>CM061048.1:12889395-13471895 GCA_030762985.1 Adelphocoris suturalis | reverse complement strand
AATCGATCCTACCGTCACTAATCGAAAAACTCTACAACCATTTTTGGTGCCAGGACATCAATCTGGTTTATAGTGCCAGATTTAATATGTTCTATAGGACTACCTATTCAGGTAAGCAGAAGTACTTGGGACTCATTAAAAATGTCCAGATTGATAGGGTGTTGTGCCAGTTGCGTCTGTCTTCAAAGTTTTTCGTAACTGTTTATTATAGGAGTACCTACTTCTCATAAGTTTAGAAGCGAGCACTTATGCAATATGAAAGAAGCTGACGCCCTCTGCCATTTTTGTCTACGTTGCCCGATCTTAGAACCGTACCGAAGGCAATTCATTGCGAAATACATCTGTGGGCTCCCAGTGGTTGAGGATGAGGATCGTCTGGCTAATTTGCTCGATTTTGGTGATGATAGGGAGAAAATGTTAAATTTATTTCATTTTGTTTCTAGTGCACTAGCACTTCGATCAATTGCGCTCACCGAATAGGTGTCTGATATGTACAGCATTAGCATTGTATACTGTACAACAGGATAGGCTTGTTGTGGATATTGTACGAGTACCACAGGTATAGTGTGGATGTTATGGGTTCATAACGGATTATTATTCTTTACATTAATTTCATATCGATGACCTCGTTTATTTTGCATGTACTTCATTAAGCTGTAATGCCCTGTCAACTAGATTAGGAAGAAGATTTAAGAAGATTTAAGAAGATGACTTATTTCTTATCTATTATACATTTTTCAAATGATGATGTGTAAGTGGATCGGAACTCTTTGTAATAATCATTGATTTAATACAATAAACAACTTACTACTACTACTAGTAGGTACTACTTTCTCATACATGTATACGAGAGAGTCATTCCAGACGATAACACTCTTATTAGGATTGAGATAAAAATCCCATTCTTGCGCCAAAATCAAGCTTTCCAAATGAAAGGATGAGTTCGTTAGCCAGCAGTTTTTGAGCAAATTAAATTGGTAAAATTTCAAAAAATGTGCTTAAAAAAATCATGAAAAATAGCTAAAAATTGCCAAAAATTGTTAAATTTATCATTTTTAGCAGAATTTTAAAAGAAAGTTATCAACAATGAACTAGGACATTTAAAATTATTAACACAAAAGTATGATGAAAAATGTACTTAAATTTCATTAATATTTGCTTAAAAATCTATTTAAAAAGAACTTTAAGAAAATATATAAAATCCAAAACCTTTTTTGAATCACCAAATTCCATGTAGTACATATGAGTTTTTTGCAATGAAATTGGTTCTTAACCATTCTTTTGGACTTGAATTTCGCAAATATCGATACAATTCAACTTATAATACGACCGATAATTTATGAAAATTCTCTCATACGATCATGCTGCATGATTGGAACTTTTTTTCCCCATGAGCTGTCCGGGCCTGCGGGTAATGTTGTACGCAAGGCTGAGCTTTATTTTCAACCGATGTTGAACTGTGGGGAAAAAACCAGGTGTGCTAAAGACCACACGGGAGAAGTGTAAACTTCTATGAAGATTTTCTGCTAAATATAATAAATATAAAATATATTATGGAAATGATTTTGGTTGCCGAAAAAATCTTTCCACTCTGTTGGGATGTTGAGAAAGTAAAATTGGACATTACTTTCTGCTATGAAAGAATAAATTAATGATTATTTATAATAAGTGGATTAGTGTATTATGTTGAGCTCTTGGAGCAAATGTTCATCTAAGGGGTATAGAACGACGAAACTCTTGGAGCAAATGTTCATCAAAGGGTACAAAAAAAGACGAGAAGGCGATCTTGTGGTGTTGCTGATCTTTGAAGAATGCTTTGTGTGTCAAATTAACAGGCCCTGATACCAATTATATCGGTATAATATATATATTGGAAAGGACTGACCTGATTGCCGAGCTCGGAATATTGAAATGGGCAGATACAGACAGCAGAAAGAAGTCTGGAGAAGATGGTGGCCACCACGTGGAAGAAATTGCTGAAGCGCCTTGGGCGTAAAATGATAGGTCAGCGATGGTCAACTGATCGACGGGAACTGAACTGCCCACGACGACGAACAAGAAGCGTGATGATGAGAGGGGTGAAGATAAAAAAGAATGTTTTGGAAGGGAGCTTTTGGTTCCGGGGGGCAAATAGTACCCTTTGGCACCAGAGTCACAAGAAATTCAGGACACAGCGACACATACAATGATCCGATGAGTCCGCATGTTGTCATTCGAAGGTCCGATAGATCCGACGGTCCGCAGTGGCCCGCCTCTTATCGCTACTTGGACTAACACCAGGAGTAACAATAAATTGCTCAAACATCCCGCCCACCAAAATTTAACTGAAATTTGCATGATTCAGGGAGAGGAACAGGAGCAGGTTCAGGATTAGTAATAGGACGTAGGGACACCAACTTTGTGACAGGACGTACGAGGGTGCCATGGGCTGTTCTAATTTCTGCCACACGCAGCACGCCATCCTTGCCAGGAAAAACTTCCTTTATGCGGGCAAGAATCCAGTTTGCTGGGTCCGAGTTGGCCTTGATTATGACCAGGTCTCCAATTTCAACGTTAGGATGCCTTTTCGTCCACTTGTTCCTCTGTTGTAAATGATGAAGGTATTCAGACTTGAACCGTTTCCAGAAATGCTGAGTGCGTTGTTGTACCAATTGCTATTCCAAAATGCCTTTCTACTCTGTTGGGATGTTGGGAAAATAAAAGTGGACAGGCTCCACCCCTGGACCCTCGGTAACTTTCCGCCTTGAGCCTTCGGCTAAAATGCTAAAACATGGAACATGCTTTCTTCCCTCTAATTTGTAAATGTAAATAAATGTAAAACTACGATATAAATGTTTTACTAATCGAAATTAGAACAGAGTACCTAAGTAGGTAATTTTCTGTTATGGTGCGCGTCTACAATTACTATAAACAAGATCAACTTCTCAACCAAGTGACAACAAAACAAGCGGCATTGTTTACTATATCCATTTATAACATAAATAAATATAAAACTACGACATGAATAGAAGAACAAGTACGAAAGAAATGCGTGATAAATCGAGAGCTTTCCAACGAGTGGAGAACGATTTTTGTCCGGTGAAAAATAAAGAAGTTTCATTTCCCCAGCAACGGCTTGGTTGTACGTGAAAATCAAAAGAATTCCCCAGCAACGGCTTGGTTATCAAAACAGCGTGACGGAAAAAAACGTGACGGTAAAATCGTATTCATACCCCGCTAAATTTTTCGCCGCGGTGCGCCTATAGAAGTTTACACTTCAAAAAAGCTTAGTGTGTTGGGCTGTTTCTCAGTTTTCCTATCAGATTGTACTCCAAGCCTCTATCGTCCTGGTCCTCAATTTACTTCAGAATAGAATAGAATAGAATGGTTTATTCGTATGACACCAGATCATGGTAATAAATCGTCATAAAAAATAACTTATAAATCATAATAAATAATAGCCAATAAAAAAAGGTGAAAAAACATATACACAGACACCTAACTATTCACAAGAGTTGATCATACGTCGTTAAGCCCAGCTTTTACAAAGTTCAAATAACTCCTCCATGGAGTACACTGGTGCATCGGAAAGGTTTCTTCTCATGGCGTTACTTTTGGGTTGAGGAAAGATGCGTAGGACGTAACGATGATGCGTTGGAGCCACAGCGAAAGCCAATACCCTACGAATTTGGGATTCTTTCTAGATGTCTGTTTCAATGAATTTTTCAAAGAAAATTAAGATATTTTCTAATTTGCCGCATCCATCTCTCTACTAGCGGTTTCGTGAAGTTGATATCACTAACGGTTCACCAGCGACTAACCTACGGCATCATGGCCTGAAGTTATTCCAATCGAATTCGGATTGAGATATCGAGCCTGCTTATATTGAGATAGCGTGTTGTCACGTAAGGGGCGTCACGTTTAAACACCCAGATATGCAATCAGTACGTGCTCAGCGGCGTCACGTTCGAATATTCCAACCTGCCGGTATAATTAGTGACAGAAACGATACGAGACGGGGAGCCGCAATTCCATTCTAGTAACTTTATTATCCGAGAGATGATTGCAAATGCTTCCCGAACAGTCTACTGCAGGATTTCAGCGAATTTTGTTGAAATTGAAGCTACTGCAATTCACTAATCTAACTAATCAACCCACAGTGCCCGAATTCTCTAGTCAATAATATCCTAACCAATTTGTGGTGTGAATGAAGTAATAAACATCGAATAGTAAATCAATCAACTGTATTTCCACAAATTATCTTCATCATTTTAAATTTTTTCCGCGAACTATAATCAATCTATTAAACGGCATCTATTATATAATTATTGAGAATGCGGAATTGTTTCTCCAAAGTTGCTGGCCAAACGGCCCATCGGATTTTGATGCAGTTTTTTCCGAAATAACGAGCAAGTTCCTGTACTGGTTTTAGGCTATATTTCAATCCTCTAGATTTATTCTTTCATCGTCACCTCGGCTTCCTTAACGCCGTCACCCGGGTAAAATACTTAGAAATTAAGGAAAAACCGTCATTCGTCGAAATTTTCTCGTCAAAAAGATTTTAGTGGGTTGAGCCGAGCGGTTTCTCTTCAAAAATCTTCAGAAACTGAAATTAAAAACGCCTTATAGGTGTTTCAGTGTTTGTCGGGAAGAGTTTTAACGTAACTAAAGCTATATTTAGTAAAAACGCTGCAAATTATTTCACAATGGTTTATTATTTCTGTGTTAGATAGCCCCTCTAGGGTCTATCATTGGTCTATAATTTATTAAACCCCGTATGTAATTTATGATCAGAACATTCACACAGAATAACACTTTTACAGTTCCAAGACCCTGAAATTTTACAATTCACAGTAACGATTTTTTTAAAAACGGGAAAATGATGCTTGGAGTTACGTTAGCGCATGCGCAGAATAGAATAATAATTTCAGAAAAATGAAATTGGTAGTATATAATCTACAGCTTTACCCACAAATTCCCAGAAAATCTAATCAAAATCTGATTAAAACTAGACCTTGTTCCTCGGAATACACTTTCGCTCATGCGCAGGAGCTAATGATGCAATCATGTTGAAATTAATATGGAATAATTAAGTCATTGTCCCCCAACTATACACCAAATTTGAGCGGGATTGGACGACTAGGGCGTAAAAAATGATGCTTCAAAGAATTATGTTTGCGCATGCGCGAAATGGAGGAATGATTTGAGAAGTATGAAATTGATAGTGATCCATTTACAGCCTAACCCGCACATTCCCTGAAAATTTCATCAAAATCAGATGAAAACTGTTGAAATTAGGCTCGTTTAAAAAGGAATACATATTCGTTTGCGCATGCGCCGAGTGATGTATTGATTTGAGAACAGCGAAACTCATACAGGACCATCTTCACTCTAACCCGCACATTCCATGAAAATTTCATAAGAACCAGTTGAAGATAGTGGAAATCAAGCTTGTTACAAGGATTTGTGGATATACACACACGGAGATAGAGAAAGAAGACACGGAACGAAAGTTGTTCAGAATGGTCTGAAACGTGGAATGCGAGTGGAAATTTTATCTCTGAAAAAACAGCAACCATTTGATTTTAGTGGAGACTACAAATTTTCCATCTCTTAAAAGTGAAAACAATGCTTCCGCTACCTGTAGGTCGACTTGGGAGCAATTTAAGAGATGAAATTTAGCATTTAGGTACCTACCAATACTTCACTTGTAGGTACGTCCGCACGGACAACAGGATGATAGGTCTGAACCATACAATTCCAAAGATACCTAAAAAAAAGTCCAGTCATGCAGCATGATCCCATGAGCGAATTTTTTATGAAATCTTCGACATCTCAGTCGCTATTGATCGTGTAGAGAAATTTTAGTTTATGATTTTGATAGACAAACATGGAATCAAATTATTAAAAATAATTAGGAGGTACTCATACTTTATTATTATTAAACTAATCTTGTAGATTTAAAGACAAATGTAGGTAAATATTCATAGATTTCGATGTCCAATGTGGTCAGTATTGAAGGCAGTTGAAATCTTGACAGTATCCTATCATTTTGACTGATTTTTTAACTTTGAAATTTTTGAAAACTTGATACATATTCTTATAGGAAATTTTACGCTGATTCCGAATATACCACATGTTAGTATGCTGAAAAAATTATTTCGCACAACAAATCGCAAAAAACAGGCTATTTTGAAATTTTTGACTACATTTTTGAAAATTTCAACCCGAAGATGTAATCCGATCATGCTGGCCAACGAACTTGAACTTTCGTTTTGTGTCCTCAACATTTTAAAATTTGTTTGAAGTTTCTAGCACATTTCTACGGACAGTTATCGTCTGGAATGACACATACATATACACATATATACATATATATATACATACATACATAATACATACATAGATGTATACATACATACTTACACATACATACATAAAAAACTGCGTTAAACTTCAGAATATGATTCAGAATAGCCTGAAACGGATTTCTGCATAAAATGTTTTCAAAAATTCACATTCTACAAATTTTAAGGCGAGAGCAATAGCTTAATTTTCTTCAAAAATTCGCTAAAATCAATTTCGGAAATTTAGCTTATCTGATGACTACATAACGTCGCGCAATTGCGAATTGCACCATTGCAAATTAATGTTGTAGATTGCAAACTTCAATAATCGACGAACTCATGTACTTAGGTACCTAGTAGGAATGTGTTTCGAGAGGTTTTTTCCTACTTGATGTAAAACGCTTTTGAATGCTAATATAATGCAGGATACGTAATAGAGGGTCGGAGAGTTTGTGCCATAGTAAAGGAACACGGTAGGGATATACCTACCTACCCAGTGTCCTACAGTTGAAAGGCTTCCAGCTGCCAGCCACCGGATACCGCCTGCTATCGACTTTCCCGTTCTCGTCCAATTACTTTTTGTGTCAAAGCGAGAGAAAACTATCGGGCGAAGTTTTCCCACTGTTTCGCTAAAAATGGAAATCGCAGCGATGTCGGTTCGCAGCTCCATTGCAGACCGACGTTCTGAACGGTTGGAATGTCGGGGCGAACTTATTTTTCCCCTCCGAAACAAAATAGAGTTTCTCAGTTGTTATCAGGGATATAATTTTGTCAAAGACTAGCTGGTTCACCCGTGCGTTGCACAGGTTGGCTTTAATATTATGAAATAACCTGTGACCCGAGTTGGAGTAATTCTGATAGATTCCCCAGTTGGTTCAGTGACGTTCAAAACGCTATAACATCCTCCCCCCTCCCCTCTCCACTGGGTCAGATTTCAAAAATTTGAAAAATTAGTCTTTGACTGGAATTAGAGTAATCCAAACATATTCGACAATCAAATCTCCAGTTCGTTCAGCGATGACAAAGATGCCCCATTTCTCCCCCCCCCCCCCCTTCCCCTAAAACACCCCCTTCCATGGGTTAGATTTGAAAATTTTCAAGTAGCCTGTGATTTAAGTTAGAAAAATCCAAACATATTCGACAACTCAGATCCCCAGTTCGTTCACTGACGTTCGAAACGCTTTAACCCCCCCCCCCCCCCTCATCCAAATTCGTTGGTTTGCATGTCAAGATGAACAGAATATGAAAAACAATTCGTCCAACCTGAGTTTTTCTCCGAAACTACCTGGCCAAAGTTAGTGAAACAGGTCAAATACACTGCCAAGGAAATGGCACATGAACTTCCTCGTGACCTTCACAGTACGTCACCATTAAATTCCAGAAAACTAGAAACGACCGGTTCTGGCATCAGGGAATTAATAAGGTGGGAAATTGGAAGCTGAATGGTACATATAATAAATGAAATTAATAAGGAAAATTTTGATTTTAATATGGGACCATCCAGGATGTAGTCCGCATGTTCCCTGAAAATCTGACCGAAATCCGTTCACAATTGCCTGAGTTATGACCGAAACAAGAAAATTTTGTTTGCGCCTGCGCAGAGGCTACCGTTGATTCGATCATGACGGAACTGATAGGGGACCATGTAGAGCTATACCCGCACGATCCCTAAAAATTTGAAGAAAATCGCATCAAAATTGTGGAAATTACGTCTGTTGCAAGGACCGTAACAAGAATATTTCGTTCACGCATGCGCAGAGCGTACCGCTAATGCAATTATGATGATTGTCTAATTGAACCTGAAGGGACCTTACCCACATCATCCCTGAAAATCTGACCGAAATCCGTTCAACATTGACCGAGTTATGACCGTCACAAGGAATTCACGTTAGCGCCTGCGCAGAAGCTACCGTTGATTCGATCATAATGAAGTTGATAGGGGACCATCTAGAGCTTAACCCGCACAATCCCTGAAAATTCGGTTAAAATCGGATCAAAATTGTGGAAGTTATGGCTGTTACAAGGAAATGTGGACGGACAGACAGACAGACAGACACGGAACCAAATTTGTTCAGGAGGCTCTGAAACGCAAAATGCGAGTGGAAATTTTGATTTTGGATCAAAAAAAAATTTTCATTTCGAAAGTGACAACAAAGCTTCCGCTGCCTTGGAGTCTCGGAAGCAAAATCTCATACGGCTCTGGTTGACCCTAACACCTAGGCATCAATTTTGATCAACTATAAAGGATAGAATTTAAGGACTTACATACTTTAAAGTAGATCTTTAACTCTTTGGAAAGTATCAGCAACATGAGACCAAATCAAAACTGATGGGGCACACTGAAAATGGCCGAATAAACTGTGACAATTGTAATAGCTTATATAATTCCAAATTTAACTTTATTAATTTTTTTTTTTTTTTTTTTTTTTTTTTTTTTTTTTTTTTTTTTTTTTTTTTTTTTTTTTTTTTTTTTTTTTTACATTTTATGTCTTTACTTTGGCACATAAACGAAAAAAGCGTTAAAAAAAAGCGTTACGGTTGGTTTTCTGATGATTTCCGCTTACGACCGAGTCGTTGCTAGGGAAATGGTACTTCGTCGTTTTTCATCCCACAAAATTCGTTGACCATTCGTTCGAAAGCTCTCGATTTATCCAACCATACTATGTTAACTACTGCGAAGTGCGTGGCCAACAAGCTGAGTTATGAGCATGGTTATTTGAATAATTGTGTACACTCAGGTGATCATTCTCAATAATTGATATTGTGAACATGATTGCAACCGCTTGTTAATTTCTGATGATTTCATTGAGCTGGTGTTTCGATGACTTGATTCATAGCAGGTGATCCGAATATTGCGAGAACGGTTTGATTTGTGAAGCGGTGGTTAAATCATTTTAATAGGTAATTTCTATACTTTACACTATAGGAAGCTGTAATTTCGTATGTAGCCTCTTAATGACATTTACTTGACGATGCCCAGGGTCCGGATCAGATGAGTGGCTCTTAAAGCTAATTTCTATGCTTTACACTCTTGGAAGCTGTAATTTCGTATGGAGCCTCTTTAGGACATTTAGTTGACGATGCCTAGGGTCCGGATCAGCTGAGTGGCCCTTAGAGCTTGCATACGAGTCTGCAACACATACATAAAATGTATACGGCAATGACCTAGTTAACATGAAACATGATTACAAAGATAATTCCAATGGAATCCCCACTTCGAGGTTATCATAACTTTTGTCACACATTGATGGACTAGTGAAGCGATGGTAGGTGATTTATTTTGTATCGTCAACTGTTTGGTGGTTGGTACTACTGTACTTGGCTATATCAACTCTTGTTATATTCAGAGGGACTAGTTAAGTATAGGTGTCTTATTAAATCTCATCAATTTCTCCGCGGTAGGTGTCTATGCCTATGGAGTTATATTTAGATAATGTGTAAAAGACTTCGTTTAATAAGTATAGACAAGTAGTGTTCTGCATAGAAAGGCTTTCTAATACAGAAATAATAAACCGTTGTGTAATAATTTTCATTTGTATTTTCCTTTTTTCCTTTTATTCCGATTCTTTCGATATTTTGTAATAACGTCCCTATTAATTTATATCTTCAGTGCCCTCTTGTGAACATGATGATTTCGCTACAAAATTAAACTCGGAAGCATTATTACAGTTTGTTAGAAATCGAAGTGCTAATTTCGAAGTTCATTCCGCTTAATTAAATATTCATCCAATAAACTTCAACTAAAGTTAAGTATTACGTCAAGACAAAAAGAGGAAAGCGCACATTCAGCAGATGGGTCCATTAGCTCAACAGCGTTACATTCCTCCTTTGGGAGAATTTCATGAGGAGGGCATTTTAATCAAAACCTCATTTTTCTCGCCTATAAATAGAATTTATCGCTCTTCGCAGCCACCCCATTCCAGCCCGAAAGATGGCAATAAGTTTCTCCAGCAAGTCATTTAGACGAAATTGAGATTTACGCGAGTTGAGATATAACTATTTTCACCTTCCGAACCTTAACGTTGTCTTCAAACGAATCTTTCCGGGAATACCCTTGTAGCGAATTTTCGTTAGAAATGAAGCTATTGCAATGGCTCAAAAAATGTTAAAATTTTCGAAACATTCGAAACTTTCGAAACATTTCTTTACCGAATTTCTTTTTAAGACATTCTGAAATGAATTCTAGAGTTGATCGCTTTTTCACATGTATAATATGTATATATGTGTCATTCCTGACGATAACTTTCCTTATAGTTGAGATAAAAATCCCCAAAAAAGTCAAGCTTTCCAAAAGAAAGGACAAGTTCGCTAAGATCCACCTGACTAAGATCCAGTCATGCAGCATGATCGTATGAGCAAATTTTCGTAAATTATCTTTTTTTAAAATGTTAAATGTCATAAAGAGGCTACATACGAAATTACAGCTTCCTAGTGTAAAGTATAGAAATTACCTATTAAAATGATTTAACCACCGCTTCACAAATCAAACCGTTCTCGCAATATTCGGATCACCTGCTATGAATCACATAATCGAAACACCAGCTCAATGAAATCATCAGAAATTAACAAGCGGTTGCAATCATGTTCACAATATCAATAATTGAGAATGATCACCTGTGTGTAAACAATTATTCATATAACCATGCTCATAACTCACCTTGTTGGCCACGCACTTCGCAGTAGTTAATATAGTATGGTTGGATAAATCGAGAGCTTTCGAACGAATGGTCAACGAATTTTGTGGGATGAAAAACGACGAAGTATCATATCCCTAGCAACGACTCAGTTGTAAGCGGAAATCATCACAATTATTGGCGCTACTTTCATCACACTTTATAGTCTCAATTTTCGGCGGGGGATCCATCGCTAAAACATGATTCCATGTTAATAACCAGGTGACTCAGCAAGAGTAACGCTGAGACCGCCGAGAAGTTTTAACGACCCCTTTTTGATCAAACTCTACATACTCATATCGAAAAGCGTTAAACTCAATGAATTTCAAAACGGATTTCCATGAAGGAAATTTTGGATTCATTGCAATAGCTTCTTTTTTTAGAAAATCGGTGAAAACGTTCCGAACTTGGTAGACTCGGAAGTAATTAACCTTCTGTTGTTGGAATTGAAATAATAATTTAATTAAGATTAATTCCCAAGTATTTACTAATCAATAATTTAATAAATGATGAGGTGATTACCCTACCTACGCTTCACAAGCCCAATATGATACAGACGTTATAATAAACTCGATTTCGGGAAGTCAGAATTCCATTGGAATTATTTTATCAGCTAGGACAATTGTCATAGTTTTCAAGGCGATTGTTGATATTTTACTGGCTACGATTCACTCCCGTGTTGATGTCTCTTTTCCTTTTCGATGCTTTAGCCATTAGGGAGAGCAAACAAATAAACTCATAGCGACCGGTGTGGTTTCGTTCGATTCGTTGGGCGGATATCTATAAATGAAAAACAAACATTACTGTTACATAGGAAGATTTCAAGATCTCGATTTTTGAATGTTTCAGCTCTTAGGTTCTTCCCTTTAGTGTTGATCGAACGCGATGCCGATGTTACTGGCTCATCTCCGACCGATAAATTATTTTTAAGCCAAATTTCTTAAAGTTTGGTCCTATAATTTTTGAGAAAAGATTTTTGGATTCTACGCATCTTGAAACGTAAACCAACAAATTTAGAGGGGGTTAAAAATTATGCTGAAAAATGCTTAAAATTAATTAAATTTTACTAAAAAATCGATGAAAACTGCAAAAAAATCTAAAAACTCAAAACCTTTATTCGAATAGTAGATTTTTATTTAGAATACGTTTTTTGCCATAAAATTAATAGTTAAAATTTCCTTGCACAGCAAAGCTCCCCCGGAACCCCCATTAAATTGCTCGCTTCGCTCGCAAAGTGTGGCATATAGGGGACGTTGCTCGCAAAGTGTGGCATGTATGGAATGTTGCTCGCTTCGCTCGCAAACAAAAACCCTGGACCCCCCCTTAAGTAGCTCGCTTCGCTCGCAAGGTGTGGCTGTACACATGCGATGTATTACAATTGAAACATGTAGAGGATGTTGCTCGCTTTGCTCGCAAACAGTAGATCCCTAAGGGTAGGTTTAATTCTGTAGGGGATGTTGCTCGCTTCGCTCGCAAACGGTAGATCTCTAAGGGTAGGTTTAACTTCTGTAGAGGATGCTGCTCGCTTCGCTCGCTTGAGGAAGTTATACTGCCCAGCCAACTTGGCAGACGTTTTTTTCTTATATAATATTTTACAAGACTTACTGCCTGCAAAATCATATATTTACGAATGTGTTCGTTTCTCACTTACAGGTTTATCCACAATAAATTGTTACCACCTTGTTGATCTGGACAATATCACACAATAAATTGTATTATATAAGTACGCGGAATAAAAAACGGGGCATGAAACCTACAACGACAAACAACAAAATGTAAACAAAATAAACTCTAACCAGCAATATGTTAGGTTAGAATAGAAATTCCTACTGCTACAATATATATTGTTTTAATATTTTCTATTAAACTAACTCAATCACCACAGAAAACTTCAATTTTATCATCTAATAATGATTAACAGGACGTTTCCATTTGTTTTCGTCACGTCACGAGCGTCACGTCACGGTGGGGTTTTCTATTGATTTTCACGTACAACTAATGCGTTACTAGGGAAGTGTAACTTCCTTAGTTTTCATAGCAGGAAAATCGTTAGCCACTTTTTGGAATGCTCTCAATTTATCACAGCATCTCATAATCCCTAAGCCTCTGTAGTGTCAAAGAAAGCTGATTTATTATGCTCAGTTATAAACTAATATCGCTAAGTAACCATTAGTGAGTAATTAGTAAGTAACTAGTAGTAATTAGTGAGTAACCATGAGTAAAATTAATCATTATTAAATGATCTGACTGTAGGTTTTTTTTTTTTTTTTTTTTTTTTTTTTTTTTTTTTTTTTTTTTTTTTTTTGGACACTTTATGTCTTTACTATGGCACATAAATGAAAAAGCGTCACGCGGGGGAGCGTCACGCGGAGAGCGTTACGCGGAGATTCCCTAATGATCCAACGATTCTGAGATTTGGTATGTAGCCCCTTGAGGGACTTCTGAACACAACTGACCGATCCCAGATCAGCTGAGTGGCTCTAGAATCCAGTTTTTTCCCTAATGATCCCACGATTCTGAGATTTGGTATGTGGGGCCTTGAGGGACTTCTGAACACAACTGACCGATCCCAGATCAGCTGAGTGGCTCTAAAATCCAGTTTTTTTCCCTAACGATCCCACGATTCTGAGATTTGGTATGTGGGCCATTGAGGGACTTCTGAACACAACTGACCGATCCCAGATCAGCTGAGTGGCTCTAGAATCCAGTTTTATCCTTAATGATCCCACGATTCTGAGATTTGGTATGTGGGCCATTGAGGGACTTCTGAACACAACTGACCGACCCCAGATCAGCTGAGTGGCTCTAGAATCCAGTTTTATCCTTAATGATCCCACGATTCTGAGATTTGGTATGTGGGCCATTGAGG
Organism: Adelphocoris suturalis; assembly: GCA_030762985.1. Lineage (NCBI taxonomy): Eukaryota > Metazoa > Arthropoda > Insecta > Hemiptera > Miridae > Adelphocoris > Adelphocoris suturalis. Next base: position 13,458,027 of record CM061048.1, on the reverse strand, counting down.
GACTTCTGAACACAACTGACCGATCCCAGATCAGCTGAGTGGCTCTAGAATCCAGTTTTTTCTTTAATGATCCCACGATTCTGAGATTTGGTATGTGGGCCCTTGAGGGACTTCTGAACACAACTGACCGATCCCAGATCAGCTGAGTGGATCTAGAATCCAGTCTTTTCCCTAATGATCCCACGATTCTGAGATTTGGTATGTGGGCCCTTGAGGGACTTCTGATCAGCTGAGTGGCTCTAGAAAACAATACGGGGTTTTATAGGAAGGGGAAAGGGGGCGCAAAGACATAAAATGTCTCACGTGTTTGCGTACTTGTACGAAAGCTGTATCCACCGTATGAGTTTCAAGAGGTTCTAATACCAAGTTCAGAGTACAAACGTTTCAAAGTTTAACATTTCTATGCTTTACACTCTAGGAAGCTGTTTTTTATTTATTTATTTTTTTTTTTTTTTTTTTACGAGTATTTTAACTGTGATTCAATTCGTAAATTTTATAATACAAACGACATACCTACCAACAATCAAAAATTAATAAAAGAATACGGAAAACAACAAAGCGTGATCAAATAGGCAGCGAAAAGTAGGGGAAGTTCGTAGGAGAATTTGGATGATACAGATCAATGGATATTTTCTAGGGAAAAATCGCATATGGGCTAGCCCTAGAGGTAGTGAGGAACGACTTGATTTCAGGTTGCAGTATCCACATTTCCGTTTCGTTGACTAGGTGATTTTACTCCTCTCCGAGGGGCTGTAAAATATCCACGCGATTTCGCCCTTATACAAACAAACCTAATGAGGATGTTTATATTTCTAAGGGCGTCTAAAGTTGCTAGGCAACCGGGTCCGTATAATAATAGTAGTAATTGTGTTATACTATTCACATTCTCTAATTGAAGGTGTTCGGTACTGAAGTTAGAAGTGTAAAATTATTTATTTTGATTCTATCCGCTTAGCAAGAACTTCTACGTCCTCTGTAATTCATGGAGGGGCTCTGCCCCCTGAAGTCAGATCAATGAGACGCTCTTACCTCTCGTCTCTAATCCTACCTCACCTATCAACAATAATCCCCTCCAATCAAGATGGGTGGGCTTAGGAACGGCTGACGCCCTTGACGAGCCCTCGCAGCTTACCTCGATCAAGTCTATAAGCCAGACGTGAAACTCCCGTCTGGGACATTGCAAGAAAAATGATTCGTGAGGAGATCCCCCACCTGCCAGAATGATACATAGCTTTGACCGACTTTGGACTGATTTATCACCAGTACTAACGGTCGACGGAGATGTATGTAATTACAACAATAACACTCCACGTCATCGGTCACCTTCTGATGATTCTTTCCGTCATCCAACAGTGGTAAAGATAAATACATCGTAAGTCATAAATAAATAACAACGGGAAGGTTAAATGTATTTTAAGCTTGGATATTAGTCGACTGTTTCAAAAACCTTCTGTTAACTAGTGTTGTGAATCATGATTGACACACGAATCAAATGAATGTAATATGAATGTGAATAATTATGAATTGAATGTATAATATGAATAGGTCTACTTTCGTGACCCATATACTTCAAGAGTACTTGAATAATGATTGTCTGAATGAATCTCAGTCTTCCTGAATATAGGGGAATTTCCCTTGACGGTCTCCAACCACCCCTCATAACCGTCCCTTTCCTCTCTTACTGAAATAGTGATAGTGTTTGAAAGCCATCTCACACTCGGAATATACAGAATATGAATGCTTTGAACTGTATGTCCTGAATATGTTGTAGGCTGTTTCGCCCTGAGTTTGTATGAACTGTCCAATTTCCTTCATGAGGAGGTCCTTTATAATGATGAGGACCTTGGGCTCTGATCTATGTGAGATCATGGACTGAGCCCTGAGCTCCGATCTGTATGAGATCGTACTGCTGAGCTCATGTGTCTGTATGAAACTTGATTGTACTGAGATGGGACTGTTTTGTGCATGTCCACCTGAATGATGAGGCTCTGATCTATGTGAGCCCATGGACTGAGCCCTGAGCTCCGATCTGTATGAGATCGTACTGCTGAGCTCAGTTTAATACTTGACTACTGAATTTACTGAAAGTATTCTTGGTGTGAGATGGTCTCTGTTTTTGTGTAGGTCAAAGAACTTCTTTTCCACTGACTAGGTCTTGCGCCAAGCTAGGGGACACAGAGTAGAGTGGGGGATACATGTGAAACCCCAAACCCCCACTCTCCATTCATGCTGCCATATTGTTTAATGCTAGGTAACTAAAACTTTATCGCTTTGGCGACAACTAGGAATGAGTTATTCTAATTGGGAAGTTAAACAGATCAGAGCGTCATGATCTCAGATTTTTCCTTCCACTGGAACCCATAACTCAAACACAAACTCACAACTCAAACTCATAACTGAAATTATGAATTCCTCATGAATTCATAACCAAAATAATCCCAAAACAAACCTTTTATGGCTGTGTGCGAGGATGAGTTTGAATATTGTATTTGACTCCTCTAACCACGTGTAGGTCTACTGAACTAGTAAAACCCTATTTTGGACATTTAACCCTACTTGGTCAGATCTCTACGTACTGCAGCCTCCGGTCTAATAGCCGGGCATTCCATAGCTCTAATAGCTGGTGTAACTCTGATTGTTGGTGGTTGGGGGGGTTCCGTCACGCTAACTAATAGCTGGACCGTGAAGGCAGCACAGCTTAGCCTAAGCGCCAGACCACTTAGGCCCGTAGCTTAAAGTTTGAAGAACAGATCATTGAGTGTGATTAGGCTAGAGGCTCATGGGCCTCATGGAGCCTCTGGGGCTGATTGTCTCATAGTCACTACTGCCAACAATCTCTCCTCAGAAGATTCCAAAGTGGCATAGATGTAGGCAAGAACGTTGACTTATTGGTAATTATGATTGGCCTTCCTACCAACTCAAAATTCTACTTCCCCAAACTTGGGAGGAAGAATGTTGAAGCAACTGTGTACCACCCACCCAGTTCTGTCCCTCCACTCGTAGCGGAGCACATCCTGTTCCTCCATGCAATGAGTGGATGTGACACAACATCTGCGCTATACATTCAGGTGAAAATAAGGTAAATTTATCAAGAATCCAATCAACAACCCTGCTCTTAAAAGCATTCTTCAGGTCTTCAAGGGCCAATGATGCACATCAACATAGCCGCAGAGGCAGACCATGGCGCCAAAAGGCGAAGTAGTACGTACGTACAGATGGGTAGAAGGCAGGAGTGAGAGAAGTATCTTCCCAGTAAAGGAAGGCAGGTAGAAACATTGTTGGTCGGTACACGAGTAGTAGTGCTACAGACGCATGAAGGAGCGGGACACTAACGAGTTCATGGAGTCACCAATTTCACCATTTGCTACGGTACAACTTTCTATCTCACCTGCCTCTTACATTAGGACGATAGATGATACCTAGGGGTAGAAACAGTTTACAGTACAGATGTATGAACCATCTTTCAGTTCGTTGTGCTCCACTTCCATTTCGGAGATAGACACCATGGTTTATCTACATCCATGTTAAGCTCATGCAATATAGATCACTTGGTTGTGCTCAACACACAGTTTTCATTTTGGTTCATTTCCGCTGACGTTGAGCTCTTGCACACTTGGCATTCCATGCAGGTGGGATCGTGTTTCAGTGACATGATGTATGAATCATCATGTATGAGGTGTATATGCCATCTCTCATTTGTTCTCAACTGTAATTATACATTTTCAGTCTAGAGATGAACATCATAGTTCATCAGTGTAAAAATGGAGCACATCATCGTTGTGCAGTCCTTCTTCATGTAGTTGGATGCAAGTTACTAACAGGATAGGTGTTGCAGTTTCAGTCCAGTGATGGACAATATATGTGTGTGTGTGGACGGTTATTAAAAGGGCGGTTGGAGACTGTCGCACAGTGGGCCAGAAATCGATTCTAGGTGGACAAAATTTTATGGGCTACTCTTATAGAAAATTTTGCGCTGATTCAGAATATACCCCATGTTTTTATTCCTACAATAGCTTCTTCGACCCAAGAAGTCGATTTTTGACAATTTTTCTCACTTTTTGACCATTGGAACTGACCTAAATTTGTTTTGTACTGCAGAAAAGTTGTAGAGGAAAAAATTGTGAATCGAATGAGCCCACCGCCAGCCTTTAAACTTGTTTCTTTGATTTTTGGATATTTTTCAAAGTTTTCGTGATCTACCACTCACTCAAACGCCTAGGGCTTGAGGAAATTATTCTTGGAAGAATTTACGTTTGCGCATGCGCAGAGTGAGCTATTAAGTCAAGAACGATGAAACTTATAGGGGTATATCCCCTAGCCCGCACATTCCTTGAAAATGTTATCCAACTCGGATGAAAACTGTGGAAAATATGCTTGTTACAAGGATTTGCAACAAGTGATTAGTTACTATCAGTTTTTTTTTCAATGGGTCTTGTTCAGAGGCAGCCTTAATCCCTTGTGGAGTTAAGCAGGGTTCGGTCCTAGGGCCTTCTTTGTTCCTGCTATTTATAAATGATCTTGCTTACCAATTTCAGAATAGACGGGGAGAAATATTTTTGTGTGCGGATGATATGACGGTGTTGAATCTGGTTCTGACGAGGTGAATCTTGCAGATGGTTTGCAGTCTTGATCAGATCTTGGTGCTCTTCAAATTCGCTGAAATTGAATGTTGACAAGACGCAAGAAATAAAATTTTGTTTGAATGGCAGCCTGGAGAATCCTGTAAGCTTCCTGGGTTTCAGAATCAATAATCGACTCTCCTGGGCACATCATCTGGACCATCTTTTATCGCGTTTGGCTTCTTGCAATTTCGCCCTCCGCCGCCTTTCTGGTTCAGTGTCGTTGCCGGTTCTGCGTGCTGTGTTCTATGCACTATTCATGAGCCGAGTGTCTTATAGTGTGATCTTGTGGGGCAGTTCTGGTGGTGTTCTCTCTGTATTCAGACTGCAGAAGGCAGCTGTTAGAATTATCTTTGTTGGTCTTGGTTACCGAGAAAGTTGTAGAGGTTACTTTAAGAAATTGAATTGTTCAACTGTTCCCTCACTATATGTATTGGGAGTGCTTAAAGTTTGTAAAGAGTATGATGACCTTAATCAATAGTAACCAGCATTATCATAACTATAGTACGCGTTCATCTAACCTATTATGCCCCCTTTTGTACGTCTCTCTGCGTCTCTACGTAACGATCTACCAATTTCATTAAAAGAATTTCCGGACAAGGCTTTCTTGAGAAAATTAAAATGTATGCTGGTTGAAGCCGAACTCTATGACGTATGAGTTTTTTAATTTAAATTTTATTGACTAGCATGCCGAGGAATATTTATACCAGTACTCGATGATGCTTAATTTTAGTTTAGTTTGGTTTATTGCTGGGTGGGTACCTCCATTGGGTGATTGCATTGCAGAAGAAAATGTATCTTGCTTTTGTATGTTTTTTATGCCAGTTCTGTTATTATATTGACTTGTTGACAGTTTCTGTTAGTAAAATAATTACCTATATATTTTGTATCTTCTGTGTAGTATTATCTTGTTAATGTAGTACCTACTTAAGAATTTTTGACTATTGTTAATACCCATTTTGGATCCTACAATACAAAATATTTGATTTGATTTGATTTGCGGACACACGACACTCACACACACAGACAGACACGGAACCAAAGTTGTTGGTCGAAAACGTAAAATGCGAGTGGAAATTTTGATTTTGGAGACCAAAAATTTATTTTCTCCCGAAACTGAAAACAATACTTTCACTACCTTTAGGTAGACTCGGAAGCAAAATTATTTAAAAACTGGCAGCGAAAGAGTTAAGGGAAAAGAGACGTGTGAGTTTCGGAGTGGTGATCGATGGAAATTGAATTTATTCACCCGTCCGGGACAAGTCCGGGACTTCCTAACATCGTAGTATCCCCTCCCCTTCCATAACCCTCCCCCCACTCCAACCCAGTTCCCTCCCCTCCACTTCCCCACCTTTCACCCTCATCCCAATCCCTTCCCAAACAGTCAAACGGACCTTCTCCCGCACGGGCCCTCGCGAAAACCCAATTCGACCAGAACCCTCTTCCTCTGGACGTTGATGTTGTATTATTCATGGAGGCGAGTCGGGCAAATATTTCTCAGCCATAACACAATCAACGGGAGTGCCGAGGGGGGCCGAGCTCCGAGGAGACTTTATTTATTAAGTCATGAGCGCCTTCCAAGGATTTTCATGAAAATTGTGATGCATGTTGACAGAGGAGCGTATGTCAATTCGACAAATGGCGTCGAAACTGCGCATCCGTTTGACAAAAAATATCGAATCTTTTCGACAAAGACAGTGGACATCAGTTCGACAAAGAAATCCGAGAGGACGGGCCAAAAAGGAGCGTCCTTTCGACAAAACTATACGGAGGAAGATTTTGGTCGTTTGCAGGCCAACAACAACACGAACGAAAAGTAGAGTCATGCAGCATGACCCCATGAGCGAATTTTTGAAGAAATCTTCGATTATTTCGATTTTTGACTGATTTTTCAACTTTGAAATTTTTGAAAACTTGATACATATTCTTATAGGAAATTTTACGCTGATTCCGAATATACCACATGTTAGTATGCTGAAAAAATTATTTCGCACAACAAATCGCAAGAAACAGACTATTTTGAAATTTTTGACTACATTTTTGAAAATTTCAACCCGAAGATGTAATCCGATCATGCTGGCCAACGAACTTGAACTTTCGTTTTGTGTCCTTAACATTTTAAAATTTGTTTGAAGTTTCTAGCACAATTCTACGGACAGTTATCGTCTGGAATGACACATACATACATACATACATACATACATACATAAAAAAATTCCAGTCGTGCAGCACGATCATATGAGCGAATTTTTGAAAAATTATCGTACATTATAACTTTACATTGTTTTGAAATTTGAGCACTTCAAGTATTAAAAAAGTTTTAACTATCTATTTATGGCCGAAAAAGATAAACAAAATTATTTTATTCTGCAATTTAAAAAATTTTTCATGCAAATATTACCGATTTTTACAACTAGCGAACGGCATTATTTCGATTTTTGACTGATTTTTCAACTTTGAAATTTTTGAAAACTTGATACATATTCTTATAGGAAATTTTACGCTGATTCCGAATATACCACATGTTAGTATGCTGAAAAAATTATTTCGCACAACAAATCGCAAAAAACAGGCTATTTTGAAATTTTTGACTACATTTTTGAAAATGTCAACCCGAAGATGTAATCCGATCATGCTGGCCAACGAACTTGAACTTTCGTTTGGTGTCCTTAACATTTTAAAATTTGTTTGAAGTTTCTAGCACAATTCTACGGACAGTTATCGTCTGGAATGACACATACATACATATATACATACATATACATACATACATATATACATACATACATACATAAAAAAATGCGTTAAACTTCAGAATATGATTCAGAATAGCCTGAAACGGATTTCTGCATAATTTTTTTTCATAAATTCACATTCTACAAATTTTGAGGCGAGAGCAATAGCTTAATTTTCTTCAAAAATTCGCTAAAAATTCGTTAAACTTCAGAATATGATTCAGAATAGCCTGAAACGGATTTCTGCATAAAATTTTTTCAAAAAATCACATTCTACAAATTTTGAGGCGAGAGCAATAGCTTAATTTTCTTCAAAAATTCGCTAAAAGTAATTGCTTCAAAGTGGTCTTCAATTATTACGGGTCGGATTTTAATAATTATTAAATATTTATACGTAGTATAATTGGTAGTTAGTACTCACTATTAAATCTTCACTACGTAGTTGATAGTTGCTTCATAAAAATCATTCTTCATCATCATTCTTCATTTTGCGAAAAATTGGCGAGGCCCCTCTTACTCGGGTACTTGAAATCAATTTACGAATCCATCGCACGAAAACGCACGGCCGACTCGGGGATACGAAGTTTTTAGCAATAGGTTATCACTGCAAAACCTTGGCGGATACCGAAATAATCCTGGAAATGTGGAGCAGTGGCAATCGACCCGAATCATAGAAAGATAATAAACATCACAGATAAGGAGTTATAAATACGATCTATTTTGATCGAAGTGAAGCGCCTTTTGAACTCTCAGCATGTGTCGAAGAAATGTGCTTTTGCCCTTGTGGCAACTTCAGTTCAAAGGTACCCCACTGATATTTATCGAGTATCCAGGCAACGGGATGGGAAATGGTTTATTCTCAATTATGACGTGTACTATACTTTCTAATGAAATAAAAATGTATTTGTGAATTGTGACTATTCAGTGATTATAACTTGTTATATTTGGCGACGAGGATGGGATAAATCGACAGGATCACTTGATCAGACTGCGCAAAGTTCTTTCTAGATTGCAGGAAATTGGATTACGAACCCAACCTACAAAATTGAAGTTATTGCAGACCGAAATTAAATATTTGGGATATAAAATTGATGCAAGTGGTATTCATCCACTCGACGATAAAATAGCAGCGATCCGGGGGCTACCAGAACCTTCAAACCAAAAACAATTGCGTGCTTTTCTTGGGAGTATTAACTACTATTCTCGCTTTATACCTTCATTGCAAGGGAAAAGTGTGGCTCTGCACAGGCTTTTGCAAAAAAATGCTAAATGGCAATGGACAGAAAACGATAGAAATACATTCAGACATCTAAAAGAACAACTTTCATCAGAAAAAGTGGTAGTCCATTATTGGCCTGATTTTCCTCTGATATTGACTGTCGATGCAAGTGAATATGGACTAGGGGCCGTGTTGCAACATGAGTACCCCGATGGATCATTGCGATTAGTATGTGCCGCTTCAAGAACATTGGCTGATTCAGAAAGGAATTATGCTTCGATTGATAGGGAAAGTTAAGCAATAATTTTTGGAATTTCAAAATTTGAAAGATATTTATTGGGTCGGAAATCAATTTTACGAACTGACCATAGGCCACTTATGCGCATATTAGGGAATAAGGAAGAGTTGCCAAAAGTTGCTTCTTGCAGGTTAACAAGATGGGTCATACATTTGAGTAATTTTGATTATGAATTAGAACACATTCCAGGACAGAGTAATCAAACAGCGGATTCACTTTCAAGACTGCCTTTGAATTACCAAGAAATATCAGCCTATGAGAGCACACCACCTAAATTCTCCCAAATACACGCAGTTGTTCAGGAAACCTCAGTTTTGTCAAAACGGCAAATTGCTAATAAAAGTGCAGCAGATCCAGATTTAAAAAGGATATGTTCATTCATATCAAGAGGTTGGCCAGAACTATCGTCATTACCTCAATTACAGATTGAAGAAGGATTGTTGCTGTGGCATGATCGAATAGTGATCCCCACTCATTTTCGTCAAGCTATCCTCCACAAACTTCACGAAACCCATCCGGGAGCTTCGACAATGAAGAATATTGCAAAGAATACGATTTGGTGGCCGAATTGCAACAAGGATATTGAAGATTTTGTGGACCGATGCAACACTTGCAAGCGCCACAAATTGTTACCTGGTATCAATTTGTTATAACAATTATTATAACAATTGTTATAGCCCTCCGATCGTTCGTCGAACTGCCCTGCACCCAACACATCTCTTCGACAACACATTTTGTCGAAACGCAATGCCATCTGACAGAGCTAGAGGTTTGAGGCAGTTTCTCTAAATCAGGGGTTCTCAACCTTTTTCGGAAGGCCCGAACACCGCTAAACACGCGGCCCCGTCCTCGCTGTTTACTAGCAATGCTATTAATATTATCGAAGTTTACCCCTGCTATAAGAGATTCGGACTCTAGTCAGTTCGCAGCTGTGGGAAGTTAGAATTAAAATAAATTAAAACTTAAAAAAAAAGAGATTGATGAATCATTTCTTCCATTTAGGAATGCTTCCTCCCTTCTGATCCACAAAAAAATAAAGTTCTAAATACTTTTCACCTACTTATATTTTACCTATTTCTATTCGAAAAGTTGGTTCTGCTTACGCTAACTGCGTAAGGTTTTTGACATTTTATGTATTTACTTTGGCACATAAACGAAAAAAGCGTTAAAAACAAGCGATAAAAAAACGGATATTTTTGGTTGACCCCCCAGAGCGGAGACATATCCACGTCAAATTTTAATTTCTCCCTTGATGGGAAAAACAAAAGATCATGGATATGTCTAGTACCTACTGCTTACCAGTTGGTACCTACTACTCAATTGTATACCAACCATGTAGTGCCTTCTTTTCACAAGATTATTCCATTATGGTTACAAAACAATATTAGTTTTTCACTTAGAGTAATAAATCAGCATTCCTTGACACTACAATGGCTTAGAGGTCATGAAATGTCGTGATAAAATGAGAGCATTCCAAAAAGTGGCGAACGATTTTCCTACTATGAAAACTAAGGGAGTTACTCTTCCCTAGTAACGCCTTGGTTGTACGTGAAAATCAATAGAAAATGTGCCGGTCGGGAAAAAAAGTGTCGGTCGGGAAAAAAAGTGTCACGAAAAATTCCTTGACCCCCAGCCAAAAGACATATCCATGTCAAAAAAGCGATAAAAAAAAGCGTTACGGTTGGTTTTCTGATGATTTCCGCTTACGACCGAGTCGTTGCTAGGGAAATGGTACTTCGTCGTTTTTCATCCCACAAAATTCGTTGACCATTCGTTCGAAAGCTCTCGATTTATCCAACCATATTATGTTAACTACTGCGAAGTGCGTAGCCAACAAGCTGAATTATGAGCATGGTTATATGAATAATTGTTTACACACAGGTGATCATTCTCATTAATTGGTATTGTGGACATTATTGCAACCGCTTGTTAATTTCTGATTATTTCAATGAGCTGGTGTTTCGATGACTTGATTCATAGTAGGTGATTCGAATATTGCGAGAACGGTTTGATTTGTGAAGCGTTAGTTAAATCATTTTAATATGTAATTTCTATACTTCACATTCTATGAGGCTGTAATTTCGTATGTAGCCTCTTTAGGACATTTACTTGACGATGCCCAGGGTCCGGATCAGCTGAGTGACTGTTAGAGCTTGCATACGAGTCTGCAACTGAAGACATAAAATATATATATATATATATATATATATATATATATATATATATATATATATATACTCGGCGCTTCGCGCCTCGCCGGATCTTTTCTCTTTTCTACTGTGTAGAAAACGAGGATAATTTGCTATGCAATTTCTTCGTCTCACGAGAAAAAAAAAAAAAAAATTTTTTAAGCCTGGCTGGGATTTGAACCCACGGTCCCGGACGTTACAAAAAAAATTGTTGGGGGTCGGCCTAAGAATTGCATAGCAATTAATATAGGGTAAGTTGGGGGATTGGCATACCCTTTACTTTATCTTAGTATAGAATGGCGTAGAATTAATCGTAGAGATGTCGGCAGCGTTTGCGGTTTAAAAGAAATTGATGAATAATTTCTTCCATTTAAGAATGCTTCCTCTCTTCTGATCCACACAAAAAAAAATGTTCTATATACTTTTCACCTACTTATATTTTACCTATTTCTATTCGAAAAGTTGGTTCTGCTTAAGCAAACTGCGTAAATTTTTTTATTAGTCTCCGCTATTAGATAGGGAAATGGAACCGCAATATGCATTTCTATAGATTTTCGTGGTTTTGGACTTTTTTCCACAAAAACGTCCAGGATCGGAGCACTGTGGGAGGTCCGAACCTTGAACGGAGAAGTGTTTTCACTCAGCTGATTGGTTGGTTCGGCAAGTTAAAGCCCTATCCTCCATGGCTCGAAGAGGCACCGTTCCAAATTTCAGCTTCGTAGGATGATTTGCATAGAAATTGGATTTTATGAATCACGAAATCAGCCTACGCTGCTGATTATCATTGACGATTTTAGCGATCACTTTACTTTGAATGCCTAGCTGATCATTTTGCGACCCATCCCGTCAATCTCTATGTTAAGCACGCTGTCCAAAATACTGGAGAAATTCGTGAAAAATCTGCTGTACTCATATCTTGAAGAAAACAATTCAATAAACATGAACCAATTTGGTTTCCGCAAAAATAAAGGGGTAAATGATGCGGTATTTGCACTAACCACGGACCTTTACGACATTAGGGACAAGAACAAGAAAGGTGCTCTCATACTACTCGATATCGCTAAAGCATTCGATGCAATCGATAGAGAACAACTTATGTACAAGTTAGTTAAATTAGGAATCATAGGCCCCAGCTTAGAATGGTTTAAGAGCTACTTGAGAAACCGAACCCAACGAGTGGCAATCGGCGAATGCTCTAGTGAAGAAAGCAACAATGATTTTGGTGTAGTTCAAGGAAGTACATTGGGTCCACTATTGTTTTTGGTGTATATAAACGAAGTGGCATCTCTAGAACTACCCAATACCAAAATGTATTTATTTGCGGATGACACTGCCGTGTTAGTTGAAGGTGACACGTGGGAGAATGTATATAGCAAGGCAAACCTAGCAATCAATGTGATTGGACGATGGTTCTGTGAAAACTATCTTACATTGAACACTAAAAAGTCAAAATTAATTATTTATGGAGGAATGAAATCATATGTTTACGATAAAAATTTAAGCATCATACTACATACATGTAGATCAAATAATAACTGTTCCTGTGGGAAAATAGAACGTGTAGCTGAGCATAAGTATCTTGGGTTAGTCTTGGACGAAGAGCTAAACTGGAAACCTCATATTGACTATACTCACAATAAAATTAATAAATACATGTATATATTCTATAATATTCGACACACACTCCCTAGAAATACAATAAAACTAATTTATTATAGTATGCTACAATCTGTACTTCAATATGGCATAATTGCTTGGGGTGGGACATTCTCAACCCATATTAATAAATTACATGTACGCCAAAAAATCATTGTAAAAATTATGCTGTATTTACCGATTAGGACTCCATCAAACAATGTATTTAATATCGCTAAGCTATTTACTATAAGGCAATTATATATTAAAAATTTACTTCTGCAATTCCATAAGGATCCACAAATAATAGGTTCACAACGTAACCCAATGTATACAACAAGGTACGTAGCCGCAGGAAATGTAATTGCACCCAGACCAAGACTAACGTTGTCAACTCACAATCCGAAATTCATTATTTACATTATCCACAGAGCGCTAGAGGGCCATATGAAAAATGCTCAAAGTTTCACAAGACAAAACTACAAAAAACATATTTTAACCTGGCTTGTAGAAAAGGGGGAAGCGGGATGTGAAACTGTTTTAAGCAGTATTTATGTACAGTGATTATTTTAGAAAATTATTATAAGAACATTATATACATAACATTATATTTTTAAGTACCGTTTGTATCATAGAATAGATAGATTGTAAGACATGAGCGAATCACCAAGACCTTCCCCAACAACACGGGCCAAGCCTATCGTTGGGAAAGAAATCGAAGTGAGTAGCTTAAGTTGTTCAATTTGTACCATATCTATAAAATGAATTTGTATGATTAAAATAAATAAATAAATAAATAAATAAAAATAAATAAATAAAATCGGTCCGGCCGTTCTAAAGTCCTATTACGATAATGCACTTACATACATACATACATAAACGGACAAAGTAAATACAATAGTGCATTTTGGTAGGAAAACCGTTCGCCACTTTTTGGAATGCTCTAATTTTATCACAACATCTCATGACCGCTAAGCCATTGTAGTGTCAAGGAATGCTGATTTATTAAAGTTATAAACTAATATTGTTTTGTAACCATAATGGAATAATCTTGTGAAAAGAAGGCACTACATGGTTGGTATACAATTGAGTAGTAGGTACCAACTGGTAAGCAGTAGGTACTAGACATATCCATGATCTTTTGTTTTTCCCATCAAGGGAGAAATTAAAATGCTTGATTTATAAGTTAAATTCGATTAAGACCCTGATAAATTTGATTCTCCACACAAAATGCAATGCTCCTTTCATTGTCACTTGACTGTGGTTTTGCATGTATCCTCTCACAGAATTTTCTATTGATTTTTACCTACAACTAATGCGTTACTAGCGAAATGTAACTCCCTTAGTTTTCATAGCAGGAAAATCGTCCGCCACTTTTTGGAATGCTCTAATTTTAACATCTCATGATCCCTAAGCCATTGTTGGGTCAAGGAAAGCTGATTTATTACGCTAAGTTATAAATTTTCCACACAAAATGCAACGCTCCGGCACTTCAGATTATTATTAACTAAAAAAGTGAAGGGTAGGTAGAAATCAATGAGGTACTACCGCACTGAAGTACCCAATTCCGCCTTCCTCAACAACCAACTTGGACTTCTATTTTAGCATGGAACGAAAGTAGCGCGGGAGTTTTTACTTTCCAACATCCGAACAGAGTGGAAAGTAATGTCCACTTTTACTTTCCCAACATCCCAACAGAGTGGAAAGTAATGTCCATTTTTACTTTCCCAACATCCCAACAGAGTGGAAAGTAATGTCCATTTTTACTTTCCCAACATCTCAACAGAGTGGAAAGTAATGTCCACTTTTACTTTCCCAACATCCCAACAGAGTGGAAAGTAATGTCCATTTTTACTTTCCCAACATCCCAACAGAGTGTAAAGTAATGTCTACAACTTTTTTTTTAAAATAAAATGCGCTAAAAATTTCCATCTCCAAGAATATTGGCAAGCATAAGAACTGGGGACGATAAACTTACCAGATATTTAACATGAAGGAATCCAATAGTTTAAAACCCAATCAATTTGTCAAGATTGATGTATTAATTTTATTTCTTTTTCAGGTAAGTTGGATAACTGACAAATGTCTTCCATCTTCCAGTCTGTAAGTAAATACATAGTTCTTAAAACAGTTGAAACACCATATCATGTGCTCTACTTTTGAAAATAGATTAGTTTGAGTTGACTGCGTTCTGCGTTGGAAGAATACACACCGTGATTTTTGACATTTTATGTCTTTACTATGGCACATAAATGAAAAAGAGTCACGCGGGGAGCGTTACGCGGGGAGCGTTACGCGGAGAGCGTTACGCGGAGATTCCCTAATGATCCCACGATTCTGAGATTTGGTATGTAGCCCCTTGAGGGACTTCTGAACACAACTGACCGATCCCAGATCAGCTGAGTGGCTCTAGAATCCAGTTTTTTCCCTAATGATCCCACGATTCTGAGATTTGGTATGTGGGCCCTTGAGGGACTTCTGAACACAACTGACCGATCCCAGATCAGCTGAGTGGCTCTAGAATCCAGTTTTTTCCCTAATGATCCCACGATTCTGAGATTTGGTATGTGGGCCCTTGAGGGACTTCTGAACAACTGACCGATCCCAGATCAGCTGAGTGGCTTCTAGAATCCAGTTTTTTCCATAATAAACTCTAGCCTACACATCGTACTTTTCTCATCATCGGCCATTACTCTCCGTTACAAAATCTGATGATAATAATGATGTAATTATGGAATGAGTAAAACAAAATTGTATTTTGAAATTTATTTTAATGAAAAAAAATATTTTTTTTAAAAACGTGTTTTTGCAATAAATTTCTACAAACAAAAGTACAATACGGGGTTTTATAGGAAGGGGAAAGGGGGCGCAAAGACATAAAATGTCTCTCGTGGTTGCGTACTTGTACGAAAGCTGTATCCACCGTATGAGTTTCAAGAGGTTCTAATACCAAGTTCAGATTTAGCGAATTTAGTTTTCAGAATGGAAGAGTTCAGTTTGTTCCAACTACTTTCCGAATCTGAGCGAGATCGGATGTACCTCGGCCGTGAGAAAATGAAGCTAGTAAATTTGAGTTTGCGCATGCGTTTTTTCTTGGTCAATTACGAATTTCATCTAGAGATCTAGATAGTCGAAACCTAACTGCAGGAGGTCCACATGGGCATGTTGCAGGACGACTCCCTCTCATCTCTAATGTTCATATACATCTAGATTTGTAGAGCGAGTGGCTGTGCTGGTCTGATGCTTGGGGCCAGGGAACAGCACTTTTTGATGTTCGCAGGTGACATGGGGAGAAGAGTCCAATATCTTTCCAATAATGGAAGCCGTATTTAAAAGGAGTCCCTTATGGTCTCCTCATAGATTGAACAAATTGGGAAGATCCTCATGAGAGCAGACTGTGACTCAGTCAAATTCCTTGGATTTGCCCAAGTTAGGGACGTGTCTTCTAGAATTCTTCTAGAATGAATGAAATTAATGAATGAATGAATAGTGAATTTATTCCGAAGCAAAGAAAAAAAGTAAATAAATAGTGCAATACAAATACAGTTAAAATACAAATTATTAGAGGTTGATGAGTTCAATGGAATATACCCCTAAGCCATAGGGCAGGCCCTGTGCGGCTAGGGAGAGTTGCTTATGAATAACATTGCAGTTATATTCTTCTTTTACAAGTATAACACAAAGAGAACTAACTCAGCTGGGACTATAAATTTACCTATTTAGAAAAGCAGAAAAAATAATCGTGACTTCAAATGGACTACCAAATACAGAGTTGCTGTGATGAATATATCAATATGCAATATTATTGTTGCTTTAAGATCAAAATTAGGTATTTTTGGATATCATGTCAACCCAGTGACAACAGAACATGAGTTCTCCAGTTAATATTGAAAAACTCGTGATGTTGTGTGAGGGAGATGTGGAGTAGATTAAACTTATTTCTGTTCTAGAACCAAAAATTTCAACCATGTATCATGTTTTCTCCTCGATATTGATTCGAAATTCTATGAAAACATCAGAAATTAACAAGCGGTTGCAATCATGTTCACAATATCAATTATTGAGAATGATCACCTGTGTGTAAACAATTATTTATATAACCATGCTCATAACTCAGTTTGTTGGACACGCACTTCGCCGTAGTTAACATAATATTGTTGGATAAATCGAGAGCTTTCGAACGAATGGTCAACGAATTTTGTGGGATGAAAAACGACGAAGTACCATTTCCCTAGCAACGACTCGGTTGTAGGCGGAAATCACTGTAATTAATTTCGTGCGCGGAAAAAAATTGACTCGCAAAATTCGCTAGGACCCCAGGGCTAAAACATGATACATGTTAAAAAGAAAAAAAAATGAAGCAAACTATTAACGCTTACAATGTAGACAATATACAATTAGTTTACATAAATGCTGGAAAGAGCATCTAAGCAATTTTCAACTCCACGGGAAATCAACCATGAAAACATTTTCTTTTTATAATTGGAGCGGGAAAAATTGATGGGGATCTCATTTCGTCAGGCAATGAGCGGATCAAGAATGGCATGCTGTAAAATTTGTGTCTGGATGTGCTCCATAAACGGGTTTTTGGTGCCGGCACCACGGCTTGGGAGGTGAGACGAAGTGGGTATGAAGTATTCTTGGGGATGTTGAAAAATTCTGGATGTTTGTGAAAAAAAGAGAGGGACGTTTGTATATAAAATTGATGAATGGAAAATACGCGACAATAGTTGAACAATTCGGTGGTGGGAAATCTTCGAGGTTTTTTTGCAATTATTTTTAAAATGCTCTTCTGTAAAATGCTTAGGGGGTTCAGAACAGTTAAAACAGCGCCACCCCATGCAATCATCCCAAAGCCAATGATGCTCTGTACTAGAGTCTTGTATATAATAATTAAGCTTTCTTTATTAAGGCATCCTCTGAGTTTGAAAAAAACAAGTGGGTAAATTTGCGAAGTTTCTGGGTCAGAGCAAACACTTGACGATCCCACCTGAGTTCCTCGTCAATTACTAGTCCAAGTACCTTGCGAATCGGACCCGTTCCAGCACAGGACAGGGGCATGAAGTGCTCATGTCATCTGAGCCGCACACATGCAGTTTAATTGGAGTGCTTTCTAACTTTTTAGAAGGTGATTTGGAAAAGACTAGATATTTGGTTTTTTCACGTTCAAACTTAGAGTATTATTACAGAGCCACTTGAAAGTTTTATTTATGAAGCTACTGGCACTTTCAAACACTTCTTCCCACGTCTCACCCTCGCACAAAATCGCCGTATCATCAGCAAATAAGTATGAAGTACCCTGGAGGTTCAAATTACCAAGCTGATTAATAAAAATGAGGAAGAAAACAGATGCCAGGGTTCCACCTTGAATTACGCCGTATTCGATTGAATTTTCATTGCTGTCAATGCCTTCGATTGTGACTACTTGTTTTCGTTCATTAAAGTAACTGACTACCCATTCTAACTCTAATCCTTCGACACCATAGGATGGTAACAGTTTTACGAGTAGATCCCTGTCAATGGAGTCGAATGCCTTGGCCATATCTAACGTCAACAAAATACCTTTTTTCCCACGATCTAGCAGCGAGTTGATATCTCTAGTTAACACGTACAATGCCTCCTCAACCCCTATCCCCTTCCTAAAACCCAATTGAGATAACAGGATCACCTTAAAGTGTGTAGTGTATATACCTATGCACCTTATAGTATCTATGTATACAGCTATTTATACACCATAATTAGAGTAGATATATACGTATACACCTCACAGTATATAGTGTATGAAGATACACTAGATATACATTTATGTGTATATGTGTATAATACACATATACACCTCCTGGTATCTACTGTATACAATCATACACCTCATAGTACGAATGTATACACCTATTTATACAAATTGTATTAAGCAGTTTATATACTACACACATATACAACTCTTAGTACCTATATGGTACGTATGCATGTACACGTTATAGTGTATGGTTTATTAGAACTATTTTAGTATATAGTGTATGTATTGGTACGCGTTATAGTAAATAGTGTATACACCTTATAGTATACACATAGTTTATACACATACACACCTCCTAGTATATAGTATATATATCATATAGTACGAATGCATACACATATTTATACATCTTGTAGTGTGTAGTGTATACACATATACACCTTGTAGTGTATGGTTAATTAGAACCCTTGCAGTATATAGTCTACGCACCTATACACCGTACACTATATAGTCTATACACCTATACACCTTATAGTATATGTAGTATATACACCTCCTAGTATATAGTGTCCATACCTATGTACCATATAGTAGGTATGTACGAGTATACACCTTGTAGTTCCTAAAAGTGTAAAGTTTATTAGAACCCTTATAGTGAATATAGTCTACGGACCTATACGCCTTATAGTATATAGTGTATGTATGCACCTATACACCTTATAGTGTATACACACATATACATCTCGTAGTATATGGTGTACATACCTTTATACCTTATAGTACCAATGAATACAACTATTTATACACCTTGTAGTGTTTAGTGTTTATAAAAACTATAAGGTGTATAGGTGTACAAATACATAAACACCGTATAGTGTATGGTGTATTGTAACCCCTACATGTAGTGTATAGGTACACCTTATAGTAGTGTATACATCTTATAGTAGTGTACTAATAGTTCAAAAGATCAAACTAGCTCGGTCAAGAGAGGTTCCGCTTTAACAATACAGATTCTTTTACAAAGAGCTAGAATAAATCGTGTTATTCTCCCTTGTGTTTTCTGAATCATCCCCTTCACCGTTTTTTTTTTTTTTTTTTTTCTAAAGGTTGTACTAGGTACACGTAAACAAAAAACCTGAAAACATTGCTACCAAGAAACGAGTTTAACGGCTCCTTAGAGCAACTGTTAAGTACTTCGAGATTGAAGTTTAACCGTACCTACCTATCTTAACGGAAATGTAATTCGCGCGAGTAGGTATGCGAAACATCTTAAGCCTCTTTATATATTTATGCGCTGGAGGATTTCATCGTAACTTTAAAAAATGCGTGAAGCTATACCGAAAATGAAGTAGAATTCCACAACCCGCACCTTTCTATATGATTTTTTAAAGGATTTATTTCTCTCGATAAAACCACGATTTTGACGAAAGCCCTACATTTTCCCTCATTGAATCAACTTTTCACACTTTTGGCCACATTTTTGGAATCAAAATTTAATAGTCTTTAAGAAAGATTTATTTTCATATTCATTTAACTCTATTTGGACTGAAATTAGAAATTTAAAAAAAAAAGTTCAAAAATTAACCATTCCCTCCAAATTTATCTCAGGGAACGTCAATTTTAACAAAAACTGCTATAGTTAATATTATTTACAAACGCATAGTCAATTTTACTTTTACTATGCTAAAATAGGGGAGAAATTTATGTCTAAATGTTGAAAACGACTTTTTTCCAATGAAATCATGGGTTTTTGAAAAATGACCCGCTTCGAACCTACGAGATCAGGATCACTTTTTGCATAGTATTTTTGCAAGCTGAATATAGTGGTAACACTTATAGATCTCTCCAACTCCGTTTTAGCCGAGATTTATATTTTAATTAACAAATACATGTACAATTGGGCTAAGCTAATAATCTGAAGATTTGTGAGTTGAGTGTGAAATTCGATTATAGCGGAATCGGAGAGATTTGCAATTGTTACTATTCGATTCATTGCGAAAAAAAAAAAATTGAAGAAACCGACCCCTAACAAATTCACATAGTCATTTGTTTTTTTTTTTTTTTTTTTTTTTTAATCTTTTAGAAAAACCACGTTTTTCAGCATTAAAACATAATGTTCTCTCCCATTCAGCGTGACAGTCCGATAAACTTTGATGAATTTAAGGAAATATATAGTTTGAGCTAATTTTCATATATTTAGCTTTTAATCGGCCAGAACTGAAGAGAGGAATAAAAAAATTTCTCAGGGGACCATATGGGCGTTGCATGGTTAATAAACCAACGAATATCTTTCATTCAGTGTTGATGGTGGGGAAAGCAACAAGATGAGAGTTGCCGAGTGTTGAAAGTTCCCTAAGGACTAATAGAAAAGGTCGTGACAAAGTGCGGGTGATGCTCCTCACTTGCGACAGATGGGCACTTACCAGTGGTGGGGGCCTTGCGACAAGGGAAGCTGGGGCTCCTAAAGGAAAATATACGATTGGAGGCAGGATATGAGACGATTTCCACTCCTTTCATCTCGGAAAAAAAGACCGGGCGCTTTAGATGTGTTCGTGTGGGGACCACCTGAGGCTCCCAATCTGCTGAGTGGCTCCTCGCATCGCCACGCCATCTGCGGGCTTCCGACGACCCGAGCCAACGTAAATGTAGGTACCTACTTGGATGTTATTTCGCACTCAATTGTTGTGAGGCACTCGCACACATAACGCATTGTAGTTACGGCGACCATACGTACCCCTTTTGGTGGAGTGTTAGCAGTTCCACAGAAGAAAACTCATTAGCATTAGCCAATCTTGTCACAAGCCAAACTTGCTATTCCGCATGTTTATTCTTAGCGAATTTTCGTAGAAAATGAAACTATTAAAATTTTTGAAAAATTTCTTTATTGAAATTCGTTTTGAGACATTCTGAATCGAATTCTAGAGTTTAACGCTTTTTCATATATATATCGTCGGTCCCACGCCAAAATCACCAAACTGGAAAATCATAGTTCTGAGAAAATCGCATTACAAGTTTTTGCCACTCCTTGAAAAATGGCGTGAACAATATTTCGGCCTCATATGAACATTAATGGAAGTGTTTTAGACAAAGTTTTTTTGTCACTGCTGGTCAATGCGTTTTTTAGGGGCCTAAATGCACATTGGTGGTTTTGGCACAGTACTGATTTGTTTCGGAGATCAACCATGATTCATTTTCCCATATAATTTTCCAAAATTTACAGTTACAAAAATCGAAGTTTATTATGAATAAAATACTACCAAAATTACATAGTAGAATTCAGAAAATCCAAAATGATCACTGATAATATTCCATCATCATCAACATCACGTCGTGATTGTTTATCAGCCCCACATCTCTCTGAAGAATCGGAATATTATGAGCAACTATTAAATGAGAAAATTAATCATGTTTGATCATAAAAACTACTGGTGGTTCACTATTGAAGAAATAACGAAAAAATTGAATTTCCCAAAGCCAAAAAACAGTACAGTGCCAAAACCAGCAATGTTAATTTAAACCCCTAAAAAAAAAAATTGAGCATTTATGCGGTGAGTGTGTAACTATGTCTAAAACACTTCCATTAATGTGCATTTGAGGCCGAAATATTGTTCACGGCATTTTTCAAGGAATGGCAAAAACTTCGAATCAGAACTCTGATTTTCCAGTTTGGTGATTTTGGTGTGGGACCGACGATATATATATATATATATATATATATATATATATACACGGAAAAGTGTTTAACTCTACAATTCGTTTCAAAATGCCCCAAAACGGATTTCAATAAAGAAAAATTTCAAAAATTTGGATTTTAAATTTTTTAGAGCCATTGCAATAGCTTCATTTTCTACCAAAAATTCGCTAAAATGAAGGAAAATCTTTTTAATTTTGACGCATTTTCCTGTGTTTTTGCTGTACTTTTTCTACCAGTTATAATTATCACTTTACATCGTCCACTGCAACAGAGATAGGTACAAGCTCGGCAGAATATGATAAACATCTTAATGGAAGCTTAAACCTAAACCCTATCCTGAGTCCAACTAACCTGAGATTGAATTACCGCGAACGTAGGACGCTTTCGAAAACTAATTTAATTATCAACTAATTACTTTGAGCAACTTCAAACCACGAGTCATTGAGTGTCTCTTGATGTTCACCACAAAACGGTTTGTTCAACAATTTACGATCATGTGATTTGGGAAGAGGACAGGTGTTTGGTTGTATCGTTACCGAAACCTACGCCGATTGCTCGACAATCAAAGAACAATCTTCGGTTTCATCGTTGATACTCTGAGTTTGTTCCAGAAAACGAAGATAAAGGTGGATCGAACGAATCCCCGAGGATTATACCAAAGGTCGGTAACAAACATTTTAATTCTGAGATGAGTTCTTAAACGTGGATCAGGAATTAGGATCAGAGTTGGGCGTAATCGTAATCATAATTTTACGATTATAATCACAGACCCTGAAGGTATGATTACGATTACGATTACACATATGATTACAATTTCGATTATGATTACATTCGTAATCACAGATTTTTCTATAGCATTCCTAAATTGAATTCGACATTTCCAAAAAAGTTTCGACATTTTCCAAATAGAATTGGACGTTTTCCAAATAGGTTTCTACATTTTCCCAAAATGGTTTCGACACTTTCAAAACACAATTAAGGGTCATTCACATTTCATTTGCCGCTTTCATGTCCCCGACGACGAATTCTCACAATTCTTGACCAACTCTAGCGATTTTGGGGGAGAAAAGGGTAGTATAAGTTGTGAGATCAACGAAGAAATAATTTGACTGCCCAAAATCCCCTTTAACCAATACACAGTGTCAACGAAAAACCTTGAAATCCTGGAAACCGTCACCTCCTACCTAACATGTAAGTAGAAGTTAGGTAGTTAGGAAACAATGACAATCTAGAACTGGCCAGGGTTACTAGCTGCAGCAGGTTGGTTCCTCTTTATTTAGTGTAAGGTTTTACATTTTTAAGATTTTTCCCAACCCGTGAAAAACTAGTTTTTCAGTCAGTCCCCCATATCTCATCTCAATGGGACCTTAAGGAGTGTTATCATTTTTGCGATCAAGAAAATCCGATCGAAAATGGCGGGAAACAGTCAGATGTGAAGGTTATATTGCCCAGTTGAAGATGTGAGACTGCAGTGGAAAAACTCACTGTTCACCTATAGAACACAAATCTGCAATGTGCAATGAGTAGTATTTGCCGATCTAACCTCATTTTCGAGCACTTTCATATTTCACGTCTTTGAGGTTCTCAAACGACCCAAAGCGGCAAATGAAATGAGAATGACCCACAACGAACTGATACTTCATAAATAACGCTTTATTACTAATAATATAGGTAGGTAGGTCGTGAAAATTCAAGAAAAACTGACCGCCCAGAACATTGTTTTGAGCAAGTCTTCTATAGATGATGGTATCCGAATGTTGCGAATAACGCTAAAGAAAGCCTCAATTGAGCTTGATAGGATAAATGTAGATAAAACCATTCGACTTCGACAGGAATTTGCGATCCAGTTCAATGAGGTAATCCCTGAAAACCGGGAAAATTTTATATTCATAGATGAATCTGATTGCAATTTACATATTTATGAAATGCAGATCGAAGGCCAATACCCGGGAAGTTGTGACTATGCCTACCGTTAGAGGCCGTAATGTTTCTTTAATCCTCGCAATTAATGCACAAAATGTTGTGCACCATAAAATAATATCATCTGGTACAACTAACGCCGAGTTTTTTGGAGAATTATTTTCAGAGGTACGTGAAAAAGTCCAGTCATGCAGCATGACCCCATGAGCGAATTTTTGAAGAAATCTTCGACATTTCAGTCGCTATTGATCGTGTAGAGAAATTTTAGTTTATGATTTTGATAGACAAACATGGAATGAAATTTTAAACAAGCACCTACTTCCTACGTTTTAAACAGCATGGTTCTAGGATTGGTTATACAGGGATACTTCCATAAGAGTAGTTCAATCTGAATTTGGACAATGTTTCATGCAAATATTACCGATTTTTACAACTAGCGAACGGCATTATTTCGATTTTAGACTGATTTTTCAACTTTGAAATTTTTGAAAACTTGATACATATTCTTATAGGAAATTTTACGCTGATTCCGAATATACCACATGTTAGTATGCTGAAAAAATTATTTCGCACAACAAATCGCAAAAAACAGGCTACTTTGAAATTTTTGACTACATTTTTGAAAATTTCAACCCGAAGATGTAATCCGATCATGCTGGCCAACGAACTTGAACTTTCGTTTTGTGTCCTTAACATTTTAAAATTTGTTTGAAGTTTCTAGCACAATTCTACGGACAGTTATCGTCTGGAATGACACATATATACATACATACATACATACATACATACATACATACATATATACATACATGAAAAAATGCGTTAAACTTCAGAATATGATTCAGAATAGCCTGAAACGGATTTCTGCATAAAATGTTTTCAAAAATTCACATTCTACAAATTTTAAGGCGAGAGCAATAGCTTAATTTTCTTCAAAAATTCGCTAAAACTGCCAGATTTCATCACCAACTACGTTTTTGTAATGGACAACGCGGGAATTCATCGCTCGGAACATATTCAAAATTTGAGACGTTCGTCTCAAACGAACTTGTTGTTTCTCCCTCCGTACTCAACCCCGTGGAAAATTCATTTTCCGATATTAAGGCAATAGTTCGGAGCCTCTTGAGTGAACGAGGTGAACATCAGTTAGAGGAGGTGATTTCAAGGTGAGTTCAAACAATTACTTCATCCGACTGTAGTAATTATGTCATCTGGGGATTATGGCAGCTGGACGACTTCTTCACTGAAAATCAGTTCAAATTTAAAAAAAAATAGTTCTCTAACTCCAGTTCAAGAAACCTATTTTGTAAATTTTCACGACCTACCTACCTATATTGGTAATAAAGCGTTATTTATACAGTATCACAGAGTTCCTGAATTGTATTTTGAAAGTAACGAAACCATTGTGGAAAACGTCGAAACCTATTTGTAAAACGTCCAATCCTATATGGAAAATGTCGAAACCTTTTGGAAAAATGCCCATTTCTATTTGGAAAATGTCGAATTCAATTTGGAAATGCTATATAATTACATTTGAAATCACAAGTTTTATTGCAACTACAATTGTAATCACAAGTTTTTTATGTGATTTTGGGCGTAACAGCCGATGTCCCCTATAAACTAGCCCTATGCCGCTGATTTTCCCTGTAATTACACTCATAATCCGCACCTCAACCAGAAGGTTCATTAGCGGTATTGAACAAGGTGTCTAAAGGGACACTGGAAGTGGCACGATTCTAAGGGGAGCCATATTGCCATCCTTGACTAAAAAGCAGCGCCATCATGGACTCAACTTGCCACTCGGAGGGGGGGAAAAAATGAGGGGTACAGTGATGACCACTGTTTAGCCCCCTAAGTGGATTTAAAAAAACCACAAAAATAAAGTAATACAACTAAGACTAGATGTAAAATAGGCGAATAACTATATACATGCTACTATACAGGGTGTCCCATCTAAACGGGCCCATCGGGAAATTACAGCCTTACGGTGCGAGCTATCGAAAAACTGAACTGAACTTTTTTTTATAGTATTTCAACTCAGCTTCACGATTCAGAAGTCCGATTTTTATTTTCCCATGTTTTAGGGTCTCAAATCATTGATTGAAACTTACGGTTTCCTCTTGACCCCCCCTTTTTTATTGCTTTTTTTCGATTTTAGGTTGAATTTGGAACAGAAAATGCCTCCTTGAAATTTTCTTTTTGGGGCTTCGTTTCTGAGTTATTCCACTTTTTGCGAAATACAGAAAATCGCACTTTCTTACTATTTTTATGTTCAATTTTTGAGATGTTCACCACACTTTTGAAATCAGCAATAAACTATCTATCATCAGACCCCAGCGTCCATAATCAACAATCACCATCAGGGGGATGTCATTACACCTAAACCGCTTACTATTTAAGAAAAGTTTTCCAAATCGTCGTTTGAAAAAAAATAAACCCCTCAAACTGTTTAGTAGGTACACACATAATCACTGTTCAGAATACAGTTTTAAAAATGAACCACGAGGAGACTTCCAGTCAGTTGTGTTGTGACAAATCGAAAATGCAGCCTGCTCCTTCTGCAAACTATATTCAAGGGTCAAGAAAACAACAGCTTCTTGAAACTTATTGTTCAGTCTGCACTATTATTTAAAGAACCTTACATTAGTCCAGAAGACGGCGTCTCATACGTTCTTCTAATAAATCAGCAATAGTAGGTACTGAACAGTTTGAGGTTTTTTTTTTTTTTTTTTTTTTTTTTTTTTTTTTTTTCAAACGACGATTTGGAAAACTTTTTTTTTTTAAATCGTAAGCGGTTCAAGTGTAATGTCATCCCCCTGATGGTGATTGTTGATTATGGACACTGGGGTCTGATGATAGATAGTTTAATGCTGATTTCAAAAGTGTGGTGAACATCTCAAAAATTGAAGATAAAAATAGTAAGAAAGTGTTGGTAACGTATTTCGCAAAAAGTGGAATATCTCAGAAACGAAGCCCCAAAAAGAAAATTTCATGGATGCATTTTCTATTCCAAATTCAACCTAGAATCGAAAAAAAAAAAACAATAAAAAAGGGGAGCCAAGAGGAAACCGTAAGTTTCAATCAATGATTTGAGACCCTAAAACATGGAAAAATAAAAATCGGACTTCTGAATCGTGAAGCTGAGTTGAAATACTATAAAAAAGGTCCAGTTCAATTTTTCGATAGCTCGCACCGTAAGGCTGTAATTTCCCGATGGGCCCGTTTAGATGGGACACCCTGTATACAATCAGCAAAGTGAAATAAAATTATGACTAGATGTATATAAATATATCACAGATCAGATATCAAACACTCATAATCATTATTTTTCATGCGATTACAGACGTAATCTTATTGCTTCCGAGACTGCAAGGCAGCGGAAGCTTTGTTTTCACTTTCGAAATGAAAAAAATTTTTTGCTCCAAAATCAAAATTTCCACTCGCATTTTGCGTTTCAGAGCCTCCTGAACAAATTTGGTTCCGTGTCTGTCTGTCTGTCTGTCTGTCTGTCGGTCTGTCTGTCTGTCTGTCCGTCCACATTTCCTTGTAACAGCCATAACTTCCACAATTTTGATCCGATTTTAACCGAATTTTCAGGGATCGTGCGGGTTAAGCTCTAGATGGTCCCCTATCAACTTCATCATCATCGAATCAACGGTAGCTTCTGCGCAGGCGCTAACGTGAATTCCTTGTGACGGTCATAACTCGGTCAATGTTGAACGGATTTCGGTCACATTTTCAGGGATGATGTGGGTCAGATCCCTTGAAGTCCCATAAGACAATCATCATAATTGCGTTAGCGGTACGCTCTGCGCATGCGTGAACGAAATATTCTTGTCACGGTCCTTGCAACAGCCGTAATTTCCACAATTTTGATGCGATTTTCTTCAAATTTTTAGGGATCGTGCGGGTATGGCTCTACATGGTCCCCCATCAGTTCCGTCATGATCGAATCAACGGTAGCCTCTGCGCAGGCGCAAACAAAATTTTCTTGTTTCGGTCATAACTCAGGCAATTGTGAACGGATTTCGGTCAGATTTTCAGGGATGATGCTGGCAAGGTTTCTTGAGGTCCCGTATCACATTCTTCGCGATCATCAGCAGCGGTACGCTAGGCGCATGCGCGAAAGTGATGTTTTTGTTACGGTCACAGCTTAGTTATGAGGAACATGCGGACTACATCCTGGATGGTCCCATATTAAAATCAAAATTTTCCTTATTAATTTCATTTATTATATGTACCATTCAGCTTCCAATTTCCCACCTTATTAATTCCCTGATGCCAGAACCGGTCGTTTCTAGTTTTCTGGAATTTAATGGTGACGGACTGTGAAGGTCACGAGGAAGCTCATGTGCCATTTCCTTGGCAGTGTATTTTTTTCTGTGATTGCAGTCATAATTAACACCTCAAATGTGATTTTGGGCAGTATTAACGCCTGGCAACCCACTCCTCAGTGCTTTAGACGGTCCTTACACAGTCCTACTGATATAAGCCTCTGCTTATGCTTGAATTGTCAATGTTATGCGTGTTTTACGTATTCCATGTTTTGCATAAGCAGAGGCTTATATCAGTTGAACTGAGTATGGACCGTCTAAAGCACCGAGGATTGTGTTGCCTGGTGTTAATACTGCTCAAAATCACATCTCAGGTTGTAATTATGACTGTAATCCTAATCACAGACAAAAATAAGATTAGAATTGTAATCAAAGGGATATATTAATACTTTAATAAATTAATAAACCTATATTACAGAAATAATCACATAGAAAAAAAGTTCCAGTCATGCAGCATGATCGTATGAGCGAATTTTCATAAATTCTGTTGAAATTTGAGCACTTTGGGGACAAATAAAAATTTTATTATACATTTTATAGCAAATTAACTTTTTGTCAGTAATATTCCAATGAACAAACGATTTTTTGGGTTTTTACAATTTTTTCAAGTGTTCCTATCGATTTTGGTTTATTATTTCCAATAATAAGCCTATGTGATCGTGTAGCAAAAAATTTTTATAACCCCCCCCTCAAACTTTGTCACTTTACGTTTCAAGGTGCGTAGAATCCAAATTTGAAATGTCCGTCCGCCGTCCGCCGTCCGCCGTTCGCCGTTCGCCGTCCGCCGTTCGCCGTTCGCCGTCCGCCGTCCGGGCCATAAAAGGCCTAAGAATTGACTTAAAAAACCCGTTCTTTCGCACATAGACTCCATTTGGGGTCTAGTTGGTCCTAACGTTTAACCATCCCGATCGCTTTACTCGCATAGATGCTATGGGCCAAAAACGGGCAAAAAAGTGTGTTTTTCTACGCGCGCACGCCTGGCACGCTTGGCAGGGGGTCACGGTGGGTGGTGAGGGGGGGCGAGCGGGCGGTGGAGTGAGAGGAGGCGCCGGCGCCGCGGCACCTTGTGGTGGGTACGGCCGGCGCCGGCGTTCCTTCGAGGCATGAATATATGTTTTTTCAAGGTGATATTTGTGTGTTAATACCAAAGCTTTTCCTACGCATATTTAATAACATATCCTCTCGACTTTTCGTACGTGCTTAGATAATGATATTATTAAGGCAATAACTATTTGAATAGATTGGAGCTCAAATCGAAAAATATAAACATGCGTATATAATTATAGAAGTATAGGTTGTGGCAACTCGAAATAGGATACGCCGAGGAGTCTGGACGGGCCTTATGACGTACGCTAGCCAACTAAAACTATGATCATACTCAATTGAAAAAATAATAAACCTTTGTGAAATAATTTGCAGCGTTTTTAGCTTATTTTAATGAAATTTAAGTACATTTTCCAGTACAGTTTTGTGCTTAAATTTTTAAATGTCCTTGTTCGTGTTCGATTAATATTTTTCGAATAGCATTCTGCTAAAAAAAAAGATAAAAATTTGTTAATTTTTAGCGGGTTTTTTCCTTTTTTAGTGATTTTTTAAGTACATTTTTTGAAATTGACCAATTTAATGCGCTCAAAAAGTGTTGTCCAACGAACTCATCCTTTCTTTTGAAATGCTTGATTTTTTGGCGAAAGAACGAAGTTTTTATCTCAATTCTATCGAGAGTTATCGTCTGGAATAACACATACATATATATATCCCTAGAATAAGTTTACAACTCAAAAATTGTCATCTTCGGCAAATCGCATTCAAAGTTTTCCTTCCACACCATTGGCTACCCGTTCTTTGGAACACGATGAACATAATTTATCTTTGCGAATCTTGTTTCCTTCATTATTACTCTAACGTCCCATGGTGAATGAATAGTTTTTTAGCCAGTGGGAAGGGAGTGGGGGGAACGGTTTTGTTGATTTTTTAAGAATTTTTGAGTTTTTCCAACTCAAATACTGAAATCTCACCAGTCAGGATCCAAAATGTTCAGAAAAGAAAGACACAAGTTAAAATTGTCCACACAAAAAGGAAACAACTCAAAACGAGACACAGACTGCGTGAACTCAACTGAGTTGTGTCTTTCTTCCTAGGACGTGAATTGGTTACTCCCTCCATAGAAGAAAGACACACGCACTCTCTAGCGGAATTAGAGTGCCCTACACATATCTCCACCTTCTACAGACAAACTAGACCGTTTCTACTTCTCAGAACCACAACTAACTCAAAAATCGCGATTTTTGAGTTGTACCCTTATTCTAGGACGGGTGCGATATATACACATATAAAAAAGCGTTAAAATCCAGGAATCATTTCAGAATGCCTCAAAACAGATTTCGATGAAGAAAATTTTCGAAAATTTTTATTTTAAAATTTTTGGAGCCATTGCAATAGCTCTATTTTCTAAGAAAATTCGCTAAAAGAAGATTACGGCTGTAATCACAGGAAAAATTATGATTATGAGTGTAATTACAGGGAAAAATCTGCGGTAAAGGGCTAATTTATAGGGAACATCGGCTGTTACGGCCAAAATCACATTAAAAACTTGTGATTACAATCGCAACCATATTTTTCCCTGTGATTACAACTGTAATCTTCCTGTGATTTCAGCCATAATTACAACCTCAGATGTGATTTTTGGACCGTATTAACACCTGGCAACCCACTCCTCAGTGCTTTAGACGGTCCATACACAGTCCTACTGAGATAAGCCTCTGCTTATGCGTGAGTTGTGAATGTTATGCGTGTTGAACGTATTTCATGTTTTGCATAAGCAGAGGCTTATATCAGTAGGACTGTGTATGGACCGTCTAAAGCACTGAGGAGTGGGTTGCCAGGTGTTAATACGGCCCAAAATCACATCTGGGGTTGTAATTATGACTGTAATCACAGAAAAAAAAATAAGATTACAATTTTAATCACAGGGAAAACCAAGATTACAGAAGTAATCAAAGAAAAAAAATAAGATTACGGCTTTAATAACAGGAAAAGTTATGATTATGAGTGTAATTGCAGCATACGAACTAAATCACTCGCGACGAAGTTGTGGAAACCCATTTAAAAACGGAAGTGAGTGAAAAACGTTGTCTATTTCCACGAAAAATAAAGAGTTACACTGTTAAATTGATTTCGACGGTTAGGCCATCATCAGTAACAAAACAATAACTGAAGATACATTAGAAAGGACACAGCTTTTAAAGTAACAGGTGAAGGGAGATTGAATCCCATTGGTCAAGAGAAAGGAAAGGGGAAGGAGGTACAACCAATGAAGTGCAAACAAGGTGACCCTTTAGTCCATAAGCATGCAGCCTTCCATAGTATGATTAACAGAGCACTGTCTATTCCAATGACTAACTCAAACAAAATTTATCAAAAGAAAAATCCATTATCAAAAGCATAGCGGCTAGTAACGGATATGGAGGAGATCTCGTTGATACCATATGGGATAATGTTCTTAGGAAAAAGAGTAGGGAAAAAGTTTCCAATCTGGCCAGGGAAGATGTAAATTTAGAAGAAAAGTAATGGATAAGTATACCTTATTAAGGGAAAATTTCGGATAAAATCGGCAAAATTCTATCATCGAGAGGTTACAAAGTAGGTTTTAGAACTAAAAATAGTCTTAAAGCATTACTAGGATCCGTTAAGGACAAAATCAATGTTCAGGATAAAAGTGGGGTTTATAAACTAAAATGTTCTTGTGGCTACGAATATTGCGGTCAAACTGGTAGGAAATTCAGGGAAAGAATAGACGAGCATCAGGAGGATTTCAGGGAAAATAAGGGTAAGTCTACATTTGCGAAACATCTTAAGGAATCCAATCATGGTTACAATTTTGATTTGACAGATAGACAGTTTGTAGAATTTCTTCATTTTTGTCCGAAGGGAGGTATGTTGAATGTACTTGAAAAATTCGAAATTATCAAAAGTGACAGATCTGGTAAATGTTTAAATGAGGATATACCTCAATATATTTCACCACTAATAGGTCCATTTTTATAAAGCTTGGAATTATCCCTTCACAATGTTGGAACCATATTTAGTTATTTCCCCCTTTCACCTTGTTTGCACTTCATTGGTTGTACCTCCTGCCCCTTTCCTTTCTCTTGACCAATGGGATTCAATCTCCCTTCACCTGTTACTATAAAAGCTGTGTCCTTTCTAATGTATCTTCAGTTATTGTTTGTTACTGATGATGGCCTAACCGTCGAAATCGATTTAACAGTGTAACTCTTTATTTTTCGTGGAAATAGACAACGTTTTTCACTAACTTCCGTTTTTTGTAATTGCAGGAAAAAATCTCGTACGGGAAGAACAAAAACTCTCTATTTACTTGTGAATCCCGACAGGTTTAAACATGTTCGAAGTCGCGACGTTGTTTGCCGCGCTCGTCGCGCTGTCGCGGCCGCCCGCCGCCGCCCCGCTGCCCCGCGCCTACATGGAGGGCGACCGGTCGGAGTCGTGGAGGATGCTGGGGGGGAACGTCGTCTCCTCCTACGACATCCCGTACATCTGCTCCGTCCACTACACCGACGACCGCTTCCCCATCGGCACCTGCTCCATCATCACCTCCACCATCGTCCTCACGTCGATGGAGACGATGGACTGGTCCCACACCGAGTCCGCCGACGAGCTCGTCAAAAGGAGGAAAATCAAGCCCGGCTTCGACCCCGTCATTTACGAACACTTCACGAAAGCGCAGCTCAATTTGAGGCACATTGGGGACATAACCATCATTGCAGGTGAAATTTATAATTAGCAATTTTTTTTTTTTTTTTTTTAAAGCTTTTATTGCACCGAGTAATCTCATTAATAATATAAATCTGACTTATATTACTACAATACACTATTCAGGACCTAAGATGCATAACTTTGTCCCTTGTTTCTCGAATATATCACATTCATTTCCTAAGGGCCATGTCATACGAGCGCTATTGCCGTCGCGCAGATGCCGTCGCGTTAAAGTCCCTCCAACCCGGCAATGGGGTTCTTATGGAGCATGTCATACGGACGCTAATGCCGTCGGCGAGTCCGCGTTAGCCGGACGCTGAGCGCAGCCAACGCGGACGGTCGCGTTAGCGACGCGGCGCACGTGACGCCGGGACCCTGTCATACGGAGCGCTAGCGCTAGCGGGACGCATTTGCCGCGTGAGCACTGGCAGAACAACTGGAACACCTTTGGAGTGATCATTAACATAATTGCCGCGACGGCAAATGCGCCCGGAAGACGCTACGTATGACAGGCACCTGGCGTTGGCGGGACGGCATCAACGCGACGCATTTGCCGTCACGTATGACATGTACTTTTTCCGGCGCTATCTCGACGGCATCTGCGCGACGGCAATAGCGCTCGTATGACACGGCCCTAAACCAGCTCATGCGGTTTCAAACGCTTAAGGCGTCGAGTTAGATCTTGCACATCAGGAGCTTTACAGCTTCCTCATTCACATGATCTTTTAGTTTTGTACATTACCTACATCTTGATTGACTATATTTCCGCTATGGAGTTTTTAATGATTATTAAAACCATTTCAATGATCTATACATCCATCATGATCATCCATCATGTATCCATCTATACATTTGTGTTATTTTCAATTGGTAGGTACCTACTTACTTTAATACCGTTATTCTGTGATCCGTAGATGTTCTAATTAGTTGCATAAATTTTCCCTCTGTAGGTGCCTAAAAGTCATGCGCCGTGTTGTGATCATATATTACATACGGGGTTTAATAATTATTGACCAATCATCTGCATAGCAGGGCCATGTAACACAGAAATGTCTTTTCGCCTGTACACATGTTACCTTTGTTTAATGATTTGCAGCCCCGCCTATGGGTAGACACGGAAGGAAAAATGTTTGAGCCTGTACACTAGACTGACAACGAAAAAAATGAAAGTTCGAATTTTTGAGGGGCTCAAAGCTCAGATGATTGCATCAGATGCTAGGAACAACTCCTGAAAATTTCAGTCCGAACCGATAACCCCTTGAGGTCTCCTAAACCCGTTTTTTGGTAATTGAATTATCGATTTTAGAACACTAGACGCTTAGGACAAAAAGACGGTTAGGACATGAAAGATCCATGCGTCTGGACACTTTTTATACCCTATTCCTATGTTTTCGGTGTCGCGGAACACGATGCCGCCATTATTGCAAGCGCAGAAGCTGTATTTCTTTTGATATTCAAGAAATCAAGTTTTTAAATAGTTTTCACTGGAAAAAAAATTGTTTGCGGGTCTTTTCTGCTTCGGACCTTGTTTACTGGCTTGTTCCGAATGTAACAAGACCAATTTCGTCCTATAATATATTGTCCTTTTGGAAATATCTGCTCAAGAGCCGAGTTAGCTTTTTTAATGGTAACTGCTCTATACTTACCAGTAGCTGCGAAATCAAAATTTAACTCCCTGAAGCCCTTTTTATCACCTTATTTCATGTTTTTAGGCTCGTTGAACATTAGGTGCTAGTAGTGGAGGCGTAGGACTCGTATTTCGGTTAATAATCAAGAGCTAGGTGTCAAAAATCGGTGAATAGAGTGGATTTTTCTTGATGTTCAAAAAATCAGTGGACAAAATTAATAGAAATAAGGGATTTTTCGCCGGTTACACCTAGTTTTGATTGGGAAAAACTATTTATGAGTGTCTCCTCTGCCATGGACTTTGTGCACGTAATGCTCGTTGAACATTACGTGCAAGTAGTAGTGCCACTATTGAATATAGAACGGTTACCATTAAATAAGTCGACTTGGCTCTTGAGCTGATACTTCGAGAAGAAAAATGTATTATGGGACACTTTGTTCTGTGACTTATTCTGAATATCACAAGACTAAGTTTGTCCAAACTTAGAAAAAAATCCACTCTATTCACCGATTTTTGACACCTAGCTCTTGATTATTAACCGAAATACGAGTCCTACGCCTCCACTACTAGCACGTCATGTTCAACGAGCCCAAAAACATAAACTAATGTGATAAAAAGGGCTTCAGGGAGTTAAATTTTGATTTCGCAGCTACTGGTAAGTATAGAGCGGTTACCATTAAAAAAGCTAACTCAGCTCTTGAGCAGATATTTCCAAAAGGACAATATATTATAGGACGAAATTGGTCGTTACATTCGGAACAAGCCAGGAAACAAGGTCCGAAGCAGAAAAGACCCGCAAACAATTTTTTCCCCAGTCAAAACTAGGTAAAAACGGCAAAAAATTCCTTTTTTCCATCACTTATTTGGACTGATTTCTTGAATATCAAAAGAAATACAGCTTCTGCGCTTGCAATAATGGCGGCATCGTGTTCCGCGACACCGAAAACATAGGAATAGAGTATAAAAAGTGTCCAGACGCATGGATCTTTCATGTCCTAACCGTCTTTTTGTCCTAAGCGTCTAGTGTTCTAAAATCGATAATTCAATAACCAAAAAACGGGTTTAGGAGACCTCAAGGGGTTATCGGTTCGGACTGAAATTTTCAGGAGTTGTTCCTAGCATCTGATGCAATCATCTGATGCAATCATCTGAGCGTTGAGCCCCTCAAAAATTCGAACTTTCGTTTTTTTCGTTGTCAGTCTACTGTACACCTGTACTACATCAGTGTTCAAAAGATTACTCATGTTCTTATTCCTGCCATGGTATAATTTGCAAATCCATCCCTCTTTTTGGTCGGATTTTATTGCACTCCCGATCGTCACTACGAGGATACGGGAAAGAGCTCTGGGGTTGTTCCTGCGAAAGTAAACTTCCTCCGTCATTTTAGTGACTGGTCGGTACGCATCTGAATATTGATCTTACAAACCCCAGATCCTGAATCACACAATTTATTTATTTATTTATTTGGCAAACACATATTAATAAGAAAATTAAATAATAGTAGTACTTGACAAACCAGTAATAAACAAATTAAAACAAGATACTTCTTTTTTTTTTAAAGTGAACATTTTGCAAATAATTTAAATTGGAACTAATTTAATCAAGGACTTCAAAACAAAAATCGAATAATTTGCCCACCAAGGCTTAAGATCAAAAGAACTTGTGTCCCCTGGTGGAGTCTTACTCTTAATAAGAATCGCCCAGCTGTACAATACTAGACTATACATATATAAAAACAAAAATAAATATGACTATATATAAAGATAAAACTGGCGGAAACAGAAATAACTACTTTATCAAAATAAAATACCCATAACCGATATGACAATAATATTTAAAATTAATTATGAATTCACAAATACAGAACATCAATTCCCTATGGTTCCCAACAATTACTGAAAGTCAGAAAGAATCCCCGATATACATCTTTTAAAACCATTTACGTTGGGGAAAATGGACAAATTAATTTTGTGGCTATATAAGAAGTTCAGAGCAGCATTGTACGAATTTCTACGATACAATTCTGTACGACAGCGGGGTAGGGAAATGTTAGATGTCGAGGCAGTTCTACTGAAGGAAACATTACATAGGTGCTCGAGCCTAATACCCGTTTTAAAAACAAGAGTACAAGACTCTATTAGAAAAATGGTCTTTACATTATGTGCATTAAATTCTGAATATAATTTAGCTGTAGGATACATATAAGGTTTATTGAGAAGTATTTTGATCAATGCGTTCTGAACTGTCTGCAAAGGAACTAAGTTCGATTCAGTGGTCCCTCCCCATACGGTAATACCGTATTTAAGTAATGAGAAGGCGAGACCAAAATAAACCATCCGTAACTGCTTTTTAGATAAAAAGCTTCTCACAGTCTTAAACACAAAAAATAGTTTACGTAGTTTACTTAAAAGAGATGTTATGTGGTTTTTAAATTTTAAATTCCCATAAAAGAAAATCCCCAGATACTTGCAACTGTCACTAAAAGTCCATGATCTGCAATTACAACCCAACCTTAATCCAGTACGCTGGTAATCATGGTACTTAACCAAATTGCTATCGGGAGGGTAACGAAGCCTAGATATAGAGAAACGAACCACTGATGTTTTAGCAATATTTAGCTTCAAAAAATTTAAATCAAGCCATTTCCGAACCATAAATAGTTCAGTGCTAGCTAAGTGAATCAAATCATCATAGTTTTTATGGTAGAACACCAAAGCTGTGTCATCCGCAAAGACAAAAACATTGCAATTGACATCCATATTCAAAAGATCGTTAATACATAATAAAAAAAGGATAGGTCCGAGAACCGTACCCTAAGGAACACAACAACGCAAATTAACTGGCGCACTCATGACATCATCGATTCTCGTAGACTGAGGTCGATTCGTCAAATAACTCCCAACCAATTTCAGCGGTATCCCTCGAATTCCACAATCAATCAATTTTTTCAATAAAATGTTATGTTGGACAGAATCAAACGCTTTCCTTAAGTCGAGGAAAATACCAAGCACATGAAATCCCTAATCACATTTTTGGCTGATAAGATTATTCAACTTGAAAGCAGCATGTTCAGTGCTTAAACCTTCACGAAATCCGAACTGGTTCTTGGATATAATATCATTCAGTTCCAAAAATTCAACAATTCTAGTTTTTATACACTTCTCAAGGATCTTAGATATAGTTAAAGTATAGTATACAATGTATACAATGAATGGTAATTGACTAAATTAATCTCAGTGCGTATACTAGGTTTAAGGAAGTTGGCGGTCGTGTTTCAAGTCTAAGACACTAATCCAATCTGATATTCAATTCTTGATCCGGAAACTCACCAATGTAAACTGTAACCTCGTCTTATAATCTCAGGGAAAGATCTTCTTAGAATAACCCGATTCATGATGTCCGAGTCAAAGACCTATCAGGAAAGCCGTGTCAAACACTACTTCGCCGTTGACACATCAGGCGCCGATCCCCAGCCAGTCTACGATTACGATCCTCCTAATCTGCAGCTCAAGGAGGATTTTCCCAACAACACTCAACAAGACTACGACTTCTTTACGTTCAAGTTCAACTTTATGTTCCTGGAATTGTCTAATTACTTCAAGTAAGCCAAGCCCTAGTTAAATTAAATATGATGTTCTTCCAAAAATTTTCGTCAAAATAATGTCCTAATGTATACAGGGTTACATTTTTCGATACGGCAAAATAGAATGAACGCACGGTGGTCAGTTATTGCGTTATTCAAAACCAACTACCGGTGAAGAAGGAAGGTGACACAGGTAAATTGGGTGCTGCTAAATGAGCGATCAGGACGGTGTTTTCGTGTTGTATATACGGCTGGATAATCCAACATAACGGTGATACTAGTTCTCCTAGTAAATAATACGAGAAGCTGACAAGTAGTCATACATACAGATAGCCAGGCTTGCATCAAAGTACTGATGAATCCGGTCACTACCTCAACAATGATAAAAGAGGCTAAAGATAAACTGACCAAGCTAGGCACCCAATTGGACAACAAAGTGTATGTCAATTGGGTGCCAGGTCACGAAGGTCATATAGAGAATGAAGTGATAGATCGCCTTGCCAGGCTGGGGTCGTCTAGAAACTATTATGGACCGACCCCAGCCTTAGGCATAACGCGCAACGCGTGTAAAGCCAAGGCAAACACCTGGGCCAACAAAGATCTAAATGAGTTATGGAGGAAAGAGGACAATAGGTATAGACAATCTAGGTTGTGCATATCTGGCTACGAAGAGTCGATCAGACTGGATTATAACACAGCCTAGAACGCAAATGAGGAAACTAATAGGGGTCCTCACAGGGCATTTCTGCTTTAAGAGGACCCTTTTTATCATGTCCAAGGTATCTTCTCCACTCTGTGAAAGTGGAAACAGAGAGGACACTTTCTTTGCGATTGTGACAGGTTCTGGAGATCTAGGCAAGAGGCCCTAGGACACTATACAATCGAAAGGGCCTCACTCAGAGACCTAGATTGTTCCTGAGAATTCTAAAAAGTTCCAGTCATGCAGCATGATCGTATGAGCGAATTTTCATAAATGGTCGTATTACATTTATGTTAAATTCTATTGAAATTTGAGCACTTTGGGGACAAATAAAAATTGTATTATACATTTTATAGCAAACTAACTTTTTGTCAGTAATATTCCAATGAACAAACAATTTTGTGGATTTTTACAATTTTTTCAAGTGTTCCTATCGATTTTTAGCTTATTTTAATGAAATTTAAGTACATTTCTCAGTACTACATTTCTAAATTTTTAAATGTCCTAGTTCTTGTTCGATTAATTTTTTTGAGTAGCATTCTGCTAAAAAATAGAAATTTGTTAATTTTTAGCGGTTTTTTGTCTTTTTTAGTGATTTTTTAAGTACATTTTTTGAAATTTGACCAATTTAATGTGCTCAAAAAGTGTTGTCCAACGAACTCATCCTTTCTTTTAAAATGCTTGATTTTTTGGCGAAAGAACGAAGTTTTTATCTCAATTCTATCGAGAGTTATCGTCTGGAATGACACATACATATATATACTTATACATATATATATACAGGGTGATTCCCTCGCAGATGCAAAAAAAAAATTTGGGTGAAACTACATCAAAAATGGAGTAAAATGCCGCCAACTGCATATTTTTATCTCAATCCGTTCTCAAGATATGATTTTTTAAAGGTTTTTTCAGGAAAACCGTGTTTTTTTCCTTTTAAACTCAAATTTCTCCACTTTACTTCATTCAATTTTAACTTTTGACTACATTTTCGGAATCAACATTAAATTTACTATAAGAATAGTGTACTTGGGTTCTTAAAAAGTACCATCCAAAGGCCCTCACATCAGCTCAAACATTGACGATTTTGAAAAAATAATATTTCTGAAAATCTTTAAAACTTTGCTACTCTTTTAAAAAGAATCTTGGAAACTGGCAAATCTAATGAAAACTGCTTCATCTAATATGCTTTCCAAAGGTATAATCAAGTTTACTTTTATTTTGTAATTTAGTGGAGAAAATTATGTTTTAATGTTCAAAAATGTGGGTTTTTCAGTGAAATTGTTGGTTTTCTCGAAAGATGACCCTCCATGAACCTACGAGTATGGGGTCGGTTTCTATGTATTTTTTCACGCTGTATCGAATGGTAACATTTGTAGATCTCTCCAACTCCGTTATAACCGGGTTTTACACTTAAAATCGCAAATGTTTAGTTTGTTTGTTACGATTAAATGTATGTGTGTTATGGGGTAAAACTAGTTAATTAAAGTGTAATACTCGATTATAACGTAGTTGAGAGATCTGCAAGAGTTTCCATTTGATCCAGCGAGAAAAAATACATAGAAACCGACCCCATACTCGTTGGTTCATGGAGAGTCATCTTTAGAGAAAACCAACAATTTCACTGAAAAACCCACATTTTTTAACATTAAAACATTATTTTCTCCCCTAAATAACAAAATAAAAGTAAAAATGATAATACCGTTGGAAATCATATTAAATGAAGCAGTTTTCATGAGATTTGCCAGTTTCCAAGATTCTTTTTAAAAGAGTAGCAAAGTTTTAAAGATTTTCAGAAATATTATTTTTTCAAAATCGTCAATGTTTGAGCTGATGTGAGGGTCTTCGGATGGTACTTTTTAAGAACCCAAGTACACTATTCTTATAGGAAATTTAATGCTGATACCGAAAATGAGGTTGAAAGTTAAAATTAAATGAGGCAAAGTGGAGAAATCCGAGTTTAAAATTAAAAAACACGGTATTTCTGAAAAAAAAACCTTTAAAAAATCATATCTCGAGTACGGATTGAGATAAAAATATGCGGTTGGCGGCATTTTACTCCATTTTTGATGTAGTTTCACCCAAAATTTTTTTTGCAACTGCGAGGGAATCAACCTGTATATACATACATACATATATATGTATGAATTTATAGTGTGGTGGGGCCAGTTTTTGAGACCTTAAGAGGCATTTAGACTTTGACAATCAAATTAGTTATGTGTTTTCGTTTGTTCAAACTTGAAGCTTACATATTTTGCTTCATCAGGATGTCCTCAAACTGCTCGGTATTGAGAAAATCACTAATTCATGCCACAAAACATCATAAATCGTTTTTTCGAAATCATTTTTTTGACACAGTATTTGACAGCCACATTTTTTGTTGTATCTATGATTGACACCCTATGATTGACACAACAGTTCTTCTGCAATAAATGATTTCTTGTATCAACAAAACATTTTATTTCAACATTTTACAAATAAATTGAGCATTTGAACTTAGTTTTATTAATCTACTAAATATAAAATTAATACGAGTATTCATAAAGACATACCTAGTTGAAAATATCACCGGATGTTTCATCACAAAATAGGTACAATGTTTTCTTGATACCATAGATACAACACGATTATAATGGTAAACTAGCAGCTTGTGAGTTGCTATGTATTTGTATAAATATAAAAAATAAAGAATTAATGACAAGAACGAATAGAGATCCATATTGAGAGCACTGTCAATCATTGAGGGGAGCATCAGTTTGGGAAATAGTAATGGACATTTGCATTTTCACGAGTTATATTTGATTATTTCCAAAAAATGATAGCATAAATGCAATCTACACAAAAAACTGATTGAGAAAAACCATGGAACCAATCCAATTTGAAAATGTGGAGGGCATGGTGAAGCAAAAATAAAACGCTTACCTCCTTAGCAAAATCACAAGAAACAGCACCAAAGAAATTACTACACGAGGTTCTGTTGAGTAACCTTCTCCAGATTTCAAAAAAACTCGCCTGAAACCTTTTCCCGTCTTTATACTTTACTGAGAAGGTATTTTGCCTCAAAATTCCAATGGATGAAGCCCGTAAAACACTTTTAAATGCCTTATTAATAAAACTTCTTGGTGAGATGTCAATCACTGGGTCCCTGTCAATCACTGGTTCCTTCACCCTAGAGCCGTATTACTGGTCAGATACCCATCATATAGCACTTTTTGGAAAGCTGTCGCTCAGCTCTTTCTATCTAGCAAATAAAAAAAGAACCATGAAAATTCCCCATTACATCGATATCGACGAAACCTGCTTGGCTAATTTAAAGTGTTAATGTCCGGGCCAAAAAAGCCTTCTTGGTTCAGTGATTTTACAGTGAGGACAACCCATTTTTTAGCAGTAGAATGTATTTATTTGACGTTACCTAATATATTTATCTAACGTTCAATGTTTGGTCACCGTGCAATGTTTTTTCTACCGTGCAATGAATTTTCTAAAGGGTGAATGTTTTTTCCAAACTTGCTTTCGAAAAAATATACCGTGCGCTCATTCTGTTTTGCCGTAACATTATATATTCCCCATCTATACTATTTATAAGAATGAAACTCCGTCTGTTTGTTTGTCTGTTTGTTTGTCGTGTCTATGCACGGCCAAACGGCTGAGTAGGCCGGATCTACGAGTGGGGGGATCTTCTTGGGATTTTCCGATATGGTGTATAAGCGAATTTAAAATTTTCTAATCCCTCCCGAACCATGGGCCGTAGGGCGGGAGGGGGGTCGAAGAAAGAATTAATGTGCGCTTTTTGGACTTCCCCGCTTCCCCTACCCCTCTAAACGGCCGTTGAGAATTCCGGAAAAATACCGGTTTCGTAGGTTTTTGAATGAGGAAGACGACGGCGCGATCGGATCGTGGAAAAAGTATCGGGAAATGCGTCAAAAAAATGCGAGAGTACGGACCCGTTTTCTCGAAAAGTCTGACGAAAAACTACGTTTTTTCCCATTAAAATATACCCCGTAAAGGTACGTTTTTCGGAACGGTTTTCGCGGGCGAAATACAGCTTTGATCCCGCCGAATCTGAATCCGAAATCGGATATCGAAAAAAGTGACGAGAACTCGGTCAAATTGCGAGCGGAAGCGAGGGAAGCGTTTAATATGAGAAATTAATTGTGCCCTGGACGCGAGAAGGCTCTACGAAGACGTCAAGGGGTTCGATGTCACAATGTTGCGAGGCGAGCAGGTATACATAGGTACCTACCTTGCGAGCGAAGCGAGAGCCATTTCAACAGAATAAATACGGACTTTGTCCTACACATATACAGCAATACCTTGCGAGCGAAGCGAGCAACATCCCCGAATAAACTTTTCGTGGTTCCACGTAGTTTTATAAGATTTAATTTGTTTGTAAGAATTCCCAACTGAAAAAAACGTCTGCCAAGTTGGGTGGGCAGTATAACTTCCTCAAGCGAGCAGCATCCCCTACACACGTTAAACCTACCCTTAGGGATCTACCGTTTGCGAGCAAAGCGAGCAACATTCCCTACATGCCACACTTTGCGAGTGAAGCGAGCAAAATTCCCTACATGCCACATTTTGCGAGCGAAGCGAGCAATTTAATGGGGGGTCCGGGGGGCTTGCCCCCCTGCTGGACGTGGAGGCGAGCGTAGCGAGCCGGAGCGGCTAGTTATTAATACCCCTTCTGAGTAGGGCAGCGGACTACCCTGATAAATTGGCGTGAGCGCGTCTCTCCAATCCTAAAAACTGGCATTAAAATCTAGTGCAAAATTGGTAGAGTGATGCGTGTTGCAAGTACAGGGTGGGGCATAAAGGGCGGACGTTTTCGAACGCGAAAGGGAAAAAATGTGGGGACAGAAGAGGAAAAAGGGGAAGAAGGCAAGTGTGGTTTTGGCAAAAGTGGGAGGGTCTCTAGCTAGGGACGTTCCGATACCACTTTCGATACGATATTTGGTATCGAATGAATGGTATCAATATCGATAAAGTATCGAAAGAAAAGTATCGATATGAGTAGTATCAAATGAGTACCTACAATTCAATTCAATTTCAAAAGTTTTTATTTTCTTTTTATATGGAAGAATATAAATATATATATGCACATTTTTCAATTCACGTAAATAAAATA
The DNA here is from genome assembly GCA_030762985.1 of Adelphocoris suturalis. NCBI lineage: Eukaryota > Metazoa > Arthropoda > Insecta > Hemiptera > Miridae > Adelphocoris > Adelphocoris suturalis. Next base: position 13,413,842 of record CM061048.1, on the reverse strand, counting down.
TAATGAAAATAAATTTAATATGCTTTTTAAACATTTTTAAAGAAAATAATATGTTTCGTCATTTTAGCTATTGTCAGCTTCTGTTCTGACGAAATCAGCGTGTGTAACACTTTTTTGAGGTACCCACTTTCTTGAGGTACCTGCATAGTATGGGCACTAGCTAAAAAAATTCTAGAGAAAACTGTACGTTTGAAATCATACAAAAGCTTTATTATGATACCAAATGCAATCATAACATTAAATTTTTTTATGTATTATTTCGAGATATAAGTTAAATACGAATAGTTAATAATTAACCAAACCACTCTGTCACCAACGCTGCCCAGGAAGATCAGTTTATCGAGATGTGGTTTTAACATCAAGAATCATCTTTGATACGTTTCCTTCTGAAACATTAGAGTCAAGCTGTATTTTTCTTAGCTTATCAGAATTGTTCACACTATAAATAATAAACTTGAATATTTCTCTAACTTTTTTAATAGTTCCAACAATCTCAGGTAGGGAACCAGCTGGAGTACCACCAACCATCCGTGTTGCGTCTTCTAAAGCAAGCTACTACTCCTCTATTGAGAAAACTGAGCACTCGGAGTTTCAATATTGTTGAAAAATAGACCTTTCGAAAATTTAAAATTATATTAATCTAAAAAGGAAGTACTCATTCGATACTATGGATTTTCTTTCGATATGACTTTAATATCGGATGATTCGATACCAATATGATACCAGTAGTGTCGAAACAAAAGTAACGATACCCACTCATATCGGTAGTATTGGAACGTCCCTATCTCTAGCCACGTGCCATTCTGGTCAGTTGGTCTTACTGGTTTTTTTACCATTAACAATCCAAAGCACATGCATGAGAGAGAGAGGGTGGAGAGAGAGAGAGAATGAATGACGCTTTATTTAAAAATCTGTACAAAAATAGTGCCTTAAGGCCCTCTCTACCTTTCTGACAGAAAAAACTAGTAACACATGTATCATTCCAAACTTTAATCAGACTTCATATTGCAAATTATATTAATGAAATAAAAGATTATGCTCTGATTTTCGAGAGATCTATAACATACGAATCCCTGGAAATTTGATTCACATAAAATGCTAGAGAATATATTATAATGCCAGAGAATAATAGTGATATAATTATTCAACGTACGAAGCCAGTAATATATCTTTGTATTCCTTTTTAAAAGTAGTAACAGATTTATCTATATCAAATAAGTAAGGATAATCATTATGGATTTTGATTCCCTGAATAAGGAATGAACGACCATACTTGGTTGTCCTATGTAAAGGAATTTGCAATTGACTCATTGCACCACGAGTATTTATAGAGTGTACACCACCCATAAATTGAAAATAATCAGCTAAATATTTAGGTGTACCTGTCTTCAAAATCTTAAACATTAATAACCCTATTCTGTACATTCTCCACTCTCTTATCTTTAGCCAGCCCGACTTAACAAAGTATGGCGTAACATGATCGGACATAGGAAAGCGATATATGAAGCGCATACATGCATTCTGGGCTCTCTGCAAATCAAGGTACAATTCAGAGGACATATCCTGGTAAACTAATGCTGCATAGTCCAAAATAGGAAATAACAATGCCTGAACTAGTCTCATTCTTACATCCTGAGGTAAATGATGAGCTAACCTTCTTAACTGGTACAGTCCCCTATAAACTTTATTACAGACGGCTGCAACTTGCTCCTTCCACTCCAACTGACTATCCATTATCAGGCCAAGATTCCTACAACTATCTAAATTATACTGTAAAGGAACTGATGAAATTCTCACTGACGGCAGTAGGTACACTCAAATCTATTTTTTGTAACAAGACTGCAAAACCCAATATCATTACGTAATATTTCGATGGTGCTTACGTACATAGCGTAGCAGGTGCTTACCACTCCAAGAATTTAACCGATCTGAATCCTGATTCAGTTTTGAAATACCATTTGCCAAATCGTTAATCTCAACCTGCCCATAAATTTGCAAATCATCAGCATAAAGCTGGTACTTGCAGTGTTCAAAATTAACAGACATTTTATTACTATAGATCAAGAAAAGCATAGCCGAGAGAACGGACCCCTGTGGCACTCCCTCATCAACTCTTCACCAGGACGACTCATTTCTGTCATGAGTTCTTATTTTTTGTTCCCTATCTCTCAGGAGAGATTGAAACCAACGAACTATTCCATCAGATACATTAATTGATCTCAAAATATACAAAAGTAGTTCATGATTAAGAGATCATCCTGATGATTATCCTGATGATTTGACAACGTACATATTGTGGGTCGATAATCTCTTTCTCTTAATATGTTTCTTGTTAGGTGGAGTACAGGTGTTCTGCCAGTACCCTTGTTGAGGGAGTATGCCGACGACTGGAGGAAGTTGCGAGATGAAATGAAACAATTTCAACATGAAATGAACTCGATGGACATCAATGATTTTGCCGACACATTCTCTCAAGGGATGTTTTGCACGGTGGGTGGCTGGGCGCTGAGGAATGACCAACCATTGACGTTCAAAGAAGTCTCGTTGGTAACCAAGTCATTCTGTGAATCATGCTATTGCAACTACGAGCCTTCATCCTGCCTAGAGTTCCCACCAGACATAGATCTGTGTTATACCTCAACTTCTTATGGGGACGTTTGCGATTTTGATCAAGGTATGCTACACTCAGTGGTGATCGAATTTCAATTGTTAGGGTATGTAAAACCTTCAGCAGTAATCCATGGGTCACATAGCACAGCCTAGGGTACGAATCATTGGTTGCAGAGCAACCCATGCATTACATAGGACAGCCTCGGATAATCTCAGACATAGATATGTAGACATAGGTACTAAAACTATAAAGGAGCATTCTGGCAAGGAAGTGATGGAAATGGAGCAGTTACTCCTTCAAAGAGGAGAGACGATTAACCTGTTACACCCAGAAAATATCCTGAAACTCGACAGTAGTTGTACAACAGGCGCAACTCTCAATCTCCACGGGGAGTGCTGGTCACCCTTATCTCTTACCACTAGGGATTTCTCATCATTTTCTAATTTCTTTTTCGTAATGAGTAGTTTAGTGAACTCTTTTTGGATTTCTTTAGCCATTGGGAAAAGATAATTAGGGACGTCTAGAGATAGTGGACAGGGTTGAACTGTACAAGTGGTCAAGAAATTAGTTAGTGGACTATTTCTGGGCCCCTGGGGAGAGAGAGAATTGATATTCTCGCAAGCTCGCATCTCAAAAATACACAACATCAAGGGGTCAATCCCTTAGTTAAAAAAAATACAGATTAGTTGGACATAGAGGTCAGAATGATTTATATAGTTTGGTGGTCTGAATGTTCCCAAGCTCGCATCTCAAAAATAAATAACATCAAGTAGTCAATCGCTTAGCAAAAATTTTGATTATTTGGACATATTGGTCAGAATGATGTGTATAGTTTGGTGGTCTGAACTGACTTTTAGGCTGAACTAAATCTTCTTTTTCCAATGTCCAAATAATAACAAAAAAAACATTGACCGCCCAAGAAACGACCTACCCACTCACGCGAGTGAATAAATATGCATTAAATCTCCCAGAAAATTAAAAAAAAAAAAAGTTGAGCAGCTGCTCGGATTTGTACTCAATACCCTTCGCCATTACACCACAGATACGTTGGTACCAAGGTATCCAGATACCAAGTTGTCTGTGGATAAACGAGAGGCATATACATTTATGATTTGTAACCGAATGGAGCCAGCGCTCCACGCGGGGATTGAGAGTTGCGCCTGTTGTACACCTACCGTCGAGTTATCCTGAACGCTGGTAGCCCAGGCAACATCTCCTTGGATATAACATTTGCAAGAACCGAGAAGGAGGAACCACTCCTTTCCATCACAACTCGCTACGTATTAAACTAATCAAACTTGTAACTAATTACAATTTCAACTAATATTGAACTTATAACTAAACTAACAGCTAATCTTGTTGTACCTACAAGTTGACTTCTTTCCATGGGACACTAATCATCTATTAATAATTGTAAAGTAGATCTGTCTGTAGGAGGTAAGAGGTTATATTGCCTTGAATAGTAAAAGTGTTGAGTTGAGACCCTGGGTACAGACTCCAGCCTGAAGACCTGCTACCTGAAGTCACTTCATCTTATCTTCTGGATCTCTTTATGTTTGTTTTCTCTCTTGGAGCCCTAATAATCTTGAAGCTCCCATCTCTTATCTTCTCCCACTTCACTCCTAAGAATCAGGAAGTCCCCAGGGTAAAACCAGTAACAAAATGACCCTTCAACAAACAACTGCCTATGTCTTCCGATTCTTCCAGGTGGTGCTTCCCAATTTAGCGTAAGGTACCGTTAACCTACTTAGAATCTAGTGGTCACTAGTGTCATCTTCAGTTCTGGATCATATTCTCCTGTGAGAATCACCAGGAAGAATATTAAGAGTACCTTAGATGTATTACAACTTTTAACATATATTTGGTGAGTAAATTTAATTCTCTACTTCCACCGTTGACATTGGGAACCTTCTTAGAATCTCAATTGAACTTTCTCCTACAACTTGGCCCACTTTGAACATTGAACATCAGCCAATAACATCAGTAATAGAGATTCTTGATTCACCCCACTATTTGTGGATAACAACATCGGGCTTGATATTATCTATAATTTGTCATTTGGCTCTATTATTGGGGAGCTCTTCTAGTAGCTAAGTTCTTCATCAATTTATAAAAGTCCTTAGACATTTCCACTCTTTTGGGCTGGAGAATGGGGACGAGATAATAGTTCAAACGGACCACGCTGCACTTCAATAGTTGCATAGCTTCAAAGAGCTTGATGTCTAGATGGCATGATGGTTTCAATTCCTAACCACATACAATTTGCGAATAGTACTTAGACCAAGAAAATTACATACAAACGCTGACTCGTTATCAAAAAGACCCTGCATTGATGATAATTGTCCACACTGAATTCGTCAGGATAGAAGCAGGAGATGGTAAATACAGTCTATAGAGTCCTATTGGATGTGCCTAGGATTGAGTGGAAGGAAGTTCAACAGAATGATCAAAAACATGAGATGATCAGAGCCTGGGTAATTAGAGGAGTAAGACCGGTATGGGAAGATGTTTCTTCCTTTGGTTCTTCTGTGAAAATTTTGTGGGCAATTTTTTCTTCACTAAGACTGCAGGATGGAGTTCTGGTATGGTACCAAGTAGCGGTCCCTGAGGCATGCAGAAATGAGGTGATGGCAAGGGCTCATGATGTTGGTCATTTTGGTCAATGTAGAACTCTAGCAGTCATAAGATCTCAGTACTACTGGCCAGGCCTCCAACAAGATATGAAGATGCATTGTTTCAGTTGTGCCATTTTCGGTAGGAGAGGAGAAAGACTGCATAAAAAGAAAAGTCCTCTCAAAAACATTGTTTCTGAAATTCAATTTGAGAGAGTCTCAGTTGACATAGTCAGTCCTCTCTCCATAACAGATCGTGGAAATCGTTATTTTTCCCAAATATTATCCCACCAAATGGCCAGAAGTCCCCAGTCCCCAACATCTAAGCTGAAACAGTAGCTCAAAGGTTAGTGGACACAGTATTCTTGAGGTTTGGGATACCCAAGGAGATATACACTGTAACAACAAGAGGTAACAGAAAGCGAGAGTTCCTAGTTCAAAGGAGAGAGGCGATTGACCTACTACACCCAGAGGTATCTCTTTTCGGTTGTAGAAACCGTCTGGTATATCCCCAGATGTAGCGTATTCAAGAATTGAGAAGGAGGAACTACTCCTATCCGTCACAACACAGACCAAGGAAGCAGCTGTGTTTTAAGAAGTAATAGGTCTGTTCAGAATTGAAAAAAACACGGACAACACCACCTGCCACAGAGCAATGGCCTCGTGAGTGGTTCAACTAAACTTTATGGGAAATGCTGTCCAAAGTATCGTCTATAGGAATCAGCAGGATTTGGACAAGTGGCTTCTATGTGCTCTGTTGGCTTAGCGTGCGACAGAATAGGCCTCTGAAGGATTCCCACCTGCTGAGCTGACTTTGGGTCAAACCTTATCTCTTCCTGTTCATGTGACTGAGTTAGCCAAGCAGCTGCAGGAGCATTTAATGGTTATTCATGAGCTTGCAAGGCTATATCCAGGATCACGTGTGGTATTTTTGGCCTCCAGTGTCACAGCTTCAAAGCCCCTAGGTGGAAACATCTGGATTTCTCAGAAATATATATGATGTGACTGTCTGGATCTGAATGCCAGTTCATGTTGGCCACCTCCCCCCATACACCCCAATGAAGTATAACGAGCATGCCAACATTAAGGAGGGGATAGAGTAATGTTACGACAATATTAATGGTTACTTCATACATTTATAATTACATACACTTGTTGATAACCAAATGATTAAGATAGTTTACATAAGTTTTTCAATAAAGTTTTGTTCCGTGTGTACTCCAAACTGAGTAGTTCTTATTATTACTCAATCGTACCTATTTGAAATCAGTGCCGTGTACCAACTTAATATATATATAATCTTTGGCTGGTTATTTTTATGAAGCTTTTGTTAATTAGCTTATTGTTTTTGCTTGAAATGTGGCGATTTTAACACAGAATGTGTTTTAGCCTTGGCATCTCCAACCTAAAACAAAACGCGTTTATGTGTAACGAAAATGTGTTGCAACAATTTCTGATGATTTCCGCTTACAACTGAGCCGTTGCTGGGGAAATCGTACTTCTTCATTTTTCATCCCACAAATTCGTTTACTATTCGTTAGAAAGCTCTCGATTTATCCGTGGTAAATAAATAAATAAATAATTGATCATTATTTTAATCAATTAATAATTGATAATCAATTGATAATTGATAAATTATTGCGCTGGTGATAAATAAATAAAACAACTTGACATAGTAGTGATAAGATACACCGCAAAATCTGAGTCATTCTTGTAAGTATACGGGTTTCACGGCTTTATGTGAAACGCGTGAGCTAAAACATATTCTGTGTTTCAGTAATTTCATCCAAAGTATGTAAATAGATGCAACCGGGGGTCCAGGAGGGTTGACCCTTTGCGAGGCGCGGAGCGCCGAGTTTTATATTTTGTTATTATTTTATGCCAGAATAGCATTGTTGATTTTTTCTTTCTTTTTTTTGTGCCTATTGGCCCATGAGGCCTATTTTTCAAATGTGTGCCAATCAAGGTCTTATTAATAGTAAACTCATAATCGTGTTAATTTGTTGATGTAGACCCCCCAACATCATCCATTGGATTGTATTCCAGGTTCCGCTTTATTCTGCAATTATTTCAACGATTCCGTCATTGGCTTCGTAAAAAAATCGATTGCGTGCGGAATAAAAGGCGTGCCGGTACTGTACACCCCGATGTTCGTAGTGCTGCAAGCCTTCTTCCAACACTTCCATCGACTGCACTGGGAAGATCGTCCCAATTGGAAAAATTATGAACTCGAAGACCCCACTACAGCCCCAGGACCCGCTCCTCCAACCTGATTACGATTTTTTTACTATAACTCTTTAATTTTTCCGTTTAATAAAGAACACTCTGACGGCAGTGTCAAACCAGCCTACTATATGCTCTTTACGATAAAACTAGACAAATTCCAATTTTCATTTTGGTTTACTCATAATTTAAAAAAAAACGCTGCAAATTATTTCACAAAGGTTTATTATTTTTTCAATTGAGTATGATCGTAGTTTTAGTTGGCTTGCGTACGTCATAAGGCCCGTCCAGACTCCTCGGCGTGTCCTATTTCGAGTTACCACAACCTATACTTCTATAATTATATACGCATGTTTATATTTCTCGATTTGAGCTCCTATCTATTCAAATAGTTATTGCCTTAATAATATCATTATCTAAGTACGTACGAAAAGTCGAGAGGATATGTTATTAAATATGCGTAGGCAAAGCATTGGTATTAACAGACAAATATTTTTGTATTTTATTTATTGCGCGACGTTTCTGTCCTGGAATAGGACCCTATTCATGCAGTAGGTATAAAAATGTTTCTCAGGAGTTTTTTTCATGTAGAGAGGTACATGAGTGGCAAAATAATAGTAGTATAGTATAGGCACAAGTAGCACAAAACTTTTGTGTCTGTCTACTGCATGAATAGGGTCCTGTTCCAGGACAGAAACGTCGCGCAATAAATAAAATACAAAAAAACCAGACTAGATTGGTCATTTCTCCACCTTCATAATATATTAATTGCTATGCAATTCTTAAGCCGACCCCCAATAATTTTTTATGTAACGTCCGGGACGAAATTAAAGATGATTTTCACGTACAACCGAGTAGTTGATTAGTTGCTATCGTCCGTGACGCGAAGCGCGAGTTCGTGGGTTCGAATCCCAGCCAGGCTTGAAAATTTTTTTATATCAATTTTTTTCGCATCGTGGGTTCGAATCCCAGCCAGGCTTGAACATTTTTTTATATACAAATTTTTTCAGGCTAAGAATTGCATAGCAAATTATCCTCGTTTTCTACGCAGTAGAAAAGAGAAAAGATCCGGCGAGGCGCGAAGCGCCGAGTATAGATTAGGGGGGTCCAGGGGGGCGAAGCCACCCGGCGAGGCGCAAAGCGCCGAGTGTATATATATATATATATATATATATATATATATATATATATATATATATATATATATATATATATATATATATATATGTGTGTGTGAGTGTGTGTGTGTGTGTGTGTGTGTGTGTGTGTGTGTGTCATTCCAGATGATAACTCACGATAGGATTAAGATAAAAACTTCGTTGTTGCGCCAAAAAATCAAGCTCAAGCATTTCAAAAGAAAGGATGAGTTCGTTGGACAAGAATTTTGGAGCACATTAAATTGGTCAAATTTCAAAAAATGTGCAAAAAAAAAAAAGTTTTAAAATTGAAAAATGAATTCTATTCTATTCACAAAAAGTAAATTAAAAATGAAGTAGGACATTTAAAAATTTATGTTTAAAATTGTACTGAAAAATGTACTTTTACTTCATTAAAATTAGCTAAAAATCGAAAAAACTGAGAACATTTGTAAAACCCTACAAATTTCTTTTTTGCACCGAAATATTATTTAGAAAGAGTTCATTTGCTATAAAATTTATAATTAACATTGAATTTATCCTCAAATTTCATCACAGTTCCCCTAAGCGTGCCAGGCGTGCGTGCGTGCGTAAGTCTAACACCCAAAGCCTCGAAAAAGACACTTTTTCGCCCGTTTTTGGCGAATGGTTTTTGGCGCCGGGTTTGGGATGGTTAAACGTTAGGACCAACTAGACCCCAAATGGAGTCTATGTGCGAAAGAACAGGTTTTTTAGGTCAATTCTTAGGCCTTTTATGGCCCGGACGGCGGACGGCAAACGGCGGACGGACATTTCAAATTTGGATTCTACGCACCTTGAAACGTAAAGTGACAAAGTTTGAGGGGGGGGTTATAAAAATGTTTTGCTATACGATCACATAGGCTTATTATTGGAAATAATAAACCAAAAGGATCCACTCAGACAGCATGATCGTATGAGCGAATTTTCATAAATTCCCATCGCATTACTATGTTAAACTGTTTCAAATTTGAGGGATTTGAGATCAAATCAATTTGTTAAAAGTTAATTTCATTGCACAAAACGAGCATACTGGATGAAATTCTACAATGAGCGTTACCCACGCATTAATTTTATATTTTGTGACAGTTCCCGCGAGATCCAAGGGAATGCGCTGCCGTCGCTCCGTTGTTTCCCAACGGACGTCGCACGCCTGTTCTCGTGTTCTTGAAAGGCCGCGTTTGGCGATGGATGGGTGATCCTAGAACTGGAAAACCAATCCTCTCATAACGTAGCTTATAAGCTATTAGTAAGAGTTGTATTTAAGGTATTGTTGTAGTTAAGGTATGTCTACACGTGTGCGCTTTCGTCTTTCAATTTTCAACTTGCGTCTTTCAACTTGCGTTTCCAACTTGCCTCATGGGGCATGCCTCCCGGGCATGCCTCCCACGCATCCTCGAGAGGCATGCGATTCCTGTCCACATTTGCGCGTCAGTTTCCTTTCAACCTCCTTTCGTGATGGAGTCAGCAGACGATGCATGTTTGCTACTTTCAATAAGTGCGGCATTCGTGGTGATTGAAAAAGCAAGAAAAAAAAATAAGAAAACGCGGGGGAAGAAGCGATCCATGTGGATGAGTGACTATTTGAAAACCCGGGACTACAAGATTTTGAAAGAAGTGAATGCAGATGATGTTTTGTTCAAAAACTTCACTCGACTGTCGAAGGATAACTTTCATTCACTGTTAAATCGGACTCGGAACAAAATTGAAAAAAAGGACACACGTTTCTGTGAAGCTATACCTCCAGAATATAGGCTGGAAATCACGCTGAGGTTTTTGGCCAGTGGTGATTCGATCCAGTCTCTTTTCTATCTATTCAAAGTGTCCAAACAGAGTATATCAGAAATGATACCCATAGTTTTGAAAGCCATAGTTGAAGCTCTACAGGATTAGGTACATCAAGGTAAGTGCGAGTGTTTTGAAATGCGAGTGATTTTCTATAATCCTCGATGAACTCAAGCGTTTCCTTAGCAGTATTATTTAAATCCGTGGTTACAGACATCATACAGTATATTAACAAACTTGAAGACGGCACTTTTCCCCACGAAAACTCACACGAAATGAACGGTTTGAAGCAAAGAATTCCAACCCATGCGGTTCGGCGTACACTGCCCCTCATAGTATCCGGTCCGGTCCCGGAGAGTGCGCATCGTGTCCGCGAAAAGAGTTGGTTTTTACAAAAAAATTGTTTGCTTTGTTAGTTTTTACTTGTTTAAAGTACAATATTAGGGCATATCGAGTTCCTGACAACCGATTCATTGACTTTCAGCGTGCCATTCTACAGTTTTTCTGACTTCGTAAGTGGCTTTAAATTAGTAGATCGCTTGGCAGTTGACATCTTGTGACCGGTGAAAGAGGACGGATCGACGGTTGAAGTTGAGAGGGGATCGATCAAGGTCATCTTTCTCCCACTTCCTGAAATTAACTCTCACTCACTAATTCTGTCTTTGAGACGTGATTCTTCTGTAATCTATCAGCGAGCACGAAATAGAGGTGCAAAGGCCATTGCCTATTTGTTGGTAAACTTCGGGTGGAAATTAAACCGTGTCCTACACTTTCTTGTGTTGACTAAATACTTCAAAACTATTCCGCTGATTTGTTTTCGTTACAATGCCTACTACAAGAAGGATGAAATCAAAAACGAAAACGAATATTGACAATTTTGCCAACATCAGTTTCAGTAATGGGGTCTTAATGGGGTTGTTTGATGAGATATATGGAGAACTGGAATTAATCGCTGAAAGTTGCCCAGAGTCTGTTTTGAGACGTCTGACTGCATCCCTAACAGATCTTTTCAAATATGCGGAAGATTGTAGCAACGAAAATATCACATTTCAAAATAATATCGACACGCTCGAGAATGTATTGTCGAGCTATAAAGATAAATTAAATGATTCGGTACAAGATCATTACAGATTGGAGGATGGATGGATGTTGGAGAGAGTGGAGTTAACAAATAAACTACAGAATCTCGAAAAATGTATTGATGAAAATTTAAGGCAACATTGTTCTTCAGATTCTAGTACTCAAACATATAGTGATCAAACTTCTGGTTCATTTGATACTTCTCATTTCCATCCTTCAATTATCTCCGCCCCCCATGATAAGATCCAATCAGAAGTACAGTTGATGGAAAAGGATGATAAATTAAACCCCGATAACACGGAAGTTCATCTTTATCCGAAAATATTTGTAAATAATTCAACACAAACTCAAACCAAACGCTCTTCAAGTCCTGTTACATTGGATGGTTACTCAACTGCGTCCCCACTCAAGAAGAAAAAAAAGAAGAATAGGATGATTCCACGGCGAAGGAGAGAAAAATCTGAATGGACAGTAAGCGACTCCAATCGTGAAATTGTAAATCCTGATTCACCTTTTGCAAATTGGAGGGAATCCTGTACTATTCCTTCTGAATATAATGATAGTAGAGTGAAATTTGTGGAGTCTGATTCAAATAAAAGAAATTGCCTAATCCTCTCTGATGTGAATGGAAGGGGCTTGAGAGGGCTCTTGGAGAAATACTCATTTTTAGAGTCTTTTAACTGTACATCCATAACAAAATCTTATGCCTTGGGGGATGATATTCTTCTAAAAAGTTATTTTGATGTCCTCAAATCTAATGATGTAGTAATTCTGAAGCTGGGCAGTGAAGACTTGGCGCGCGATAAATCAGTTTTATTATTTGAACGTGTGTTAGACTTGATATCTATGTATTCCTCTCTGACCTTCTACGTAGTCTCGGTCCCCTTCAGGTATGACCTCCCGAACTGGTCGGTCTTAAATATGGCAATCTACAATTATAATAAGGACCTCGAATGTTTGTCATCATTTTGTAAGAATATGAAATTTATTTCACTCGCGGGTATTCCAAAGAGTCATTTCAATAATTATAAAGGTACTTTGAGGATCTCGGGAATCCAATTTGTATCTAGACTATTATTCAAATTAATTATGTCTGTTGAGGGAACAAAAAATTTTTTATAATTGACTCTGACTCACAACAAATGTTGCACGATATTTCTGTGACCCCTCTTGACAGTCAAAATAATAACCTTTCACGGCCAAACAAAATTACTACCTACAGCAAGAAATGATAGTCTAAATAATGAATCTAAAAAATCCTTTTCGTCTTATTTTATGTTTCTTAATATTTGCTCTATTAGGAATAAGATGAATGAAATTGAGGCAATACTTAGAAATTTATATTATTCTTTAGATGTCATAGGATTTTGTGAACACTGGTTGTTGGATTTTATGTTACCGTTTATTAATATTGAAGGATTCACTGTGGCATCAGCATTCTGTCGTAGGGATCAGGAGCGTGGAGGTGTAATGTTATTGGTAAGATCGTCACTTTCATTCAAATGTATTGAAGATTTGAATAATTACTCAATTCCTAGTATATGTGAAGTAGTAGGAGTAAAATTATTTCCAACGAACACAATCTATATTGCTGCATAAAGTGTCCCGAGTACAAATAAAGTTCATTTAGATGGTTTCCTGGAACTGATTGAAAAAGTGCTTGAGAGGGTAAAAAATTATAAGAGGGTAGTAATCGCTGCGGATTTTAATGTTTGCTTCATTAAAAAAAATGGGGAGTTCGATCTTATTGTTGATTTATTTAACTCTTTCGGGTTCCATTATACTGTAGGGGAGCCAACAAGAGGTTTAAGATACATTGACAATGTATTTACAAATATAGATGAAAATCATTCACAGTCTTTAGTTCTTCGGACATTCATATCAGATCACTTTCCGATTATTTTTGGGTGTGATTCTGAGACATTACCCACTACTTCGACTATTAAAAAACAAACAAGACCTATTACTGAACATGGATTAGGACTTTTAAATGCAAAATTGTTTGAGACTGATTGGAATTTCCTCAATTCAGGTAGAAGCACACATGAACGTTGGGACCTTTTTATAAGCTATCTGACAGAGCTGATAAACTTTTTTCTTCCTTTAAAAACTACCAAAGTTAAACCAAATATGACCGTAGGAGGAAATTGGTATAATAATGATCTTACTGTTCTGAAAAGGACAGTGGATTTCTATAATGAATTATACGACGTTACCAAGGACGAAGGAATCAAGATTTCAAGAGGAAATGCTAGAAAGACATATAAAAAAGCTTTACGAAATGCTAAAATCAACTCTAACGATAGAATAATTAGTAAAGCTCCAAATCCTCAAAGAGCACTATGGCAGCTGATAAATGAAAATAGGAAATCTAGAAGGAGTAACATCAGTGTCATAGCTTCTAAAAATATTTCTGCAGAGTCCTTTAATAACTATTTTAGTACGGTTGGACAAGATATTGTTAAGAGGATCCCTTCATCAAATCTCGACCCTCTGAATTTTTCAGTCCCAAACACAGAAACTTTCTGTTTTTCTAAAGTCAATGGTCTGAACATAGTTTCAGCAATAAAATCTTTGAAAAATTCTTCTAGTTTTGACATTTATGATATGAATTCTAAAATTATGAAAGGTGTTCTCGGCAATGTTTTAACTCCATTAACATTTTTGATAAATGATAGTATCATGAACGGCGAGTTCCCTAATGCACTAAAGGTATCCATAGTAACTCCACTTTTTAAGAAAGGTGATAAAGACAAAGTGGAAAATCATAGACCAATAGTCAAACTACCCGTTCTATCTAAAATTCTTGAGAAGGTTTTAAAAGCTCAAATCACACTACATTTTGAGGTAAATTGCTTATTCAGCGAAAATCAGTTTGGCTTTAGGAGTGGAAAGTCGACGGTTGACGCGATTCTTCAACTGATGGACTGTATTTTGGATGGATTTGACTCAAAACAATTTTGCTTGACTTCTCTCTTAGATATCACAAAATGTTTTGACTGCATATCGCATGATCTTTTGATAGCTAAGCTTGGGAATTATAAGTTCTGTGCTAGCGCCATCTCCTTGATGAAGTCCTACCTTAGTGACAGATCACAATCAGTTTCTCACTTGGGGAGATTTTCCAATTATTCAATCATAAAGATAGGTATACCCCAGGGTTCCGTTTTAGGACCTCTGCTTTTTTTGATTTTTATCAACGACCTTCCTTCTATAGTACCAGATCAACTAATCCTATTCGCAGATGACACATCACTTATAAGCAAAATGCCGACTATTGATGAAGTTACCTCCTCTCATTCTCTCCTCACAGATCAGGTGATTGACTGGTTCAAAGCTAATAGACTAGAAGTGAATCGATCTAAAACGCAATATCTAATGAGCTCTTTAAAAAAAATTTCAAATGTAGATGTTCCTCTTAATCCACCGTCAGTCAAGTTTCTGGGGCTTAACATGGATCCAAAATCTAACTGGTTAGAACACTGTTCAGAATTAGCGAAACGCTGCAATTCAGCATTGTTTCTTTTAAGAATGTTAAAACAGAAGTTGAGTAAAAATGGGCTTCTGCAGGCATATCATTGTTGCTTCCAAAGTATGATAAGTTATGGTATAATTTGTTGGGGGCATGCCCCGTCATCTTCTCGTATATTTTCCATACAAAGGAAAACTATACGTGTACTAGCTAACATTGGATATAGAGATGATTGTTCAACAGCGTTCAAAAAGTTGAATATACTTACTGTAGTGGATTTAAATATGTTTTACTTGGTGTAGGTAGACCAAGTGGGACATTTATATTCTGATTATGCGGGTTAGTCCCTGAGGTATTCCTGTAAGGAATGTGAGCGAAATCGCCAAGGTCAGCTTGCTTGGCGGGATGAACTGAGGGATAGTTCGTGTCGCAGCCGCGTGGAGCACTGGGCTCGTATAGTGGGTGCTGGGTTCGATCAGTTTGGTACTGAGCCGTTTTGTAATATTCCGGCCTAAGATTTATATCTGTAGGAGGAATATGTTGAGCTTGGTTGAGGTACTGAAAAGTATCCTTTGTTTTTTGTACATTTGGAGTGTATTTGACACTCGGATCGGCCGGGTAGCCTTGTGTAGAATATCGTGGATATTCGGAAATCTTTGTCGAATCATAATGATTGACTTCAGAGCGGGTCTGAAAGGTATCCTCGAACTTTTGTGTAGGTGAGGCTTGATCTAACGTTTCCTTTGTGAATACGTTAGGTGAGAAGGCGATCTCGTCGCGAGGATCGAGCCTTGAGCCGTCGCTAGGAACAGCGGACTGGCCGAGCAGCGGGTAGGTAGCGCTGCGTGGGCTAAGAGGCCCGGCCGCGCCGTGTTCCGCCTCCCCTTGCATGAGGAAATAGGACGGGCGGCGCTCCATCGAAATATCCGAGTTTATTAACTCGTTTTCGATACCTCTATGTATAGAAATAGAGGGTTTGGAAGGTGGACTCGCTTGACAGAGCTTCTTTCCTTTGCTCGGATGTCAGGGTCCTACCTTGTAGTCTTGAAAAAGACTTCCTTGGACGGTAAATTAGAGCGTATGAGCTGAGTAATTTACCGGCGTGCCCACAGCGGTCGGTGACGAGCCTAGTGCTACGAAACCCGGGCGACACGACTCGGAACGTCCCAGCGGGCGTACGATCTAATGAGAATATCAATAGATGTACCGGGTGGCGTCCTGACAGAAGAACTACGTTGGGCAATGAGCAGGATGAATAATCACTGGACTCGTAGATGCCAGTGCGAGATCTGTGTGGAGAGAAGGTAGGCCTTGTAGAAAGCAGTAGGAAGCCGTTCTTGAGATGAACTCGGGAGCAGAAGGTTCGTCAGCGTAGAGCGTGTAGAAATCTTCGTACTTCGAGGTGTAGTCGTCGAGAGCGGAGAGTGGAATGAATTCGGAGGGCTCCGAGCGGGGTAATTATAGGGAGGTGGCCGCCTCCTGCCGCCTCCTGATTGGTCCGCTTAATTTCGTTAATTCAACTGTGTAATCTCATTGGCTCGCACATTGTTTTCTCAGTATCTGCGAGTATGATAGCTGAGCTGGTCCTCCGGGGTGGTTTCCCCACGTCCGTCGCTGCGACGGGGTCCCCGGGGGTGGCTTACGAGCGTCCGTCGCGGAGCCGACGACCTTGAGTTTAGACGGGGACCTCGGGTGTTTTCTCTGCGTCCGTTGTTCAGACGGGGTCCCAGGGGTGGCTGCTGGACCAGAGGTGGTTGCTTGCCGCCTCTTGGTTGGTTCGCCTATTGTCTCTCGTGTAATCAGTGTTTCTGATTGGCGAGTAGGCTTGTTTGAATTGTCCTTGCTAGTTTTAGAGGACGTTTGATTTTCTGTTTGAGTTTTCTCGTTCAAGGCGACTTGGTTCGAGATACTTGTCGCATCTCTCTCGCCCAGTAAGTGTCTAGGGAGGTCGCCTTGTATGTTATTAGTTAATATTTCACTTTTGAGAGAGAATTTCGTATTTTCTCTCTGGTGAAATATTTTGTTTGACGGAGTTATAACTCGACGTCTTATAAATATTTTTGTGTTGTGTCTACCTCTTTTTGGTAGCCCTGAAAAGGGCTGTTGAAAAGAGGGGGTGGTTTTCACCACACTTACTTTACCATCAATCTATATACTTGAGAGTGCTTGCTACGTGAGAAAACATCAAAATAGTTATGAGGTTAGAAATGAAATTCACGACTATTCAACTAGAATTTCTGACCTGTTATCCTTGAAAAGGAATCGGGTCAAGGCTTGTCGAAATGCTGTGAACTATTGGGGAGTCCATTTTTTCAATATCCTACCACATTCTTTCAAGAGATTGGAATATAGAACATTTAGGAACAAGCTCGTTCCGGCTCCGTCCACCCCGCCGCGCTCATTTCGTCCCACCGAGGCACGGGCACGTCGCCCGAGCTGATCCACTTTCGTGGAGCCGTGGGGGGCTGTTGAGCGGGTGGAGCCCTGGGCAGCTGCGGAGCGGGTGTAGCCGGCGTCTTGTACGCTGCTGGTGTTTTCCACACCACCTCCCTCGGCGCGCTGGCGTCCGCCGGTGTTTTCTTCTCCGGCGAAGGTGGTAGCGGGCTGATCGTCGCCGGAATTTCCTCGGCCAGGAGTAACTCTTCCACTTCTTCTGTGATCATCTTCTCGGAAGGTGTCGAAGCTGCCATGGTCGAAGTTGGTATGAGCTCCTGGCGTGGGGTGTTCCATATTTATATCTCCCACTGTTCCTACCCGAGAAAAGTGGGCGTGGCCCGCTACGAGTGCAGTCACCCACTTCTCGTCGAATTTGGTAGAGGGGACGCGCCCTCTGGCGGATTTTCGGGGAGTTTTCTCCTTATTTTCTGCCTGATTTTGGTTTCGTGACACAGCTTCGTCTGAGTTTAGAGTGTAAGCCGGTTTTATTTGTTGTTTGGGAACTTTTTTTGTGTGTTCGCCAATTTGTACTGTAACCGAAAACTTATCTCTCTTAATAACTTTGAATGGTCCCGTGTAAGGACATTGCAGGGAGGAGAGCTGTGTGGGCACTCTGATATAGACATGTGTACATGTATCCAAGTTTTTGGGCATGTTGACGGCATACTTCGTATTATTATGTTTAATATGTGTAGGCCGGAAGAAGAGAGGCTCAGAAAGGTTTGTAGAAGTTACGAAAATGTCTCCTGGGAGTGGTACGTCAATTCCGTAAACTTTTTGGAACGGTGTAGTTTCCGTTGCTGGGTCTACTGCCGTACGCATGGCGAGTAGAACTTTTGGAAGGGCGTCGAGCCAATTTTCGTTTTGTGCTTTGAGAGCCTCTTTCAAAGATCTATTTCTGCGTTCTACCATTCCGTTTGTTGACGGTTTGTATGGTAACGTGTGAGTATGTTTTACTCCGAGACGTTCCATAATGGAATTAAATAGATCTGATTCGAATTGCGTGCCTTGATCACTTGTGATGTATTTAGGTACGCCTTTTGAAGCTACCCAAATATTGATAAAGGCGTTTGTGATCGTGGCTGTTTCGATGTTGTTAAGAGGGACTGCCTCTAGCCAACCCGTTGCTCTATCAACCATCATTAGAATGTAACGTTTCCCTCCTTTAGCTAAAGGTAAGGGTCCGGTAATGTCAACGTGTACATGTGAAAATTTGTTAGCCGTTTCAAATTCGGAGTAAGGGAGCTTCACGGAGCGAGTGATTTTTGCTCGTTGGCAAGTCTCGCACGCTCGGACCCAGTTGGAGACATCTGCACGGAGTCCGTGCCAAAAATATCTTTGTTTAACTTTATACACTGTAGAGTGTATACCTGGGTGTCCCAAATTGTGAATTTGGCTGATTATTTCTTGCCTTATTTCGTTTGGAATATAAGGTCTTGGGTGTCCTAGGTCTAGGTTACACCAAATTTCTCCTTGAGGGAATTCAACTCGTGTGAGTT
Source organism: Adelphocoris suturalis (assembly GCA_030762985.1). Taxonomy (NCBI): domain Eukaryota; kingdom Metazoa; phylum Arthropoda; class Insecta; order Hemiptera; family Miridae; genus Adelphocoris; species Adelphocoris suturalis. Next base: position 13,394,970 of record CM061048.1, on the reverse strand, counting down.
TCAATTTGTCCTCTGCGTTAGGAGGAGAACGAATTTGTGCATTTGAAATGTGCAGTAGAAGATTGCACTCTATTGCAGCTGTAATTTGTGAAATTTCGGCTATGGGTGGACCCTCGTCAGTTTGGGTTGAAATCGATTTTGTTTGAATTTCAACTGGATCGAAGGGTCTGGAGAGTGCGTCGGCGACGACGTTGTTCTCTCCGGGTATATGACGAATGTCACTTGTCATTTGAGAGATGTATGTTAGCCATCTTAATCTCATTTTAGAAAAATGTGCATTTTTCTTAAGCATCGTGCCTAGCAGAGGCTTGTGATCTGAACAAATATGAAAAGATCGGCCGTCCAAGTCATTGTGCCAGTGAATGCAAGCTTGGTAAACGGCGAACATCTCTTTGTCGAATGATGCTTTATTCTTCCATTGTTCCGGAATTTCTTTACTGAAAAATCCCAATGGTTGGTAAGATTTCGAGCCGTGTTTGTCTGTAATTTCCTGCTCCAGTGCCGCTCCGATGTGTGTGTCGGATGCGTCGCAGACTATTCTCCACTCTGCTGTAGGGTGTGGATGAGCGATATTATGCAATGTAGCTTTAATCATTGCTTGTTTTAAGCTGTTGAAAGCTTTTTCTCTCTCTGATGTCCATTCGATAGGTGTTTTGTCATTTTTTTTGTTTGACTGAATGGAGTCATACAGAGGTTGTGCCGTGTGAGCGAATTTACTTGAGCAAGCTCGGTAGAAACCACACATACCTAGGAATCTGCGTAGACTTCGTACGTCTATTGGCCTAGGAAATTGTTCTATGGCTTCTATTTTATCTCGTTTAGGAATTATCCCTTCTTTCGAGATAGTGAAACCTAGGAAATCGACGGTAGGTTTTGAAAAAATGCATTTATCAAAACCTACTCGAAGTCCGTGTTCCCCTAGCTTGTCAAAAATTTGTTTGATTTGGTTCATGTGTTCTTTATAATTTTTAGAAGCCACCAGTATGTCATCTAGGTATACAAATGCGAAATCAAATTTTCGCATGATGCTGTCCATGTATCTTTGCCATGTTTGAGCCGCTCCGGCCAAACCCATGCTCATTTTCTTAAACTCATAAAGACCGAAAGGTGTAATAATTGCAGTTTTATGAGCGTCATCTGGGTGCATCGGAATATGGTAATATGCCGATTTTAAATCTATTGTCGAATAGATTTGTGTATCATGTAAATTCGCTTGGAAAGAGCGAATGTGAGGAGGAGGGTAGGCGTCTTTCTTCGTTTTCGCGTTCAGGAAACGGTAGTCGCCGGTGATCCTCCATGACCCGTCTTTTTTTGGCACACAGTGTAACGGGGATGCCCATTCGGAATCTGATGGTGCAATTATGCCTTCGGAAAGCATTTTGTCAAAAGTACTTTTGACTTGAGCCCGTTTTTCGCCCGCCATGGGTCTTGCTCGGAAGTGTACTGGTGTTCCTTCCATGGTTATACGGTGGTAAACCCCGTTGTTTTTCCACTTTCCTTGAAGTTTGCTCATTTTATCATTGTATTTTTCAATGATAGAGCGAATGTTTTCGTCCTCCGTGATTTGCACGTCCTCTGGTTGAGGGCTGTTGTCACGATGAGGGATAGTAGCTGCTATTTGTTCGTCAGTGAATTTTTTGTTCATGACTGCAGCTATTTTTTGATCGGCATAGCTTTTTATTTTATCTTTATAGATGTATTTGTGTTTGACCCGTATTCCGATATCCCAAGACTCGAGGAATGGTATACCGAGGATCGCTAGATCAACTTTCGTGATCATAAAATCGGTGGTCATGTCTCCGAGGCCGATGTTAATTGTCGTGTCAGCACGCCCTAGTGTGTCTATAGGGGCTCCGTTAGCTGCTGTGAGCTTTACGTTGGACTTACGAATTTTTAAGCCCAATTTTTTGGTGACATTGTGGGGCAGAATGTTCACTTCTGCTCCCGTGTCGATGAGAAATTCAGTGCCATTTAGTTTGCACTTGAAAAAAAGCCTTTTATACTCATTAGACTGCCGGTGTATAGGCTCAGATACACTGGCAGTTATTCGTTTTCCGAACTCTCTACGTCGGAGGTTGGAACGGTACTTTCTTGTACCGATCTCTGAGTATTTTCGTTTGAAACCCAGGTTTTAGGCTGGCTTATAGGCGCTGCCTTTTTGCTAGTTTTGGAGGCAGTGTTTGCCTTCCAAGTGCAGTGTTCTGGGTCTGCACATTTGCGAGTTTCACTACCGAAACGTGCGTGGTTTCGACAGACATAGGCCGTCGGTTTGTGAGGCTTACTCTCTACTGGTTGGGGTTTGAACTCAGCTTGTTGTGAGAGGGCCTTTTTGAAACCAGTTTTCATGGGTTTTGGAGTAGATTCTACTCCTCGTATGTTGAGAGAGGGGTTCTCTGTTCTGTACGTGTGTAGCGTATCAGCTAGGTCGAGCCGGGCGGTCGTGGTAGGCTGAGCTGCTACCATACCTCGTGCTTCGATAGGTAGAGTTTCGATCCACTTTTGAGTGATCAGAGCCTCTGAGAAGTACCCAACAGCTTTAGAGTACATTTCGTGGTACTTGGTGCTGGGTTTTTTGGCGAGAGATGCGGGGTCCTCGAGTGCGAGGAGCCTGTCCTGTAAGGACAACCCGTATTCTCGCTGTAGGCGCTGTTTGGCCTCTTCATAAGGTGCGTGGGGTGCCGTGAGGTAAGCTGAGTCGATAGCTTCCCTCATTTCTTCTGGTACCCACTTGTATATAGCTGAGAAGCATTCGTTCTGCGTTCTCAGGTGTTTTCGCACGCAGTATTGAGCGAACTCGGCGAGTGCACGATCGATATTCTTCTTTTGGAAGATTGGTCTTTGATAATCTCCCATTTCCTCTAAAAGTGCTCGAAAGCCACTTTGTGTAGAGGGTTGTTGAGTGAGATGTGGGGCGTAGAGGCCCGGCGGGGGTCGCACGCCCGCAGTGGTTCCCTGAAATCCACTAGCTTCATAAGAGGGAACGAAATGCTCCGTGTTAAGCCTGTTCAAAGGCGGGGTCACCATTTGTAGTGGATTTAAATATGTTTTACTTGGTGTAGGTAGACCAAGTGGGACATTTATATTCTGATTATGCGGGTTAGTCCCTGAGGTATTCCTGTAAGGAATGTGAGCGAAATCGCCAAGGTCAGCTTGCTTGGCGGGATGAACTGAGGGATAGTTCGTGTCGCAGCCGCGTGGAGCACTGGGCTCGCATAGTGGGTGCTGGGTTCGATCAGTTTGGTACTGAGCCGTTTTGTAATATTCCGGCCTAAGATTTATATCTGTAGGAGGAATATGTTGAGCTTGGTTGAGGTACTGAAAAGTATCCTTTGTTTTTTGTACATTTGGAGTGTATTTGACACTCGGATCGGCCGGGTAGCCTTGTGTAGAATATCGTGGATATTCGGAAATCTTTGTCGAATCATAATGATTGACTTCAGAGCGGGTCTGAAAGGTATCCTCGAACTTTTGTGTAGGTGAGGCTTGATCTAACGTTTCCTTTGTGAATACGTTAGGTGAGAAGGCGATCTCGTTGCGAGGATCGAGCCTTGAGCCGTCGCTAGGAACAGCGGACTGGCCGAGCAGCGGGTAGGTAGCGCTGCGTGGGCTAAGAGGCCCGGCCGCGCCGTGTTCCGCCTCCCCTTGCATGAGGAAATAGGACGGCCGGCGCTCCATCGAAATATCCGAGTTTATTAACTCGTTTTCGATACCTCTATGTATAGAAATAGAGGGTTTGGAAGGTGGACTCGCTTGACAGAGCTTCTTTCCTTTGCTCGGATGTCAGGGTCCTACCTTGTAGTCTTGAAAAAGACTTCCTTGGACGGTAAATTAGAGCGTATGAGCTGAGTAATTTACCGGCGTGCCCACAGCGGTCGGTGACGAGCCTAGTGCTACGAAACCCGGGCGACACGACTCGGAACGTCCCAGCGGGCGTACGATCTAATGAGAATATCAATAGATGTACCGGGTGGCGTCCTGACAGAAGAACTACGTTGGGCAATGAGCAGGATGAATAATCACTGGACTCGTAGATGCCAATGCGAGATCTGTGTGGAGAGAAGGTAGGCCTTGTAGAAAGCAGTAGGAAGCCGTTCTTGAGATGAACTCGGGAGCAGAAGGTTCGTCAGCGTAGAGCGTGTAGAAATCTTCGTACTTCGAGGTGTAGTCGTCGAGAGCGGAGAGTGGAATGAATTCGGAGGGCTCCGAGCGGGGTAATTATAGGGAGGTGGCCGCCTCCTGCCGCCTCCTGATTGGTCCGCTTAATTTCGTTAATTCAACTGTGTAATCTCATTGGCTCGCACATTGTTTTCTCAGTATCTGCGAGTATGATAGCTGAGCTGGTCCTCCGGGGTGGTTTCCCCACGTCCGTCGCTGCGACGGGGTCCCCGGGGGTGGCTTACGAGCGTCCGTCGCGGAGCCGACGACCTTGAGTTTAGACGGGGACCTCGGGTGTTTTCTCTGCGTCCGTTGTTCAGACGGGGTCCCAGGGGTGGCTGCTGGACCAGAGGTGGTTGCTTGCCGCCTCTTGGTTGGTTCGCCTATTGTCTCTCGTGTAATCAGTGTTTCTGATTGGCGAGTAGGCTTGTTTGAATTGTCCTTGCTAGTTTTAGAGGACGTTTGATTTTCTGTTTGAGTTTTCTCGTTCAAGGCGACTTGGTTCGAGATACTTGTCGCATCTCTCTCGCCCAGTAAGTGTCTAGGGAGGTCGCCTTGTATGTTATTAGTTAATATTTCACTTTTGAGAGAGAATTTCGTATTTTCTCTGTGGTGAAATATTTTGTTTGACGGAGTTATAACTCGACGTCTTATAAATATTTTTGTGTTGTGTCTACCTCTTTTTGGTAGCCCTGAAAAGGGCTGTTGAAAAGAGGGGGTGGTTTTCACCACACTTACTTTACCATCAATCTATATACTTGAGAGTGCTTGCTACGTGAGAAAACATCAAAATAGTTATGAGGTTAGAAATGAAATTCACGACTATTCAACTAGAATTTCTGACCTGTTATCCTTGAAAAGGAATCGGGTCAAGGCTTGTCGAAATGCTGTGAACTATTGGGGAGTCCATTTTTTCAATATCCTACCACATTCTTTCAAGAGATTGGAATATAGAACATTTAGGAACAAGCTTCGATCGTATTTATGTAATTTGGCGTTTTATAGTATTGACGAGTTCCTTAAATCTAGTCATACAAGTTTGAACAGTGATCTAGTTTCGTAAAAGTGTTTAATTTTATATGTGTTTGTTTAAATTAATGGATTCATCAAGTTTATATGTTGAATTGAGTTTATTTGTACATATCAGTAGCCATAGATAATGTGTTTGTCAGCAGCCGAGGATATTTATAAGAGTACTCGCGCTAGCATTTTAGATAAGCTGTGATATAATTTAAAGCCTTTTGTTAATTCTTAGATGTCTTGTTTTTGTTTTTTGTATGCATTTTGTTTATTGTTGTTTGATACTGAATGATTAGTTTTAACTGTATGAAAGAATATTTAGTATGCATGTAATTTATTGAATGCTTGGCCATGTGCTTGTTTGTTTTCTGGGTTTCGGCTTGGGGCTCTCGGTCGGCCCGGGGGCGGTCTCGCCTGGTGTTGCTTGAAATGGAGCGATTGATTTAATCGCATCTAGGGGTGCTCATCCAGAAATGGGTGGGCACCCTCGGGAGGCCGCCATGGTGGGTCGGGTCCGGGCTCGGCCGGGACGCCCCGGCCGAGCCGCTTTTGGGATGGGCAGGCATCTCGGCTGATATTTTCTTTAGAATTTTTTTTCTGTTCTTTTTTTTCTCTCGTAAGCAAGACTACTCACAGTTTTTTCTTTTCTTTTCTGGCTACAGAGTTGATATGTATTTTTGTTTTCCTTCTCAAAAGTTTAGGTTTTTGGTATTTCTCCTGCGAAATCATGAGATTCGAAAGATAAGTGATGTCAACTTATAATACTAATATGACAATTGTGATGTACATTGTACTTCCACAATCTCTCTCTCTCTCTCTCTCTCTCTCTCTCTCTCTCTCTCTCTCTCTCTCTCCCTTTCGCTACTCTATATTTAGGTCCCCATTGCACCACGGGGCGCCTAAGTCTATTACAATTTTTAAATGAAAATAGATTCCATTCTAAGAAATTTGATATCATCCGCACTCTCCTACGATGAACTGTTTTCTTTCTATGATTTTTCAGTTTGTCTAGTGACGTCACACTCGTAGGCAGGGGGTCCCACCCAGACGGGAGGGGTGCTTTGACGTCACCAGTGTGCGAAACTTTGAAATTAGAAAGAAAACTACGCATCGTAGGAGAGTGCGGTTGACGCCAAACTTCGTAGGATGAAATCTTCTTTCATTTGAAAATATTTAGGATACCTTTTTCGCACCCATGGGTACCTAACGCTCATTCAAAAAAGTTTTTCTTTTTTGTTTAGCAGTTTAAGATTTTTCAGCAAAAATTAATGAATTTTAGTACATTTTTCAGCATAATTTGTTGATGTCCTATTTCGTCGTTTAAGTTGCAACATAGCATATCTCAAAAAATGGGATATTGAGATATCGTTGAGGAAACTCCTGAGATGTGTGGTGTTCCCGCCAGTTTTTAGATGTGCGATGTTGTCAAAGACCTCGATTGCCGCGCAGCCACGTGTCAGCTGGATGAACTGTTGCTATCAACATTTCGGGCGCGGAAATACGAATCCAACGGTATGCATAACTCAATATCCCATTTTTTGAGATATGCTATGTTGCAACTTAAACGACGATTTAATCGTTGACAATTTTATCTTGACTAAAATTCTGCTAAAGAGTAGAAATTTAACGATCTTTGGCCGTTTGTAGCCATTTTAGGGAAGAAAATTAAGCTATTGTGATTGTCCAAAAATATTGAAATTCAAATTTTCGAAAATTTTCTTCATTGAAATCCGTTTTGAGGCTGAAAATTACGAGATTTGAGAATGAAAACTAACGGAGTTACACTTCCCTAGCAATGGAGCGGATGTACGTGAAGTTCGCTAACGTGAGTGTAGGACATACCCATGTCAAAATCGATGCTCGATTTTTCTAATATTGCTGTGAATAAATCGATTCTTATGTACCCGATAATGTTGAAGAGAAAAATCGATTTATTAATCATTCGAGTACCTACCGATGCCCATCCTTACCTACTCGCCACCCATTCGTTACCTACCTACTTGGTTTTTTTTTTTTTTTTTTTTCTTCTTTTAAACTTCCAATAGGTAATCAATTTTCCACTTCATGAGTTATGAATAATGGCCGTCTTGCCAACTTCTACGGAGTTAGGATAAAATAAACTATACCAAACAGTTTTGTAAATTTCATTAATGACGAAAATAAAATTATTTTTTTATTTTTTTTCAAATATATATAACGTTCTTTAATTTAATTAAAAACAGGTTACTATCTTTTTAAGAGTCTCATTATAACATAGGCACTTACGTTACGCAGGTGACTTTAACTGCGACAGTCAATACAACGACTAGGTGCTTGAGTATTGATTAAGTTTTAATGAAATTAAGAATCGTTATTTAAAATAATGAAACAAACCCCCAACGAAACAGGAGAACCGCAGAGCATGAATGGATGGTCCTTTCTTCAGGAGTGTCTGGAGACGGGATGCCAGTGACGCCGCCGTTCTGTCGAGAGTTTTTGCAACTACCTCCTACAGCGTTCCTGCCCACCTACTATCTCCGTCCGGCCGAACTCCCCCCAATTAATGCCTGGCAATGACGGTACTTTAAGTATTAGAATTGGTGAACCCGAGTGGCTAATGCTTCCTTCTACAGTCCAGAAGAAGTCGGGTTCGAATTCACATCAGAACCTTTTTAATTTTTTATTAATTTCAACCTGCGAATTGTACTTTTAAACATAACTACGATCTCTTTATCCAACTAATCTATATTTTAATAGAAGGATTGATTTCAAATACCCACTGTTTTTAATTTACTTTTTTTTCTTTTTTTTTTTTTTTTCATTTTCTGTCATATCAGTACCCATACTGAATCACTGATATCCTGTAAAAAATGCAATGAATAAGACAAATTTTATAACAAAAAATTCCTGTCATGCAGCATGATCGAATGATCGAATTTTCGTTTAATTACGTTGAATTGTTTAGAAATGTTTAGCACTGTGATTGTAATCAAATTGCAAACTACCAATTCATTGTCAAAGAAAACTTATTCTAAATAATAATGTGCTCATTAAAAGAAGATTTTGGATCAGGACTGATTTAGGATATATTTTAGGATAAATTGATCTGAATTATGTGTATTCTCTCAAAAATAGAGTGATATCCTAAATCAATTGTTTCGGTAAAATAGTATAGGTTAGTTACATAAATAGATCACGGGTGGGGGGGAGGGTGGTTCCCAGAATCGCTTGAAATCGGACGGGAAGGAATCCAGCCATAGGTACCTAATCAAGTTTCTGATTCTCAACCCCTTAACATTCGATAGCGAATATCTGCTTCATCAGACAGATCTTTATTGTATTATTCTGCTGTTTGAAAGAGTAATAAGTAAGGTTTTTCACTAGACAAAACTTCACTACTGCCCCCAATTTTATAGAACCACAAATAATTAGTGTTAATCATACTTGGGATGTGTCAACTCTTCAATACCCTGTCCATTTCCCTCCTAGGTTCATGTTTAATACCTATCTTCGAAAATTCATTATTTCACAATTTTCGCACTTTCAGAGCTGAACTTCGCAGTTTTAGTACCACAATATTCATATATCTTAAAATACATCCTAAATCAGACCTTTTAGTAAAATATAGATTATTTGGAAAATTGATCTGAATCATGTGTATAAGAGGTTTTGGATCCTCAAAAACTCGCAACTCAAGAACGAAAAATACCCTAAATCTATCCTTATAGTAAAAAGCAATTAGTTGGACAAATAGAACCAAACCTGTGGTTAGAATCGAGGGTGGAAAATCCCCCAGACTCTCATGGGAATGAAAGGGGGGGGGGTCCAGCAGTAATTATCCTTCTAATTGATAGAAAGAGAATTTTTCAAGTGTTGTTAATTTAGTTGTTAACCTGGGGAGCAGCAGTGAAGTTTTTGCCTAGTAAAAAACTTAACTACTGCACCCTCAATTTTAAAAACCATAATTAATCATGTTAATCACCCTTGGGATGTTTAAAATTATAACAGTAAAGAAGAGGGAGTTTTGAAGAGTCCAAATCATATTTTCAAAATGAGAAAGTGATGTTTTGAATGGGAGAAATATAACGTTGAAATCGGGAGGCAGTATTCAAGAACATTCTCGAGATCTACGGAAAAAACAAGGGGGTTACCATTGAATTGTTCTTCTAACTCATTTATTACGGTTGATAAGGAGGAGGTAGGTTGTGGGACACCCTGTATTTTAAAACATTCAAGAATTTTCAAAACGCTTGCCTCGCTCTCTGGCCTTGCCTCTTTGAGTATTAATAAGATGGAGGGCTATTAGTGATGTTTCAGGCCGTCAAACCATACGTGCCACTACTGTCGTTTGGCTTTTGAATTAACCAGGGGCAAAATGGCCGAACACTGATCAGCTGATGTAAGATGCGATGTTGAGTTTGGTGAATGAATGAGGATTGTATACCCAGGACATATTTCTTATTTAAGATTTATATCCTAATAGTGCACCGTACATGAACACCGCTTATTAAAACCATTAATATTTCATATTTTTCACACTGTGGGAATGAGTGTTGAAATGACGCCAGTACACTCTAGTGGATGTTTGATGAAGGTAGATCAGCTGTTCTGTGTGTCCCAAAAAAAAAGAAATAGGAGGCACCAAGATTTGGGCATGGGAACCAAAGTATGAACATACTAACATCTAGACAGCTATGTCTACATACATAATTAATACTAAAATGTAACAATAATAAGTAATATCAAACGAAACTTAAATTACAATGAACTGCTTTGTCATTTGAATTTGAAAAAAGCGTGGCGGGAACGGTTAATTGCAAAGCCAACGCGACAGTAGTGGCACGTATGCCTTGACGGGGGAACAGTGTTGAATTCAGAGCAATGGCCCTCCATCTTATTAATACTCAAAGCCTTGCCTTCATCCCCGTGGTAGGTAGAGATAAGAGGAAGTTGCAAAAACTGTCGACAGAACGCGCTGGCAGCGTCACTGGCATCCCATCTCCAGACACTCCTCTCTTCTTCCATGCCAGCTACCTAGGTACATTTTTATTAACAAGAGTACTCAACCTGTTCCCCTTGTTTATAACCTTCAGTAGAACCTTCTATAGACTGTTGGGTCCTGAACCTGAACCCGGAGAGCGAAAGTTCGGTTGTTTACCAGGTGACCATGTTTTTTTCCGTGATGTATTTTAATGTGAGTAATTTCCGCATAATTGGTGAATATTGTTTCATGAAATGATTCTGCATAAGTCAACATTAATCCGCTTCCCTTGAACATAGACTAAACTACCGCAGAATTTTCTATTTCATCAATGGACTCTTCATTCCTACTTGATGTTTACTCAGCAGCACTATCTTCATCACTACATCTCTGATCTTGCATTACGATCAATCTCCTCCTGCTTTCATCGACGCACGAGAAAGTAATTTGGCTACAAAACTACAAGAACCTACTATTTACAACAACGCATCTGGGAAATTCTATTCAACCTACCGCCTACCTGTTCAATGCATGGGAAGTTGAGGATCGCAACAACAAAACTTGTGAACTTGAAATGTGCGTGATTGTTTTCTACAAAACATTCAGTTGACTGAGCTCCTCTATTGACATATATAGTGAATCTAATTACGTTCTCCGCGAAAATGCGTTCATTTTCGCCACTCAACTGCCTAACAGGCGTGATTTTCCAGCACCGCTAGGGTAGAGGCACCAGTAGTAGCCACCCTTAAGCAGCCCAGTTTCGGTATTTACAACGTAATTTCTCCATTTCCCCGTTCTTTCTTCCAATCCTGTATTTTTCCTTTCCCCCAATGCCTGCTCTATCGAATGGCTATTTTAAAAAATCGAAATCGTTGATTAGTTTTGCAAAAATCGAAGAAAAGGAAACCAAGATCTGTCGCTTGTAGTAGCCACCAAAATCTTTAGTAGTAGCCACTGTAAGGGACCAGTAGTTGCCACCCCCTGGCTACTACTGGAAATACTCATTTTTCAGGAAAACTAATTATATCACTGTGATACTGATGAAAATCTAGTTTATTTTTATGTTCTACATGAAAAAACACGAAAACTCAGTAGTGGCCACGTCATGGCTACTACAGAAATTCGCTAGGTTTTCAAGAACTGGCAGTAGCCACCAAAATCTTTATTAGTAGCCACTGTTAGGGACCAGCAGTAGCCACCTCCTGGCTACTACTGGAACCTCTAATTTTTCAGGAAAACTAATTAGATCACTGTGATCCTGATGAAAATCTAGTTTATTTTCATGTTTAATGTGAAAAAACACGAAAACTCAGTAGTGGCCACATCATGGCTACTACAGAAATTCGCTAGGTTTTCAAGAACTGGTAGTAGCCACCCCACAAATATGACCCTAATTGTCTAAAATCCTACGTGAAACAACTTGAAATACATCAAGAAATCATTGAGGTAAACAAGGACTACGTCCTTGATCAAAACCGTTGGTGAGGAGTTCATCTGATCAACTGGCAGTCCATCTGGGTTATAAGGCGTGTTGTTAATCACACTGGTTCTTGATTATGACGAGAACGGTTGGAATGCGCATCTGACATCTCCTACTTTAAAATGGTGCTAATGTCGAATGTCTTGATGGTGCCAAATCCTTATTTTTCAAATCTGAAGTTCATGGGTGGCTACTACTGGCAGGGGTGGCTACTATCGGTGCCTCCACCCTACCTCTCATGGTTTCAACGAAGTATATGTTTGGGAAATCATCAACTAGCAACTCAACTACTGAGCAAAAATTGCCATACATTTATCAACTACTTCGCCCCTCGTGATATTTACAAAACACTTCGGCACTCCAGCTCATCGATTCACTAGCGAGCTCTCAAATTCTAGTCAACATAATATCAACAACTCAACTTGGCTACACACCGCAACAACACCAGCTAAACCTTTAATCATATATGATCATGACAACGATGAGAATTTACCTCATTTTGGTTCCCGCAAAAGTGTTTAAGCAAACTTTTCGAGTTTGCAGGACTTTTCATCCACAAATTCGAAAAATAAAGAAAGTGACTTATTTTGACCTAGTTACCTACATTCTACTACGAGCATTGGAACAGCTGGGGGTCGCACAGCTACCTGACGGAGGAGACAACGGATCCTTTCCGCTTCCGGTATTATTTGTGACGTCACCGCCTAAGGTAAAGGATCGCCCTATTTTATGCCTTTTAAAACTCATTAGTTATGTTTGTTTACCGCTCAATGTTCATCTTGAGACAGCAAAGTGACGCCTAGAGCAGCGTCTAGAGCAAGCAGCTGGACTCTTCACGTGATTTTTACGCGTATTTCTACACGAAAAACCAAACGCTAACGTCTCTATAAGTGTTTCAGAAGCTGTTTTGTATTCTTTTCGTTCAACCTATTCATTCTTATTTAAGAATTCCTTTCATTTTCTTTTCCAACTCTAATTTAAAAATTCCTAACAATGTTAGATGATTGGTGCGAGTTGTTTGTGGAGGGCGTCATTACGGAGGAAGAAATGGAGGACGTCCTAGAACTATATGTTAGTACGCTAACGGAAAGAAGAGCTCATAGTCTTAAGTGGATATCCCACGGTAATCTTCTACCGAATCTCATGAGGAATGTCAACATTCCAAACGGTATATTGATCGCAGAACGAGGGTATCGCGTAGGGGTGTGAAAAAATCGATGTTAGAATCGATTAAATCGATTTTGGGGAAATCAAAAGAATCGATTTTTGGGGAAAACATCGATTAATAATCGGATTTTATGGGTGGTACTGTTTCAAGCCACATTGTATCGTAAATCCTCACGATTTGTTGAAGAAACGAGATGTAAAACTCATGATCGAACGAGATGACGGAAGTTTATCCAACTCCTAAACTAATGGATAAATACTAGTGGTACAAGGTGTTACAAATTTATCCTTGTTATGAAAATCTGTAAGTACCTTCGCACGTCCTACCTACCTACTTTCTAGAGCAAGCAGGCTCTTGGCGTGATAACTATGTTGTGATTATCTAGCTGTAATCTATGCGTATTCTGCTGGGCGAATGATGGTTGAAAAAATGTAATAATAATAATGAAAAAAGTAATTGTCTTAATCGAATGGAAGAACCAAAATTTATCTATTAGGTATATTTCTATATTTTTCCAGTTCCAACTAGGAAGCTAGATTAGTAATTTGCTCTTTTCCATGTTTTCGAATGGTACAATTTTTTAAAATGAATTTTAAATTTTTATACCTATTAACACATCTATTAATTTTTTACATTTTCATTTTTGAAGAGTGCCTTTTTATTCACCCTGCCCTATTTGCCTAGACAGTAGAGATGTTACTGGGCATACCATGGTTTATCCATGGGCATCCCATGAAGTGCTCTTTAGAATTACTTACTTAAAAAAATCTAATTGAGCACTTAGAATTACTTAGATTTACTTAGATTGAGTTTAATAACAGATAACTGTTATTAAAGAGGTTAAATTTCATACGATTTTAATCGATTTAAATCGATTTTTGTCAAAAAAAAATCGATTAAACCGAAAAGTGGAAAAATCTATTTTTTCACACCCCTAGTATCGCGTCGAAGGGATGACGGGGTTATGTATGGTTCTAAGAAGACTGTCATACCCGAACCGCTTGACAGATTTAGAAACTCTATTTGGGGTTTCTGCCCCAATGATGTCTACTATTTGCAACTAAGTATGTACTAAAACACATCGTTGCAACGAAAGGCCATCTTTTGGAGGACTTAAGAAGTTTGAAATGGCTAAACCAAGACAAGTTGGCTGTTTATGCACAAGTAAGTTACACATGTTCAGCTGTATACGTACAAGTGAATTATTTAATTTTGAAAAATACCTTTTTTGCATTCTAACCCCAATTTTTCCATACAAGCTAAGTACCTGTTGTAATTAATGTTCATCAGATGCATCGCTTCAGTTGATGGTTAAATTATTAAGTAGAAATAAAATAAGTATTTTATTCCGCTATCTTCTCTTATTAATAAATAGAAAACCACCATGTCTGGTACATTTTATGATCATCGTTTCGCCTCAGGATTTAATTGCATTTTGCGATCCTGTAGAATATTACTTCCTGGAACTTCGTCCACATTTCCGCAGCATCGATAGTGTCTCGACTGTGATATTAATTGATCCTCTGTGATATTAGGCTATTATGATTAATTTATTACTAAACTCAGTACGAATTTCATCATCTCATAGTTCAACAGTAATGCTAATTATTCTATTTCAGGTCTGTGATACTAGCGTAAGAATAAATTTACCTATAAGTCTGAGAGAGTCTCATCCCTTCTCAATTATCTGTGATATTTCATTAGGATTCCTAGTTTTATCGTTCAAGAATATACCGCAGCTTGAATTTAGAATTGGATAGGTATATAAATTCATCCGCAATTTTCATGCAATTACTTTGCTGTGAATTAATTAGGGATGTGAATTTTATGACTGTTTCTTGACCTAGCATTTAAAGGTCATCAACCTCTCCACATTACTATAGGTAAATTTTAAATTGATTTTGTATTATAAGCAACAAATTTTCGTACTACATAAGTTTCCGAACACACTAGCGAGTATGCTTGCTCCTAGTAGGTAGGTACCATTTTTGTCGCTTGATCAAATTTAAGGAATTGAAGGCATTCAATTAAATTCCGCTAGCACTTTTCTTTTCACCTTATGTGAAGGTATATATTCAGGCTTTCTCTTTAGAAAATCGCCATTATTATAGCATTCATTATGAAACCCACGCATTTATCTATTTTCTCATTACTTTCAAATTAATACAGTCCACTCCGCTCAAAGCTCATCACACTCTATTATTAACAGAGCCCTTCAAGTGCCATTTTGCCATGGCGCCATCCTTAAGTGCCATGTTTGGCCAATTTTTGGGTATAAAGCCATTTTTTGCCAATTTCTGGGAAAATGCCACTTTTCTGCCATTTTTCGCCTGATTTTCTTGAAAATTTGTGAAAAAAAAATTTTCTTCTCTGAGAAAATTCTCAAAAAGTTGGGGTTTCAAGTATTTTTTCTAAACTTTTTCAAAAAAGGCAAGCTAACAAGGGCTTTTTTATGTGGGCAAGCTCACAAGCCAATGTCCGAGGATTACAGCCATTAGTGCTTGAAAAGGAAAGGGTCATTTTGCAAGGTCATGGGAAAATGACCACGTTTGTGCCATTTTCGCCTGATTTTCTTGAAAATTTGTTGAAAAAAATATTTCTGGGAAAATTCGCAAAAAGTTGGGGTTTCAAGTATTTTTCAACAATTTATCAAGAAAGGCAAGCTAACAAGGGCTTTTTCATGTGGGCAAGCTCACAAATCAACGACCGGGAATTCCCTTCCTAGGATTAAGGTCTCCAATGTCCGAGGATTACAGCCATTAGTGCTTGAAAAGGAATGGGTCATTGCAAGATCATGGGGGAAATTTAGAAAAGAAAAGTTTGGATTTTGAAGAATAAATGCCATGTTTGGCCAAAATAAGTGCCATTTTGCCTTGTTCTTTAGAGCCACGTTTGGCAAAAATAAATGCCATGTTGTGAAGGGCTCTGATTATGAATGAGAGTGTTTGGTCCGCTCATCGAATTTTAGTAGGTCTCAGCTGTAAATTTCTCGCCCATACTTTGCCTTCTAAAGTTTGTCTGGGATTTGTATACTTGTGCAGCTTCAAGGAACGCCTATGCTATCACGCAATTTCGTGGTTGCATGCCATGCATCGCCGCACTGTGTGCGCTCAAGTAGTTACTTCGATTGGTCAGCGCACCTAGTGCCGCCAATTCTCTTCAACCACCATGATTTGGGGTTAGGCAATGCCTTTTTTGACATTGTATGTCTTTACTTTGGCACATAAACGAAAAAAGCGTTAACAAATTGTAAGAGGCATTATCTGTAGTAGATCTACCAAAGATTCAGAAACTCGTAAACGAGTTCCACGATCTGCTTTACAAGTAGATACCATGTTTACATGGATATGTCTTTGATTGGGGATTTCATAACAGTTGTCCTCGAGAGTTGTAAACAAATCCTTTAACTTTGGACTGTAGGCGACGAAATGTAGGATAAAGAATTTGTTTTATTATTCTTGGAGGCATAAAAAGCATACTATACATACTATTAAAGTTATTTCTCCAATACAGACGCTATAATTTTTATGTTTATGATAGCCACTATGATGAGTTTTAACAGTCGACTGTTGTCAAGGGGATGAAAATATTTCCTATGGAGTGGAGTAAATGAAATAAAGTGGAGACAATTTATTGTTTATAGTCCAATCAACTTAATTTAGGAATGTAGCCAGGTACGTAAGGAGGGGGAAATTGGTAGCTTGAGATGTGAACATTTATCACATAAATCAAGCGCTTTCCAACGAGTGGCGAACGATTTCTGTGCGATGAAAAATGCGGAAGTTCCATTCTCCTAGCAACGGCTGGGTTGTACGTGAACATCATTAGAAATTGTGACATCAACTTTTGCGTGACGGAAATTTTTGGTTGACCCCCCAGAGCAAAGACATATCCATGTCAAAAGCGTTACGGTTGGTTTTCTGATGATTTCCGCTTACAACCGAGTTTGCTAGGGAAATGGTACTTCGTCGTTTTTCATCCCACAAAATTCGTTGACCATTCGTTCGAAAGCTATCGATTTATCCAACCATATTAACTACTGCGAAGTGCGTGGCCAACAAGCTGAGTTATGAGCACGGTTATTTGAAACGAGACCCTCTCGAACGAGCAAGTTTGTCCCCCACCCCGGCAACTACTTGGAACCGTTTCCTACAAGAAGAACTGTGAGTTCTTCAATTCCGTTCAACCTGTTTAGTGGACATGTAGGTTAGAATGAAGTGTATAGTATGGTGGTCTGGATGCTCGCAAGCTCGCATCTCAAAAATACATAACATCAACTAGTCAATCCCTTAGTAAAAATGCAGATTAGTTGGATATGTAGATCAGAATGAAGTGTATAGTTTCGTGGTCTCATAACACGATCACATAACAGTTTAGAAACGTAAATGTGACTTTTCATTTGTGACTCATGAGCTGCTCCGCGTTGAACGGAATTGAAGAACTCATAGTTCTTCTTGTAGGGAACGGTTCCAAGTAGTTGCCGGAGTGGGGGACAAACTTGCTCGTTCGAGAGGGTCTCGTCTATTTGAATAATTGTGTACAATCAGGTGATCATTCTCAATAACTGAGCTGGTGTTTCGATGATTTGATTCATAGCAGGTGATCCGAATATTGCGAGAACGCTTTGATTTGTGAAGCGGTGGTTAAATCATTTTAATAGGTAATTTCTATGCTTTACACTCTTGGAAGCTGTAATTTCGTATGTAGCCTCTTTAGGACATTTACTTGACGATGCCCAGGGTCCGGATGAGATGAGTGGCCCTTAAAGCTAATTTCTATGCTTTACACTCTAGGAAGCGGTAATTTCGTATGTAGCCTCTTTAGGACATTTACTTGACGATGTCCAGGGTCCGGGTCAGATGAGTGGCTCTTAAAGCTAATATCTATCTTTACACTCTAGGAAGCGGTAATTTCGTATGTAGCCTCTTTAGGACATTTACTTGACGATGTCCAGGGTCCGGGTCAGATGAGTGGCCCTTAAAGCTAATTTCTATGCTTTACACTCTAGGAAGCGGTAATTTCGTATGTAGCCTCTTTAGGACATTTACTTGACGATGCCCAGGGTCCGGGTCAGATGAGTGGCTCTTAGAGCTTGCATTTATAAGAGTCTGCAACACATACGAGTCTGCAACTAAAAACAAAATGTTCCAATGTGTTGCAGACTCGTATGCAAGCGTTTATTTTTTCATTTGTGGTTAGCTGTGTAAATCACCAGGGTGGTTCAAAAAAAAAAAAGTTCTGGGATTTCTTGTCCCCATTGTTTTTTTGCTTCCTCGGTATGTCAGGATAAACCCTCCTAAATTTTTAGCAAAAAAATTAGTAATCCTAACCATTTTACCTGGGTCGGTTTTGGCCAGTTATCGACCGCTATCGTAAACCAACCTCTAAATTGGTGCGGAGGTGATGATTTGAAGGACGGATTTCAATTTTTTCGGGTCAATTTATGGTTTTTTGCATACGCTGAACACGATGAACTTAGTTCCACTAGTTATCCGGTAAACTGGCTGAGGGCGCTGCTTGAAGATAAGTAAAAATCGAAAATTTCACCGAAAATGCTGTCGCCTGGTTAAGAATTGTACTAGAAACATGCTATTATGGTCGGATAATATGCTTTGGCATGTTCTGAACATGATTCCATTTTTTACTATACTTTTCCGCCGATGATTGCTTCGTTTATCGGCCATAAACCTCAAATTAATTGTAGGGTAATAAGACCCTAAAATAGACAAATTCACCCTAATTTCACCGGAAATTATGTCGCGTTGATAATTTAAGGTCCCGAAATACATTGTGTCGATAAAATTTGGTATTTTCCAGGATACTCGGTACAAAGCCGTTGGTAATTTGGCAAGGACTTGAACCGGCATTTTACTTATTCGCTTAACGACCCGATACCATTGTACAAGCTTTTACACGTGACCAATACCGCTGACAATAGCTAACCCTACGCTCAAACGATCCAATCACAGTTCAGACAATTCAGAACTACGAATTTGACCCCGGAAAACCGATAAAAACTAAGGAATTTTACAGAAAAATGGGAAAATTTAGCTATTTTCTCCATTTTGCAGCTATATTTGGCAAATAAGTACAATGCCGGTTCAAGTCCTTGCCAAATTACCAACGGCTTTGTACCAATTATCCTGGAAAATACCAAATTTTATCGACACTAGGTATTTTGGGACCTCAAATTATCAACGCGACATAATTTCCGGTGAAATTAGGGTGAATTTGTCTATTTTAGCGTCTTATTACCCAACAATTAATTTGAGGTTTATCGCCGATAAACGAAGCAATCATCAGCGGAAAAGTATAGTAAAAAATGGAATCATGTTCAGAACATGCCAAAGCATATTATTCGACCATAATAGCATGTTTCTAGCACAATTCTTAACCAGGCGACAGCATTTTCGGTGAAATTTTCGATTTTTACCTATCTTCAAGCAGCGCCCTCTGCCAGTTTACCGGATAACTAGTGGACGGAGCGTAAAATAAATAAGTTCATCGTGTTCAGAGCATGCAAAAACCCATAAATTGACCCAAAAAAATTGAAATCCGTCCTTCAAATCATCACCTCCGCACCAATTTAGAGGTTGGTTTACGATAGCGGTCGATAACTGGCCAAAATCGACCCAGGTAAAGTGGTTAGGATTAATATTTTTTGCTAACAATTTAGGAGGGTCATCCTGACATACCGAGGAAGCAAAAAAACAATGGGGACAAGAAATCCCAGAACTTTTTTTTTTTTTTTTTTGAACCACCCTAGTACATCACTGTAGGTACATCTATGTAGTTTCACGTGAAACCGAACAATTGAGTAACTCGCCAACTCCGTTATAACCAAGTTTACATGAAATAGAGCATGAAAAATAAACTAAAAACTTACTTATTATAAAATTCTATCTAAATGTCTTAATGTATTTCAAAAATGTCAAAACTAATTTAGAAATGCTATATATGTATATTCTTTCCAACTTATTGACAGACGATAATGGTTATTTTTACGTGTTCCCAGGTGAAGCCTGTCACCCTTATGAGCCGTTTAAATGCCCCGGTGACGGCGCCTGCATTTCGATCCAGTACCTGTGCGACGGCGCCCCAGACTGTCTCGATGGCTACGACGAAGACTCGAGACTCTGCACAGCTGGTAAAGAAAAAAAAATTTCCGTCACCTTAAGGGAATGAATGAAAGATTTATTCCAGCGTAGGACAAAATAAACAAGAATGAACATTATGGCGTGTACAAAATAAATGCCTTCACTAATCTAAATGGAGGATGTACGGAATTACCCCAACACCAAGAGACAGGCTCTGTGCGGTGTGGGGAGTAGACAGTTTAAGTATTAAATACACAATCCAACACGTGAACACACAAATAAATAACTTCACCAATTCAATAACAATACATATGCATACAAATGCAGATCGTAAAACGATCACGCTTCGTGGATCTCTTACAAACTCACTTGCGGCTGGGAAAGGGATGGCACCATCACGCCCTGAGGCGAAGCTCAGTTTTTCGACTGATCCTGTGGGTTTTTTTGGACTGGTTGTAGTACAGAGGACTAAAACGAAGTTAATCGAGAGTTATAAGAACTAGTTTGTATTCAAAACCATCCCTTCTTGGGAGTCAATGTATAACTGCGATTTTTTTTAAATTGGTAATACATTCTTTCACAAATGCAATTACTTTAAAAAATGTATCTTTTTTCCCATGCTTCACCTTCATTATTACCACCAGTATGCTGGAGTAGGTTGGTTTTCTTTCTCTCTTAAATTAAATGATTTTCGTTTTAGAAGCATTAAAGGTTATACCTACTTTAAAATTTCGAGAAAAAAAATGTGACTGCTATTTTTCGGAGGAGCATGTAAGCGCTAATCTGTTGGGGAACGGTCAAAAGTGAGTTGCATAAGCGCGAAGACTTGGCGTTGCGAGCACTTTGGGTAGGGATGGCAGTTGTCAACGAACCACCAATGGCCCCAAATCCTTCCATCATCACATAAAACAACAGTTTCGTTATTAGTTCATTACTTAGCAATATTAGTTGATAACTTAGCGTAATAAATCAGCTTTCCTTGAACACTGCAATGGCTTAGGGACCATGAGATGTGCAATAAAATTAGAGCATTCAAAAAACGGAGTTACACTTCGCTAGTAACTCATTAGTTGTACGTGAAAATCAATAGGAAACAAAGTTTTTCAAATACCGAAGCTAAAATATCCATGTCAAAAAGGAGAGGGAAAATGGAACGGAAGGATATGGGGATATGTGCATTGTGGGCGAAATAAGAGGAGGGATCCGTCCGAAAAGTTGGAATCCGCAATCAAGCGGTGCTTCTCTCTCAAAAATATTAAATATTAATCTAGATATGACTTGTGAGACCGACTTGACATGACCGTTTTGTTAAATAAAAAGATTAAGATTCTCGTAATAATTTTATCTCTAGAACTGCAAGCAGATTTTCGCGCTTTTGTACAATACATGTTCACCAGAAATTAGCGCTTTCGTACACCGTCCTTCAGCGGATTACCGCTTATGCCATAAAGCCCTATTTTTTGTCAGGAAAATCTGAAGTTCGGTCAGGGAAACGTTAGGGAAATTTGAAATTTCCATTTGAATGCTACGCTGATTGTGTCTTACACACATCCACAGACATACACCTATAGTTTTTTTTACGGATTTGGTCTTAGGATGGTTTGAAACGGATTTGTATGCTACAGTCGCTTTGGCGACATATAGACAGGATTTGAAGTGAGCTTTCTTGGGAGGTGCTAATGCCGCACCTCGCCTCCCTTTCATCCCTATTTCCCAGCCGCCTATGCACAAACGCCAATCAAATGCTTTATGCTGGTTTCATATGGAGCATAACGAGTGGAGGAAGGACGGAAAACCAGTGGAGGGGCGGCGGAGTCGGAATGATTGTTCACATGAAGCGGTCACCTTGGTGAATGGAATCATAACCTTCCTACTGAAACCCTCTCTGATCTGAAACCTCTACTTGCAGTTATCAACATTCCTGTCCAATGAGCTTGCTCTCCGTTCGACGGAACGCGGCAACGGTATAAAAATTTCTACCGCCGTCCGCAGACCGCCCATTCCGGGAACATGGCAGCCACCATCCTCAACCTTGTCCCAACAGCCAATCAGATTGCGTTCCGTCCTTCCGCTTTCCGCTCGTTCCGCTCTATGTGAAACCGGCTTTACTGTTACGTGATCGACAAATGAAGGACACCTTTTTTTTTCCCCACATTCTTAAATAAAAATTCATTCCTGCAATAAAAAGTTCCTTTCTTTGATTTAAACGTAATTTTTGTGAAGAACCAAAACTTTAGTCTATTAACTTGAATACTTATTTGGTTTTTTTTTTAGCGGAAATTAATAGACTTGGTTCATTCCTACGATATCATACATTGATTACTCTTGACACAAGTCTAAGTTAGGAATTTATCAAGATACACCTAAAAAATTATTATCTCAAAGACCAAAGTTCTTGTGCTCAAAAATCACTGAAAACTGAAAAAATCGGACCAATAAATTATAAGAAATGATACGTTATAATAAATGAGCGTTTGCGCATGCGTACAGAATACTATTCATGTGACGGCAATGAAAGTTATAGGGGACCTTCTGGAAGCCATTAGACTCAGAGTTTTGGCTGTGTCAATCGATATTAGTTTCGCGTACCTGTGCGCAATGGTTATTACTCTACCAGTCGCGATATAATTTATAGGGAAATATCTTAGAACATATATAGTCAATTACCTACCAAGTTTGAACGAAATCGGACCAACAGATTAAAAGAAATCGACGTTATGAGAAATTCAGGTTTGCGCATGTGAACAAGCTACTGTTGATTCGAAGACTTAGAAAATTATAGGGGACTGTCTAGGAGCTAACCCTCACAACCCCTGAAAATTTCATTGGAATCGGACTAAACCTTGGTATAGTTTTGGGCGTGACAAGGATTTACCACAGACAGACACGGAACCAAAATTGATCAGCAAGCTCTTAAACGCAAAAAGCAAGTGGAAATTTTGATTTCGGGGGACAAAAATGTTTTCGACTCCAATCACGAACACAAAGCTTCCCTACCTTCGGTAGTGAGGAAGCAAAAATTAGCATCCAAAAAAGGACACTAAAGAAAGAAGAGCATCCAAACAAGAAAGAAATTAAAAAAAATTAACATCCAACAAAGAAGGAATCTAATATTGGCCATTTAATAAAAATAAAATATTTTTTAATGTATGTACTAAATAAGTTAGAATGACTTCATATTTCAGCGTTAAAATGTTGGCTGCCCAGATCGTCTGAATTTTTATGTTTTGGAGTTAAAAATAAATAATAATAATTTATTAAATTGGATTGATAGAACTTTTATTAAGACGTGTTTCGGGCACTGGACTGCTGTGAGATTGAAAAAAGACAATCAAAGGAAAATAACAACTTGGATATTTAATTATTAGGATCAACGTTTTCAATATCGAACTAGGTAGCTTCTGTTCAAAAATAGTATTGATGATTATGATAAAATTTGGTACGTTTATCTGATCTACGAGTAAATTGGTGTCCTTCGTTGACAGTAGAACTACCATAAAACTAAAAAAACTCAAGCTTCTGCGAGATCTATAAACCATATCACCAAATATATATATATACATATATATATATATATATATATATATATATATATATATATGTGTGTGTGTGTGTGTGTGTGCGTGTGTGTGTGTGTAGGTATATAGTTTCTTGAGGATCGGTCGGTTGAATAACAAATGCAATGATTTGGCGACTGCTATCCCAAAAGACCAAGACGTCACTGTCTTACACCATTTTAATCAAGTCCATCCACGTTTGAAATTTACCATAGAATCCGAAAAACCTAATCGAACCATACCATTTTTAGATCTAGAACTCATCCGAAATCATAACAATTCAATTGAAACCAAATGGTGGCAAAAACCTCAAAATTCTGGACGTTATATTAATTTTTCCAGTCATTCACCTTACCATCAAAAAATCAATTTTGTAAAAAACCTCATTAATAGAGCATTAAAACTAACTTCCGAATCGTACCACAGGGAAATAACAAACAAAATTGTAGACCTGTTACTAATTAACGGATATCCACACAAATTGATTTGTAAACTGCTAAAATCTTCATCTGATACCAACTCTAGTCCAACAAACACCCCTTCAGAAGACGAAGAACTTAAACAATATTTGGGTTTTCCATTCATTAAAAATCTATCAGAAAAATTGAAAAAAACGTTTAATAAACATAAAAAGTCATAATCTCAAGTTACTTTTCGAAACTCAAACACCCTCAAAAAATTGTTTACCAATACTAAAGACAAAGATCCGAAAGATTTACGCTCCAATCTGATTTACAGAATCCCATGCCAACCAGACTGAGGAAAAGCCTATTATGGACAATCCGAGCAATATTTCAAAAATAGAACCTACCAAAATAAGTATAGTTGCGACAGTTTAATCAAATATCCCGAAAAACCAGACTCAACAGCTCTAATGACGCATTTTAGGAACACCAATCATAAAATACAATTTGAAAAGACTGAAATTTTATGTTATGCAACCAATTCCCACAAGCTCAATATGAAAGAAATGATTCACATCGAAAGAAATAAACATGATGCATTGAATAAAAGAACTGACACGCAGAACCTGAGCCAATGTTACTCCAATATAATAAGGAACCATAACCATAGACCAAACCACCATTAACAACCTCTTCTGCTTTCTTCATAGTTATACCTACCGCCATTCCTATTATTAAAAATTCACATTTATGACCGAAACCGTTAACCTTCCACCACTCTTTCACAAGAATGAACTAGCACAAGTAATCCCTTAAAGGGTTACCTACTACCTGCCTGTTCCACACCTTCAGTGTATAAACAGTGCTTGAAGGAGGTACAACTCCCTCAACTGTCCGACGCTTTTCAGCCTACTTTAAGTAAATTCATACCTATATATTTTTAAGTCATTACCACACCTAGAATAGACACCACAAATAATTATAAAAAAAAAAAACACCACAGATTCCTATAGTATACCTTGTAATTCTTGTCTTCTTGTTGTAGGGCTTGAAAATAGAAATAAAAAATTTCAGAAACGTCGCCAAATCATTGCATTTGTTATTCAACCGACCGATCTTCAAGAAACTATATACCTACATATTGCTCCAACGGTCAATAACGAAACAAATCATATAAATGTAAACATACATATATATATATATATATATATATATATATATATACATATATATATATATATTTTTTTTTTTTTCTTTTTTTTTTTTTGAAATGCGTCATTGGGTTGGCCACCACCGTGCTCTTCCAAATTGCTTGCTTTCTACGTCATTCAGTATTACGAAATAACGAAGTCGTATCATACATTTGTAGATACATAACTTGATTGGTTCATTACTTAAATTTTCATGAATTCTAACTACTGATTTTGCTTCCTCACTATCGGAAGTGGAAAAGCTTAGCATTTTTTTTAGGGGGGGGGGGGGGCAATTTTTCGTTCTTATCTGCGTTTCAAAGCTTTTTACAAATTTAGATCCGTGTATATATGTTGGTCGGAGTTGATCTTGTCCTGGGCAAAACTATGTTTATTGATAGATCAATTTGGACAGAAGGGAGGCCCCAATTCGAACGTGGGGCTATAGTGTTCTATACAGATGGCTCGGTCATGAATGGTGGGGCTGGATCGGGTATCTTCGCCCCACGAACGGAGATTTCAGAATCCCTAGGAACAGTAGCCACCATTTTCCAGGCTGAAATATATGCCATAAGCTCCTGCGCTGACAGACTGGTGAGTCGTCAAGTGAATGGAGCAAAAATCTACATCTTATCAGATAGTCAAGTAGCCTTGAAGGCACTAGCTTCTTTCACTATTTCGTCGAAGCTGGTGTGGGAATGCTTGACTAACCTCAAGACCCTTGCCAGGAACAATAAGGTTACCTTGCTGTGGTGCCCAGGGCACCAGGGGGTGGAGGGGAATGAACAAGCTGACGCTCTTGCTAGGAAGGGAGCGGCTTCTCTCCCTGTGGGCCCAGAACCTTTTCTGGCCACTACGGGGAGTTTTCTCCTTGGAGAGCTCACCAAATGGGAGAGTAAGAAGAGGACTGCCCACTGGCTTCAGGTCAAGGGCCTGAGGCAGGCGAAACAATTTATTCACTTTTCTAGGAAGAGAGCTAAGGAGCTGCTCAGCCTGGGGAGAAGGGAGATACGTATGGTTGTGGGGCTCTTAACTGGGCACTGCCCACTTAGATACCATCTCCATAAAATGGGCAAATCAGACTCCACTCTCTGCCCTATCGCTTCTTGAATTGGGGCAGAACCTCCATCGATCCACAAGACATTAAGATGGGGGAGATTAAGACTCTCGTCGCTTTTGCCAAAACGTGGTGGGGAAGGATTGACTTCCCAGCTGTGGCTGGCATTGGCGATATGGCGCCAAGCCAGACTGGGGCTGCGACTCAGTAACTTACCGAGGGTGGAGCACTCGGGCCCAGACAGTGCCTGAGGGCTGGTAGGAGTGCCGGAACCAGGCAGATAGTGCTTGGTTTGGCAGGGCTGTCGGTATCGGGCAGACCTAGTGTCTGGGATGGGGAGGAGGTACGGCCTCCTTCTCCAGCTACAATAGGCCATTACGGCCTCAGTGGCTTAAAAAAAAAAAAAAAAAAAAAAAAAAACTATGTTTATTGCCGTTAGATTTTAATGGAATTTTTAAAAATGTGATCATCATCTAAACGATCCCCTATGATTTCATGATCGTCAGATTAATAAGAACGTGTGCGCATGCGTAAAAGTAAATTTACTGAAACACACATTTCTAATGTCCAATGTCCAGTATTCGCATAAAATTGGATGGTACTCAGTAGAGGTACTTAACAAAAATATTATATATTATACCTTCGCGACTGAATCGAACATTAATCTCAGCTTCAAAGTTTGGGAAACCCGTTTCAATGAAGACAACAGAGGTTAATTAAACGTCTTCCTACGTATTTCTTTGAAATGAAGAATTACTTTATACTGTTCGACCGATTTCGAAGATTAAGCCATTATCAGTACCTTCCTCACAAATAATGAATGTTTAATTAATAATCTAATTAATTTTAACGAATTAATTACTTGATAATTCACACAGACCTTGCGTTGATTCTACCTAGTAGGCAGTGCTAATTTCACATTTGTCCACAGAGTGGTTGCAATTAAATGACCGCATTTCCAAACATTTTTGATGATGCATGATGATTAATGTATTGCTTTACGTGAAATTCTCGAAATGTCAAGGGCGTAGATGCATATTTTGTTCGTGCCTAGTTTGTCCACAGCTGAAGAGAACTACGGCCCATCGATGAAGACATCTCTTACTATCACATTTTGGGTATCACCATTCGTGAAATGTTATGTTGAATTATTCTAATATTTACAGAAGTCTTGAGCAATTTTCAACATGAAGAAAGTTTTTAATGTTATCTTTCAGTATTTTTAAAAATTAATGTTCTGAATTTCACATGTTTTGTTCTTGGACATTTTGATTTTTAACTTTTTTGAAAAGTTTTCTTTACAATTTATTGTGGGTTACAATTATTTCTGGATTAGATTTCTCATCTTGGAGTCACGGTTTAAAAAAATCGCGTTTTGATTATTTCGTTGATTTCTGAAAAGTTTTTTCCTAAACATCCATTGTGAAGCACGATTATTTCTTTATTGGATTTCTGATTTTGGAGTCATAATTTAAAATTGTGACGATAACGGCAATTTATCCACATAAAAAACCACGAATAATTTAATTATAATAATTAATTACCTTAAATTTAATACCATCAAGGTTGTGCACCATGAATAAAGTATGAAATTTTTGTACAAAAAACAATTTCCAAATGTGAAAAAAGTGTTAAAATTTTGCTAAAAACCCACCATACAAGCTAAAATCTTAACACCTTCCTTATGGTAAAAACAGGACAAAATCAAGGCCAGTTTGTGTATGGACGTAAGTATGGGCAAGCTTAAAAGTGTTGGAATTCGTGTTAAGAAAATTAAATGGTTTTCGTTTTCAATTGAAAATGTTTGACTTTCCCGGGTGGCATCTAACGTGGGAACTATGAACAAATCTGGTAAATCTGAGTAAATATTTGTACCTAAAACTTCTTAACGTTCAAATGTTTAGGACAAATATGTTATTCTCACCAGTCTACCAAAAAATATACTTAAACAATACCTTTCATATTGCACCTTTTTCTGCTGATGGAATAAAATAAAAAAGTCCTAGTCATGCAGCATGATCGTATGAACAAATTATCGTATTGTACAATGTTAAATTCTTTTGAAATTTGAGCTTTTTGAGTGCAAAGAAATTGTTAACCAAGCACTAATTTTATGGAGAAGAAAACGTATTCTAAATAATAATCTGCTAGTCAAAAAGAGATTTTGGATTTTTAAAGTTTTTCCAGTTTTTATCGATTTTTTAGCAAATTTTAATGAAATTTAAGTACATGTTTTTTAGCATAATTTTGTGAATAAATTTTTGAATGTTATATTTTATGATTGATAAACTTTATTTGAGCAATATTCTGCTAAAAAAATACAAAAAACTTGATTTTTTGGCGCATGAACGTAATTTTTATCTCAATCCTAAGAAGAGTTAACGTCTGGAATGACCAATTTATATGTGTTCAAAACATATGGCCATACAAATATATCCCTTTATATGATATACCTTCATTTTTGGGCGCAAGAACAGATATTTTTATCTCAATCCTATAGAAAAAGCGATGCACTCAAGGATTCGTTTCAGAATCTCCCAAAACGGATTTCAATGGAAAAAATTTTTGAAAATTTTGATTATAAAATGTTTTGATTGAGCCGTTGCAATAGCTTTATTTTGTACGGAAATTCGCTAATGAGTGATACTGCCCATTAATTTTCTATGCGATTGATCTTGAAAAGGAACTAAAGCTTATGTACTTTAATGAACAAATATTCTTCAAAACGTGAAGAAAAAATTGTTTTGAAAGCTGAAGCCCCAGGAAATACCTAAGAAAGTATGTCTGAACGATTAGGGTGGAACTTCCCGGCAACAAGGTTCTCGAAGACTCACACCCAGTACGATTTTGATCATTTAGCAAGATTATTTTGATTTACTCCATGTTAGTATCTCAGGATTTGAGGTTTATTTGTAATGGGAAGCGATATTTGGTTTGTTTTGCTTCGTCAGCCAAGCGGCCGCCAGTGGAAGAGACCTCTTCGTTCCTCCAGTCGCTTCTCGCCAGTCACGGCCCCAACTACCTGGAAAAACTGTTTGGAAGCAAAGCGAGAGACGCTCTAGCACCTCTGGGAGGAGTGGACAAAGTCGCCATCACGCTCTCCGGTAAGACCACAAAACAATACAAGGGTCATTCCATATCAATTCAACACACCCAATTTACCTCACCATTTTAGATTTTACTCAAATTTGGTATGCTCATAGTAGGTGTTGAGACTAAGAAAAATACCAAATTTTAAATTTTTATCTCAAACCGTTTCTTAAATATGGCTATGTAAAACTTACAAAATCTGGCCAAAAAACCATGAACGGTTGTTATACTATTCGCTCTAGGAACTGTCCTAATTGAGCTAGAGAGCTGGGCGAGGTATCATTTTGCAGCTTTTTTATGCTCTTTCCAGTGATAAAAAAATTTTGTCAAAATACAAAACAAATTTTGATTTAACTTTTTTCCAAAAAGTACATAATTTAAAATTTTCAAAATATTCCTATAAATACTTAGTACTGTTGTAAACAATGTGACAAAATATAAATATGGGGTGATGATGATGGGTTCATTGTTAAAAAAAAATATTCCTGACACTAGTTTTCCACTAATTGCCCGGTTTTGACTAAATAATAAACATACGTACTTTTACCAAAGAGGTAGGCTATTTAATTAAATATATAAAGGTATACTATGTATGAAAGTAAAAAATATCAGAAATATTAATTCAAAATACTATCTTGTAAAAACAAAACCAATAACCATAGATATATTCTAATAAAAATTAAGTTAATCGCCTATTAATTAGTAAAACAAAAATCGTGAACATTTCTGTAACAATAAATTTGAAAAAGGTATGAAAATAGTCTAAATAGTTATGTAATAATTCTGGTACAAACAGATTAATCAAAATTTACATACTGATAGTTACTTTTTCATACAATTTAAACTAATATTAATGGGTAAAACAAAAACATTGAAGGTTCCGGTAACTACAAATTTTAAAAAACTAAGAAAAAAGAGTAATGTATATTTAATAGTCTCATCGTAACATATTAATCAAAATGAACATTCCATTTCCACAGACTTGAGCCAGTCTATACAGGCTGAGCAGTTTGGTTTCAAGTTGAAAACAGCACAGTGTGCCTCCATCAATGCACTACCTGTCTGTGCAATCATTCAGTGACTATATCCTATTCTGAGAGGATGTTTTATCCTGTGTTTCCTTCTACAGTACATAATTTAAGTTTGTTTATAAGTGTTCCTAATCCATTATTGTGCTATGATATTAGTGTAAAGTAATATACCTACTCATCATCATAAATATGTATAATATTATGTAAATTTTGATTAATCTGTTTGCACCAGAATTATTACATAACTATTTAGACTATTTTCATACCTTTTTCAAATTTATTGTTACAGAAATGTTAACGATTTTTGTTTTACTAATTAATAGGCGATTAACTTAATTTTTATTAGAATATATCTATGGTTATTGGTTTTGTTTTTACAAGATAGTATTTTGAATTAATATTTCTGATATTTTTTAACCTTTATATATAGTATACCTGTATATATTTAATTAAATAGCCTACCTCTTTGGTAAAAGTACGTATGTTCATTATTTAGTCAAAACCGGGCAATTAGTGGAAAACTAGTGTCAGGAATATTTTTTTTTAACAATGAACCCATCATCACCCCATATTTATATTTTGTCACATTGTTTACATCAGTACTAAGTATTTATAGGAATATTTTGAAAATTTTAAATTATGTACTTTTTGGAAAAAAGTTAAATCAAAATTTGTTTTGTATTTTGACAAAATTTTTTTTATTAGAACCTATGTCCTGTTGTATATCACTGGAAAGAGCATAAAAAAAGCTGCAAAATGATACCTCGCCCAGCTCTCTAGCTCAGTTAGGACAGTTCCTAGAGCGAATAGTATAACATCCGTTCATGGTTTTTTGGCGAGATTTTGTAAGTTTTACATAGCCATATTTAAGAAACGGTTTGAGATAAAAATTTAAAACTTGGTATTTTTCTTAGTCTCAACACCTGCTATGAATATACTAAATTTGAGCAAAATCTAAAATGGTGAGGTAAAATTTATATTTAAAGTGTGTTGATTTGGCATGGAATGACCCACAACTGGTTCATGCAAGAAGGTCCCTTACAGTCCAAGGGCCCAGGACCAAAAACATGAGTGATTTTATTAGAATAGAATAACCATTCTTTAAGAATAAAAAGACCTTTCCTGTTATCCGACTACCAGCACTCCTTCAGCACTGCCTCCAGATAGCGAACGACCGCCAATCGTTATCTTTGTTATCTAGTTATGTACCAAACCCCAACGGGTCAGTGCCTTCAGATGCTCAGTCCCTATGCTGGACAGGAGAAGATCCCGTCGCGCGGCTTGGTATTCATCCGAATTCCCCCCGAGACCCTTCACCCTACATTTGAGCTCAAAATGTCCAAGATAATCGTCCGATAGTATTTCGGAACTGTACTTTTTGAACGAAAACTTAGCCATTCTGCTCTCCAATACTTCTACCGTCGTACCATCAACCTCCTGAAACTCCTGCTGCTTCCTCCTCCTCATTTTCCTCTGTCGCCAATGAAAGATTTCCGAAATAACTACAGCATTAAATCTACATTAGACATATAAACACGGATTGCCAAAACCAGAATGAATTACTAGACGTTCAACAGCACGTCCAACCCCCCACCACCAGTGCCATTTAAATCCAATTCTTCTTCATATTCGAACTCCATAACATCATTTTAGGCGTAAATCTGATCTGTTTGTCCAACTAATCTGTATTTTCCTAAAAGGATTGATTTAGGATATTTTTTTATCTTTGAGATGCGAGCTTGCGAGCATCCAGACCACGAAACTATAAAAATCAGTCTTATCTATTACGTAGGCCTGTTTCATTATACGGAGGCTGTTTATGGTTTATAAGGAGGCCGGCTTATTATACGGAGGCTGGTGGTGGGGGGTATTACGGTGCTCTTGAACGCCAAGTGAATGAATTGTATTCAATGTTTCTATGGTAACATCGCTACAATACAAAACTTTCGAGTAATAACTGGAGTGAAATCCTACAATATACATGGCATGTTATAACATAGGTCGTAGCTCACCCTCATAGTGTTGCGCAATTTAATTAGCCTCAGGCGGCATGATCTTATTCAAAACAATCTACAAAAATAGGTAAATTATGGTTCAGTCACTCCTCGGTCGTTTTGACTTGAGTCGTGCAGAAGCAAAATGCTCCATGCGCCAAAAGTACAAAAGTTGCGACTGCTACGCCATTTTTTTCTATTTCGTGTCATCTACACATGGTGTAAAGGATTCGTTTCTAAACGCACTAAATCCAGCTCAAAAATGCGTTTGAAAAACTCGGTTTGTTCCAGAATGCTCCAAATCCCATGTTTGAGGTGTTCCAAAACGCTTCAACTCCCTTACTGTTCCAAGGCGCTCTAACTCCCTCTAATACCATGCTATCTCGAACCGTATTGGTACAAAGTGCACCTACTCTCGTGATGGGTGTACTTTGCCCTTAAAAACCTAGTATTTTGCCGAAAACTTTAGTCTATTTTCGTTGTGTTAGGTATTCATCGTGTACAAACATGGCTGATGCTGCCGAGAGTGAAGTGTTGCGTGGCGTTCGCGTAGTAAAGAAGCCTGCTAACTGGCATTTTCAATTTTTGCCTTCAAAAAGATTCATTCTTTCAAAAGGAAGAAATCATGCAGGTTTGATCCAAGGTGAAATTGCATATTCCATGGACCTGGGTTCTCCGCAATCTGTTGTAAAAAGAGGATAGCGTCTAGCCAATCTCCGCCCGCCAACCAAGCCTAATTCAGTTCCTCTAAAACCTCTAAAAGCGAGAGATGTCAAGAAGTTGCTGGAGAAACATAATGGTGAACGGTGGGTGGAAATTTCATTGTAATTCTATGCAGAACTCTTCAATACCAACCTTCTGGATGCTGCTGATCCACATGATGTTCTGGAAGAGGAGGTACAAAAAGTCGATGATCCTATAGGTGATGAGGTGATGGTAATGGAAGGGAATTTCGTTATATGAAAAATATTACAAAAATTTTGTTTGAAATTTTTTAAATGCTCCTTGAAATAATCTGTACCTACTAGTTTTTTTGTTGTCCTCCTTCGTTCTACTTTTAAATGTCTGCCTCATAATTTTGATAAATGAAATAATTGTATGTATGATTTCAAATAAATTGGTTTTTTGATGCTTAAACCTAATCAGTCTTCAAATTTAGCATTTTTCATCAGTCTG
Organism: Adelphocoris suturalis; assembly: GCA_030762985.1. Lineage (NCBI taxonomy): Eukaryota > Metazoa > Arthropoda > Insecta > Hemiptera > Miridae > Adelphocoris > Adelphocoris suturalis. The sequence continues at coordinate 13,361,591 of CM061048.1, read as the reverse complement.
ACCTTACTTGCTGCTGTTCCAGAATGCTCCTAATCCATTCGATGTTGTTCCAAAATGCACCAAATCCACAAAACCAAATCAATGTGCTCCAACTCCAAACTAAATTCCCAATTTCCTGATAAACGATTCGGTTTTTTTTGCAAAAGCGTCCACAGCCTATCTATTTACTTCACCCCGGACCAATTAAACTGAAAAACATTGTTATACAACGTTTGTACGTTGAGCAGCAGTTTTTTATGTTTCCTGAAAATGCGTGTGCGTCTTCTTTTGAAAATGAATTCTATGTAGAGGCAGAACACAAGAAACCAGCAACGGGACCCATTTGAAACAATAATCACGGAAGAATAATCTCTTCTTCCACGGGCAGTCGTAAACTATCTGGAGGAGCGCTGAAAATGGAGTAGAATGCCGACAACCGCACCTTTTAATCTCAATCCGTTCCAGGAATATGATTTTCTAAAGTTTTTTTTAGATAACCATGTTTTTTGCCTTAAAAATCCACGTACCTCCCGTTTATAACTACTGTATTCAACATTTTACCACATTTTCGGATTTAGCGTTAAATTTCCTATACGCCTAGTGCATAATCAAAAACGAAATCCTGAGGACGGCAATTGCAGTTCAGACATTGAAATTTGAAAAAAAAAAAGTTTATAAAAACACTTGTGCGTTAACTACATTTTCTTAAAACGTGCTAAGCTGTCAAATTTCAGGAAACTTGCAAATTTAATCGGTTTTCTTGTGGTATGGTCAAGTTTGCGATTCCTTATCGATTTCATGGAGAAAATCAAGTTTGTATGCGAAAAAACTGTTGGCACCTTCAAAAATACGAGTACCTACCAGAAAATTAACGAAGGGATTCTCAATTTTCTTGTGTTTGCCGTTGTAGTGATATAATTCAGATTGATAATTTCAAGGATATCAGGGCAAAATGAAACCCTTGCAGTAAGTACGACGTCGTTTTACTGAATCTCAGTAGGTACTAAAAACAATGGATGTCACCAAACGAATGTTCGAACAGAGTAGTAGGTAGGTACGTAAATAAATTGCACTCAGAAAAACCAGCAAAAAAAACTGAAATGACATTAGCAGTAAATAAAGAGGTAAAAATAAAACTTTTAACACCAGACGAGGGTGGTGTTGTCGCAAGTTCCTGCATACCTCACTCAAACATTCTACTATACCTACCAACAAACCAATTCTGGATTGTAAACTATTTTTCGCAAATTTTATCACGTTTTTAACAAATTACAACGGAATTCAAGTTCATTTTTTAGCTCAAGTTTGTGCATGAATTTTTATGTTTTCCAATTCATAGTGTAACTCAACTGTAACGTAACTAGTTAACATTTTTCAAAGCAATATTCTGTTGAAAAATACGTTAACTTTTAGCCGTTTTTTGCCATTTCTAGTTATTTTTAAGCTCACTTTTCGGGCAATTCGCGCAAAATTTGTGTTCAAAAAGTGGTTTACAATCTTTTTTTCTTCTTTAAATATTTTATCAAAACAGCTTGATAGTGACTATATTATCTCAAGAGCATTGGTACCTAAAAACCTCATAACTACCGTGGAAGAATTGGTTCTTGGGAGAATGTAGATCACAGAGGATCGATGCGAAAGGATAACCTGCAGTGAAATTTAATAAACCGTTGTGTAATAATTTGTAGAGATTTTCACATCTCTTCGATGATTGATTATGTAAACGTTTTCTTTAGAATCGCAGACCATCGAGGACTTCGGGGCGGCCCTTCATCTGATGCGGTCGGATCTGGAACATCTTCGCAGCGTCTTCATGGCCGTAGAGAATGGAGACCTGGGCATGCTCAAGTCTCTCGGTATCAAAGTAAGTTATGCAAGAATTATGCACCTGTAAAATCGACACAAACCCCCACATCTGCCTACTGTAATTTTCGTGGGGGTCACAATTTGTAACAGTTCAAAGTTCACTTAGGAATTAGGAAACCTAGAACCGGAGCAAAAAGAAGTGTCCGTCTTCCAAAAGACCGTAGATACATGCTACGTGCAGCAGAATGTTACGGAAGGAGCACGAAATTACTATGTCGTAGAAGAGTCACTTCCCTAACCATCGCATCTTCCCAAAACTCGCAACTTTAGGGTTCTTTATTCTTTACTAGCCTAGTTTTCTCACTGGGTTTGGCTGCATAGATCCGATGGTCTTTACTGTTGAGTGAGAGATGTAGAATGATTGGAAACGGTGGATCACTAAGAGTGATTTGAAAAGTGTAGGGGATGTTGCTCGCTTCACTCGCTCTGTATGGGATGAATAGATGCGATGGGATTGTCCATCCCGAATAAGGAAAAACCCCCTTGAAATCCGACGTGTGTAGGGGATGTTGCTCGCTAGGGGTAGGTTTCCTCGCTTGCTCAGTGTGGGATGTATAGATGCGATGGGATACAGTCCCCATACCATCGAGACATACAGCCTATGGTTGGGGTGGGGGTGGACAATTTTTAAATTGCTTAAAATCCCTTTCTGTAGACAATCCCAAGGGAATGTCAAAAAATAAAAATTAAATCTTATAAAAAGGAGGAAACGAAAATAATAAATTGCTGTGTAATAATTTGCAACGTTTTCTATGTGGTACCACGAAAGGCTTATTAGGTTTAATTAAGATAGGCCATTCATCTGCGTAGAAGGGCTATCCAATAAAGATCATGTGGAACCACGAAAAGTTTGGTACCTACTAACAGAACTGTCGGATGTTAATTGTACGGATTTAAATTTTGTACTCGAATAAAGATTACGTACAGCCCATATAGTTCGAGGAAATATAGAAAATTTATTGCTTGCAATCCCTTTCAATTACAATCCCAAGGGAACGGCAAAAAAAATCCATGTCACAATATGTGAGGGAGTTATACGGCCCACCCAACTTAGCAGAAGTTTTATTCTGTTGGAAACGACTATCAAACGCGACATCTTATGTGGAACCACGAAAAGTTTAGTTTTAAGAACATTTCAGTACTAACAGAACAGTCGGATGTTAAATTTTCGTACGTATTTGTCTTCCCCGTTATTTGGGTTGGTTACCCACTGTGGGTATGTTCCCTCTCGAGCTGTTTACATTTGTAGTTCCAGTTTCATCAACGATTCGTATATTTACAGTTCCTATTTTCACATTAAATCGTGGAAAACAATATTCTTAGGGATATATTTCTTTTTTATATTTATTTTAATTTAGACAGGTCATTTATCTGTGTAGAAGGGCTACCAAATAAAGAGTACGTGGAACTAATAAAACTTCAACAAATTCTTTACGTCGATGTTAAAATATGTAAGGGAGCTATACTGCCCACCCTTCCTGTACATTCAGTACTAACAGAACTGTCGGATATTAAACTTTTGTTCTTCTACTAATTCTATACGTCCATGTTACAATCCGGTTTCATATTCGGATTCAGCACCCCAAAAAACATAATTAAGGTGGTTAAACGTAGGAACACGATGCAAAACGTCTAGTTGTGATTTTTCAGATTACTGAACGTGAGAAAAACAGGCGTATGGGTTGTATAACTTTAAAATTCGACCAATTGGAAAAACGGCTTTCATTTTCTGATTCAGCGGCCTCGAAAACTCCCCAGTCCACTGTTCCTTTCTTTGTTACTCGACATCACTTTTATTTTTGTTCCCCAGTATTAGGTATCCATCGATAATAATAAATTTGAAAAATGATAACTTTCAATGGTTGCAGGACTCTGAGCTGGGAGACGTCAAATTCTTCCTGGAAAAACTCGTCAACACCGGATTTTTAGACTAAACGCAGCCACTCCAAGACAAAGCCCCTTCAGTTGTATCGACTACCTCTCAACAGAACATCCGTAACGCCCAGAGACAAAAGGCCCCAGAAAAATCGTCCTAAAATACTACCCAAGTACCTACCGCCAACCCTAGTAGAATCCAAGTCATTTAAGGACATCTTGCGAGTCAACCTGTTCCTCATATTGTGAATAACAAAGAAATTCGTTCTATTTTTCTCCTGGATGGAAATAAGAAACGCTGGCCTGTCAATTTCAGATACCTATAACCAGATCAAAATACTTTGTTCATTTAACAAGAATATCGTCGACGTAACTCCACAACATCTTGGAATGACATCCTTTTTCCTGAAAAAAATCCAGTAAAGGCATGAACTTATAATATTCGTACCTATATATTATTCATATCTAGTTCATGAAAATTACTTTATGCTTTCTGAAAATGTTGGAACACAACGATTTCCTAATTTCTTTGTTATAAACAATATGAATCCTAATATTGTTGTTACCATCAAGTTGAACTTTTTCCCGCTGCTCGATGGGTAGGTATGTACTCACTTACCTATAAAATATCCTTTTTCTTCAAACTAATGTCTAATTTTCCCCAAGCATTGCTCTTAGACATCACTGTTTTGAAAATTGCTGGCGGATGTTTGCGGAATGAAAAAGTTCAACTTGCCTGAAACTAAGCTTTCTACTCCTAATTTCTACCTTTCCTATCCATAAACCATCAGATCTGTAGAGCTGTTTTCAAATTCTTTCGATGGTATGTAGGTATTTCTCCAGATTTTTGACAACGATTCTGTGTCTATTTGTAAATTATCTGATTTATTTACTTTTATTTTGGATGTTTAAAACTTCTTGTAAATAGAGTTTTTTTTCCAAAAAACTTCTGTCCTGGACTGGAGCTAGAAACGTGTGGAAACATTTTTAATGTATAAAAAGAATAATAATAAATAAAAATAACATTTCAAATACTATTGCCCCGATCTTTCCTCATCGACCATAAGATTCCATCCAATCTTGCTGTTCTTTCAACACGTTTTTTAACGTTTCAAATTTAAATGTTAAATACCTAACTCTGTTTTCACATGTTTTTACAAAGAGGAAGCCCTAGTCTTTGAATGCACCTACTCTGTCCAGCTTTTTGATGTAAAACGCAGGCGAATAATTCCCATAATTGCATTCTGATCGATCAACGCCATAAAAGCAGTTGAGTACATTTTTTTATAATTATTAATCAACTTAATACGTTCACTTTTCATCAGATCATCTGATTACCTACCTAACCTATAGGATTAACTCCTATTTATTAAAATTCAATTAATATCGAACATTACAGCATAATTATAATAAAATTGCGTCGTATTCTAAGTAAACTCAAATTCGGTTACAAGTTCTCTATCCTCTATTAACCCCTGTAAACGTGCTTTTATCTCGCCTGCGTTTGGAAAACAAATTATTAATGTCGTTTTTAGTTTGATTACCCAGTAATTTTATCAGCACGTTTAATGAAACTATTTAAAAAAAAAAAACATATCAACTATACAGAAACATATCAAGTATTCGTGATCTTTTTCGTAGGTTAAGTTTAAGCTGTACTTAGAAAAAAAGTTGTATTACTATTTTTTATGATGATAAAGTGAGGTATCATCTCTGAGCTAAAATATTCATATTGTGTGTTGATGATTATTATTATTTTGTTCCTTCAATATCTCTTTTCTCCTTTGTTAATTGAAACTTTTCCACACAAACTTCTTCAACCAAAAAACCTACCACCTATCCTCTAACTCCGAATCCTACGGAATAAATTGGTGATAGGGTAATTGTTAGATATTTTTAATAACCATAGTACCTATGCATAGTTCTTAAGATGTAGAATTTAAAAACATATATAAATATTCAATTTTTTCGAGATGAAAATTTAGTCGTCTGTAATAATTAAGGTTATTGATTATTTGAATTTCCATTTTTTCCTTCTTATTTTAACTTTTCTTTTGTTATTTTAACGAATAACTTGGACTCCAATCGAAAAATCTCAATTAGTCAGCCAAATTCGTATCCGCTTTGCTCGTGTGTAAATTACGCTGTAGAATTGGCTTCAACTGATCTTAGTAGCTTATATTTTCAGCTTTCCTTCGCGTTGTTTTTAAAAATTAATAACCAGTTAACAATTACAGTGTTCTAGATTGCAATAAGATCCCTCAACGTAAACATATTGCAGAAAGAAATGTTGAAAATTGTATTGTCGTTATTTGGCGTCTTCAAGGAAAATATATGTATCATTGTAAATTGTAAATGGTATTTTGTGAGAGTAAAATAAATTTTAAAAAGCTATATATTTTGCTTGTGTGTTTTGCGTATTGAGTGTGTATAGCTATTTAATACTGACCGCGACAAGAAATGATTGTTGAAGGCATTCGGGGTAAACCGTGGGCTCCCCCCTGAAGCAGATTTCAAATAAACAAAAAACACGCTTTTTGAATTCAAAAAACATTTTCTAAAATTTATTGGAATATCTTACCAAATTATTCTGGCTGTGGTAAAAAAAGTAGTGGTCTAGAGGTGTAGGATAATCATAAAATTTAACAAGTTTGGCTGGGGGAAATAACTTTTTTCTTTTATTTTTGTTATTTTATTTTTTTGTTTTCATGAAAAAATGTCCAAAAAACGACATTGAGACAGAACGAAAGTTGCACCTTGAAAATAGACCCTGATAAATTATTTTGTGATTTTATTTTTCTATTAATTTATTGGTTATAGTTTAGCCGAATTAGGACTTATTTATAAAATAGATTCCTTAACAAGTGTAGATGTTCATTATGAATGCCATTTTTAGCTCAGGGATGCTATTACCTGCATCTCATTTTGTTTTCGGCGTGTTTGTTGTATCGAGAGAAATGTTAAGAAGAAACTGTAAGCATATCAAACCATACTATACATATCATGAGTGGATCGGAGGAGCGACGAATTTGAAATGAATGAATAGATAACGGCCTTGACAACAAAATTTCACATTAAATACGAGCCTCCTCCGCTCTGCGAGCTTGTTGAATGTTTAAATCGGTGATCCGGAGATTTTTGTAACAGAAACAAAAAATATTTATATAAGTTTCAATATTATTGTAATAACGCAAGAAGTTATTTATCTATATTTTGTAAAACTTTATTTGAATAAAATTGTTGGTGATATCGTCTGTCCTTATTTTGAGCGGTTCATTTTGATGAATGTTGTCGAACTGTTGTGGGGAGAAAATGCCCCATTTTAGTGAAGATGTGGAAGTCATGCAAAAAAAAGCCTTGTTTTCAATTTTAAATCGTCTAATAAATTATAATTCATTTTAAAAAACTGAGGATTAATTTCCGTGGTTTCTATGAACACGAGTGCTACTAATGACCTTCTTTACGTTAAACTATGTAACGAGTAGGTACATTGTAGTGTTACCTACCTTTGTATCAACACACAGTAAATACATAGGTGAATAGGTGAGATCAACTCATATTTAAATCATTTACCTACACTACTTACTGCGTTCATATTTCCTATACGACTAAATGTTAGATATTTTTCATTTCCTGAATATAGTGTAATTTTTTGATGGACAGATTCAAACCGTATAATTAGGTGTACTGAATCCAGAAATTAGTTATTTTTCCTTTAGTAAGTAATGCATTCTGATTTGCGACCAAATATCATTAGTTTTTTTCATTTCTAAATATGATTGCATCTATGGATTTAATCGACTAACAAGATTTATTATTTGTTTTGTGTTTTGATAGACTTAAGCAAAAATATAGCTGAATAAAGAGATAATTTTTCAACACGACACCCATATTTCCTGGACCCTCGTAGGCGATTGTGGATACCTCATTTGACCTAATTAAAAATATGTTCCAGAACAATAATTTCCGAAGGTGTTCCACCTTGCTTCGTATTTTTTGCCCCGACACTTTTTTAGGACGTCTTGTAGAGTTTGAATGAAATTCGAGTTCAAAGAACGTGTTGCTGTAGTAAATAGTGTAAGAGATACCACGCTATTGTTTGGAAACAAACGGAAACTTTTCCTTCTCTTTTCCGTAGAACAAGATCTTCAGAAATCCAATCAGACAACAATAATTTGAAGAATATTTTCAATGGTATACGATAGTCTTCAAACCTGACAATTAGGTAAGTGCCTAGTTATTTATTTGCTTGAACAAAAAATTAGCATCACTGATGGGTTCCATAATTGAATTTAAGGCGGCATTCGCCGAGCAACTCAGCGAAATACCAAGTTACTCCCCCAGGTACTCGGCAAGTGGCGAGCTCATTGCTCCACACATTCGGAGTTCGTCCCGCAGATGCGGAGTGGGGCAGATGCTCGCTACTTGACGAATATTCGTCTCCATTGAAGTGGGCAAAAAACCAACACTGGACTGAACATCTCCGAGCACGAATTTCTGGCATTCGGCGAACACCGAGCGACCCTCCACACCACTATGAAATAGGCGAGCAACCACTAGGTGCTTGGCGAATACCACATGTGTGGAGCCACCACAGGAGGTGTTTGGCGAAAACCGTGCAATAGTTCGCCGATTTCTTGCATGTGTGACTGGGAAGACGAATATTCGTGAAGCGGCGAACACCGAAAATTTGGGTTCACGCCTCCGAGGTGGTTCTTTGGTCGCTTCAAAGGAGACAAACACTCGCCAAGTCACGAGCATCTATCCCAGCCACATGCCGAGGCAGGGTGATTCAGGCTGATGCACAGTGTCAGGAACCGACTGGACTGGAAGTAGGAGAAACCTACTCATCACCTGACGCAACTACTGTTAAGGCATGGGCAACCACTAAACTGGCTGGTTTTGGTTTATTATTTTCAATAATAAGCCTATGTGATCGTTTAGCAAAAAAATTTTATAACCCCCCCTCAAACTTTGTCACTTTACGTTTCAAGGTGTGTAGAATCCAAATTTGAAATGTCCGTCCGCCGTCCGGGCCATAAAAGGCCTAATAATTGACTTAAAAAATCCGTTCTTTCACCCATAGACTCCATTGGGGGTCTAGTTGGTCCTAACGTTTAACCATCCCGATCACTTTACTCGCATAGATGCTATGGGCCAAAAACGGGCGAAAAAGTGTCTTTTACAAGGCTTTGAGTGTTATACTGAAGAAAGCACGCACGTCTTGTGGGTGGGAGAGAGTGAGAGAGAAGGGAGGGTGAGGGAGTATGGGGGAGGTGGAGGGAAGAGAGGCGAGGGAGTGTGGGGGGAGGCAGAGGGAGTGAGAGGGAAGGGAAGGTGAGAGAGAGAGACTGTGATGAAATTGATTCCAATTAGAAGAGATTGCTTATGAGTATGAAAATACTCATAATTCTATTCTACGCTTTATGATTTAAAGCTTCGCTTCCTTAGGGTGTCCGTAGACGACCCCATTTATTTTTTTTTTTTTCCTCAACTTTACTATAAAGCGTAAAATTATGGGGTCCTGGAGCTGTAATGCAGTGAACGAGTGAACCAAATATTGGAAGCCCCGAGTTTCGATACCTAGTAAATATACTATAAGTGAGGCTAAATAATTACGGTCAGTTTTCTATGTAGAAGGTCTGTATGATACAGAAATAATAAACCTTTGTGTAATAATTTGCAGCGTTTTTATGTAATGTATGATCAGTGTGACAGTTCCCGCGAGATCCAACAGAATGCGCTGCACGCTCGTCGCTTCGGACTCCCTGGGTGATTACGAGACGATAGAAATTATGGGATCTTTCCTGATAAGTTGAGTAAGCTAAATTCTCTTCTGTTCAGTTCTCCTGGATGTTGAAATTTGAGTGCTCCTTGACAGGTACGATGAAAATCATAAATGAACTAGGTACCGTAAAACATATTCTTGATTTACAAGTTCTTCTTTGAAGGGGAAAAAATTTCCAATAAGTAATCGATTGATTTCTTATGTGATGTCATTTGTTGAATATTGTAAAACTAAATAAAATACAAAAATATAAATAATAATAATTGTGGTGAATTTACCACCCAAAAAGACAACAGAAATGTCTTTAACAAACAAAGACGATGGAACACCGCAAATACATCGCTCAGAACTACAAAACAAGAGCTCTCCAGCGGAAAGACAGGAAAGTAAGCTCACCCATGAAAGCAGGAAGAGTACAGCTTTCCGAAGTCCCAGACTCACTGGCACCAAAACGAGAATGACAACTTCCCCGAGGAAGATTGAATCAAATAAGATCCAATATACGACCAAACAAGATCAATCTAAACGGCGATACCGGCCAAGATCGATACCGGCCGTGGAATCCGGGCTCACGGAGAAACCCAAGAGCCGCAAAACATATGCAGCGCTCGGCCGCTCCTACTCCTAAAGAGTATAACAAACTACACGGGGGCCATTCCCGAGTCACCCTCGACTCCAAAAGGGGGATAAATACGACTTTTCAAGCCCCTTTAAAATCACTCCCGATCCACACTTTCTAATCACCAGCAGAGATATAACTCCACTGGTGAATCTAGAATGAAGGATCAGCTTTTCAGCTATTTTATTGAGGCCTTCAAGAACTTCCAGTTCTCCCTTACAGACAACAAATTTGTTGTCTATAGCTTTTCAGCTATTTTATTGAGACCTTCCAGATCTTCCAATGGGTGCAGACAACACTCTGTTGATCTCCCCGTTCAATAAGCCCTCGGCCCCAGGTTGTCTTTAGGCAACCGTCCGTGCGTCTTGAGGCCGTAACGGCAATCAAGAAGGTTTCTGACCTTGCCGTTCCGAAATCTTTGTGGGATTCCCGGCTCCCCAGCGAAAGATTTTATCTTTTGTGCCTGGTCGAGTCCCACGCTGTCGCTGCTCGCCGCAGTCGCCAAGGGAGCCTCACTCCCACGCCGGCTGAGCACACGGGTAGGTGGCTGATCGCCGTCGCTGCTCAAAGAGGCTTCACCTCTGCACCGGCTAGATCCCCCTACACTAACTGCCCTTTTCAGGGCTTCGTTGTTCACTAGCAACAACATGGCCCGTCGGCCTCATCGTCGTTCCAACAGGAAAGACCCACGTCCTTTCAATAATCCTCTACAGGATTATAGGACCTCCACCATCCGTGGACAACACCCGGGCGATCACGCCCCTAGTTTGGTTCCCCCGGAACCAACACTACAATGTCCTCATCAGGACACATTACCTGGTCCGCATACACTGTCAACGTCATTGTCAACGTCATTGTCAATGTCAACGTCAATGTCAACGGGACCAAATTTCCCTCTCGGGAGACCTACTCAGAATTTAACATATTTAAATTCTCCACGTAGGACAGACCCGCATAACCGGATCATATATCCACAACAAACGGTGACCCCATATCTTTGTACACAGACTACAAAGCAAACTCAAACAATAAATCCACTACAATAATAAACATGAGACGACGAACACTCACGAAAATTCGCTTATATGATAATGCTGTCTTTTCATCTCGAAAAAGAAAATCCTTTTCTTCTCCAATAATTTTTTCTGAACCATGGAAATTTTGCATTAACAACCAAATCATAAATATTCTATGAAGGTTGTGTTGTATAAATATGTATTTTAACATCCTGAAGATAGAAACGTCAAGATACTTACATTTCAAAGGTGAAATATCACGCTCGCTTCAACAAGCAGTAATAATATTGCTTCGGGAAATTCACAGAGTGTGAATCACAGGTCGGTAACACCTACGTTTTATCCTGAACCCAAAGATTATCTACCCTGTAATTACTCAGGGGATAAGGGCATAAACTCAGCTTTCAAATTAACGTCTAATAACGGTAGACATTTTATGAACACCAGCAAATCAGGAATAATGCCATTTTGCTATAATGCTTGTAGGTAGTGAAATCATTGTTTTCACTGTTTTTTATAATTACCTGCTCCTCAGGTATTCTGTGGAAATAAGAAATGAGGGTAAAAGTGCATATTAACTGCCTCAACTCCAAAATTTTTCATTTTGACACAGATGATAGTTGTACTGTATTAATGAGTATAACAAGCTTAACAAAGACTAACCAATTTATTGGTTATTCTTAACAAAGAATAAGAGTTTAAGCCGGAAACAAAGAATTACTTTAATAATCGGAGTCAGGGCCGCTTTATCAATTCCCTGACTAAGGGCCGCTTTATCAATGGCTGGTTAGCACGATTTAGAGGACTGATTAGGAATGATCAAGCGGTTACGAACGAAGTTGCCTTTATCAACCGCTGGTTAAACCCTAAGTGATGACTAAGTTTAGTCAACACTCCGAGGCTCGGTTACGCAATAATCACTCGACTAATATTATTGACTAATATTTTACCTGTCTCTATTCAAAAAGTTGGTTCTGCTTACGCAAACTGCAAAAGTGTTTTTTAATTTTATTTGTTTTTTTTTTATTTTACTTTACTATTTTTACTTTTTTTCAATTTCCAATTTTGGTGAGCTCGGGACCAACCTCAGAATTATTGTTCTCGAGATAATACCCCCCCCCCCCCCCTCCCAAGATTCTTAAGCATTTTAAAATATTGTTAAGAGAGGGAGAATGGTGAATTTCAAAGGTATTATTGAAAATAAAACACCAAAACGAGGCTTGTTGCTGCCAGGTGTTTCAACTAAAGCTTCATATACCTATCATAAATATCTCTTCAATCCACATTTCGAACGAACCAGTACGTTCCATAAGGTTCTCAAGCTCTCAAGCAGTAGGTAGGTACCTGAGTTTGGGACTGTATCGCATTAGCGAACTCCTTACAAGTTGAGAAACTTGGAGTGATTGGTTTGAAGAGCGCCTTCTTTCCCTATTGATTAGGAGTACTTATTGACTACGTCAAACGATCATCGATCTATTATGTAAACTACGTACCCCGCTCATGTAAACACACCAACACGAAAAATAGAATGATGAGCAAGATAAACGTCTATTCACATCGATATTGTTGATAACTGAGAGATAACGCCCATGAATAATCGATTAACGTAACTTCGATATGATTTTCTGGGTCTAGGGACAGCACACGGGGGCTCAACCTGTTAGTCAGCACTTAGAGTTAGTCAACAGTTCCTCCCTAAATGATAAAGGTGTCTGCTGCTCTAATCACTGACTAGCCCTAACAGCTGACTTACTAGTGAGGGATTTAGTCAGGGAATTGATAAAGCGGCCCTAAATCCCTCACTAGTAAGTCAGCTGTTAGGGCTAGTCAGTGATTAGAGCAGCAGACACCTTTATCATTTAGGGAGGAACTGTTGACTAACTCTAAGTGCTGACTAAGAGGTTGAGCGCCCGTGTGCTGTCCCTAGACCCAGAAAATCATAATCGAAGTTACGTTAATCGATTATTCATGGGCGTTATCTCTCAGCTATCAACAATATCGATGTAAATAGACGTTTATCTTGCTCATCATTCTATTTTTCGCGTTTCTGTGTTTCGTGTTGGTGTGTTTACATGAGCGGTACGCAGTTTACATAATAGATCAATGATCGTTCAACGTACTCAATAAGTACTCCTAATCAATAGGGAAAGGCGCTGTTCAAACCAATCACTCCAAGTTTCTCAACTTGTAAGGAGTTTGTTAATGCGCTACAGTCCCAAACTCAGGTATTGCTTGAGAGCTTGAGAACCTTCTGGAACGTACTGATTCGTTCGAAATGTGGATTGAAGAGATATTTATGATATATGAAGCTTTGATTGAAACACCTGGCAAGCCTCGTTTTGGTGTTTTATTTTCAATAATAAATAACCTTTGAAATTGACCATTCTCCCTCACTTCAAAATATTTTAAAATGCTTAGAATCTTGGGAGGGGGGAGGGGGGTATTATCTCGAGAACAATAATTCTTTCTTTCCAACCTGAGATTGGCATCGAGCTCACCAAAATTGGAAATTTGAAAAAAAGTAAAAATAGTAAAGAAAAATAAAAAATAAACAAATATAATTAAAAAACACTTATGCAGTTTTGCGTAAGCAGAACCAACTTTTTGAATAGAGACAGATAAAATATTAGTCAATAATATTAGTCGAGTGATTATTGCATAACCGAGCCTCGGAGCGTTGACTAAACTTAGTCATCACTTAGGGTTTTTAACCGGCGGTTGATAAAGGCAACTTCGTTCGTAACCGCTTGATCATTCCTAATCAGTCCTCTAAATCGTGCTAACCAGTCATTGATAAAGCGGCCCTCAGAGTTACTTTTTTCTGTAACCGTTGAAGAGTGAGTTGCTTGTTGTTGGCCGCTGTACAGCTGAATTCGCACTAGTAGAATGCACATGAATTCGCACAAATAGATCAGAATGCTGTGTATAGGTTGGTGGTCTGGATGCTCGCAAGCTCGCATCTCAAAATTACATAACATCAAGTAGCCAATCCCTTAGTAAAAATACAGATTAGTTGGACACATAGGTCAGGATGATGTGTATACTTTGGTGGTATAGAACTATCAGCTGTTCACTTTCCGGCAACCAATTCTTATCAATAAACACTAGTATTGACTTGTATCGTATGACTTGTAGATCGTGAGTCAATATGAAAAAGTTTGGAGTTGAGGTAGTTAATATGCACAATTACCGAAATGAGGACAGACACAGTCCAGAACTCGATCTTGGACGGTTCTCTCCGCTCCCTTTTCAGAACGTAGTTCTATCCTGGACTGTCTGTCAGTATAAACCATTTGTTTTACTCAATTCCTATACAATTTCGCTTTCTGAACAGATGAAGATGGTTGGAGACGTCACGCCATCCGTTCTGGTCGCAATCACCTTGTCCTTGCCGACCCTCGTCGTATCACCACCGCCGCGTCCACCAAAACACAAAGATCCCGAAATAACTGGATTTCTAGGAAGCGACGTTATCACCGCCTACGAGCTGCCTTACGTCTGCTCCGTCCACTACACTGAAGACTTTTTCCCCGTGGGCACCTGCTCCATCCTCACGGCGAGAGTCGTCCTCACCACCATGGAAACAATGGACTTTTCCTCAGTCGAGTCTGTCGACGATTTGGTCAGAAGGAGGAAAGTCGACCACGATTTCATCCCAACGTTGTTCAACCACTACGAGAAAGCAAAATTAAATTTGAAGAACTTCCGACTGATGACAGTTGTAGCTGGTAATGTGCAAATGTTCTTAGTGTGATGAAAATGGATAGTTCCCCCTTCTCGTTACTTGTGTGGCCGTCCCTAAAGTGGTGCCTGGAGCTTTTTAGCTTTCAAGACATCCTCTGGGTGTTGCAGGCTAATCGCTTCAGCCCGTGGAAGGGGTAACTACTCCATTCCATCACCTCGTCTTATGTTAGCAGAGCTTGGTTTTCAAACCCCTCCTTGACTATTAACTGTCCATAGGGGCTCCTCCTCGCATTGCCTCAATAGGTACATAATATTAAACTTTTACACCATGAAATCGAAAAACCGACGTACATTCATTTTTATATACATAGATAATCTATATTATATAGGTTTGTATAATACGTATATTATCATGTATATACACTCTAAACTGTTGTAGCTGTAAATTATTAATGTGCAACTCTTGACACAGGGAAAGGATTTCTCAAGCCGCCCCCTGAGGCCCAGGATAGTATGACGTATACTCAGTACGCCAAAATCGACCACCATCACATCATCGATACAGACTCCGAGGCGTATCAGCATTACACTTACACGAACGACAAGTTGAGCAAGGTGACCACTGATGTTCGCAACAACACTATGCAAGATTTTGATTTCTTCTCATTCCAGTACAACCTCGTGTTCTTGACGTTGCAGAAAGACTTGAAGTAGGTAATTCGATAATAAGCGGCCTATTCACGATCCTGCTGCAGGAAGTGAGGGGAGCCAAAAACTTCCCTCTCTTCTTGCACGGGAGGCGTGCAGGACATGTGTGGAGGCCTTCCTGCGGCAGGTCGTCCTGCAGAGCTCGTCGGATGGGTTTCCCATCGGACCATCCAGGGGTCCGGGGTCTCCAACCCTATCAACCTACTAGGTCCGAGCGTGTGTGGAGCTGCCGGAAGACCTTCCATGTTTTAATCACCAGCCAACACAGGAAAATAGATTACTTACCTCGTATACTGGCAAAGAACCTTCGGTTTGAGCTAGGAATGACGGATCGTGTACGGAGAAACACACTCTGAGGCAGGAGAGCGAAGAGGGGAACTTCGTTGCACTTCCCACCACCTGTAGCTGGATCGTGAATGGGCCGCAATATGAATAGCAGGGCCCTGATGGGTTTGGAATTCGACAGAATTTAACGAATCTTCCGAGTTCCACTGCATTACCGAAAATATGCTCACAAAAAACATTGAAAGGATTTTGAGTTACATATAGATATATATTTTGTAGGTACTGGAAATTGGATACAAAATTAAACCCCCCCCACCTGAACTGTTTTCTTCATTTTCCTTGGAAAAACTGTTTTCTTCTTTTTTTGTCAAGTGACATCTTATTGACATAGATGTCTCGTCGTTTTAAAGATTTTTAGCAATGAACATGATGACAAAGCCAGAATAAATTGTGACATCTTATTCTGTTCAAAGATAGGCATTTTGGTATATTATTTCCAATAATAAGCCTATGTGATCGTGTAGCAAAAAATTTTTATAACCCACCCTCAAACTTTGTCACTTTGGGTTTCAAGGTGCGTAGAATCCAAATTTGAAATGTCCGTCCGCCGTTCGCCGTCCGGGCCATAAAAGGCCTAAGAATTGACTTAAAAAACCCTTTCTTTCGCACATAGACTCCATTCGGGGTCTAGTTGGTCCTAACGTTTAACCATCCCAATCGCTTCACTCGCATAGATGCTATGGGCCAAAAACGGGCAAAAAAGTGTCTTTTTCGACGCGCGCACGCCTGGCAGGGGGTCACGGTGGGTGGAGAGGGGGGGGGTGGAGTGAGAGGAGGCGCCGGCGCCACGGCTTGTGGTGGGTACGGCGCCGGCGTTCCTTCGAGGCATGAATATGTTTTTTTCAAGGTCATATTTGTGTGTTAATACCAATGCTTTTCCTACTCATATTTAATAACATATCCTCTCGACTTTTTGTTCGTACTTAGATAATGATATTATTAAGGCAATAACTATTTGAATAGATAGGAGCTCAAATCGAGAAATATAAACATGCGTATATAATTATAGAAGTATAGGTTGTGGCAACTCGAAGTAGGACACGCCGAGGAGTCTGGACGGGCCTTATGACGTACCTACGCTAGCCAACTAAAACTACGATCATACTCAATTGAAAAAATAATAAACCTTTGTGAAATAATTTGCAGCGTTTTTAGAAAAAAACCACCCTTTTTCGTGGTTCATCAGGAATAAGATATCACGATCCTGGCTTCACCATTTTGTACAGCGATAAAAAATCTTTATTATTATTCCAAGTAGGTACCTACCCAATGCCCCCCATTTGGGTAGTCCAAAAATATTTGGATATTTAATGATTTTTATTCGCTTGAAACTCAGTAATGGGTACCCCAAATAACGCGCTCCAAGTTTCACTTATATATCTCAAAAAATGAAGAAAAATGTTGAGTATCTACACTGCATGTAGATACATCAGTATATTTCGTAAAATTTGCAAGTTTCCAGGATTTTTTTTTTTTTTTTTTTTTCGTATGAAAGATTTTTGAAAATTTTATTTTTTCAAATTCGTCTACCTTTGAGCTGCTGTTATGGTCTCTAGATGGAACGTTTTATGAATCTAAGTAGGTACACCATGCTTACGGAAAATGTAACGCTGATTACGAGAATGTGCTCAGAAGTTATAAATGAATGAAATAAAATGCAGATATTTGAGTTTAAAAGGAATAAAATACGGTTTTTCTGGGGTAGAGGGGGGGCACTTTGAAAAATTTATCTCGGGAATGGATTGAAATAAAAATATACAGTTGGTGGCTTTTCATTCCATTTGTGATGTAGTTTTATAGTAAAAATGGTTTGCATCTACGAGAGGATCACCCTGTATAATAAACAAAATGTACCTACACTCAATAACAGTGTTTCATCAGATTCTTGACTATGTCGACGACATAATTATTTGTTTCCCGTAAGGTGGACATTACAAGTCCTGCCAGTGCCGATAATCCCTGAGTTCACTGACGACTGGAAATTAATGAGACGAAAAACACAGGAGTTCCAAACCACTATGAACACTATGGAGGTCAACCAATATGCCGACAAATTCGCTCCAGGGCAGTACTGCACAGTGGGCGCTTGGGGTTTCAGAACCGATCAGCCTTTGACGTTCAAAGAAGTCATGTATGTGCCGAAGACGTTCTGTCAGACGAGTTACTGCAACTACGAGCCCTCCGTCTGCCTGGAGTACCCAAAGGAAATTGATCTGTGCTACGCCTCCACCACTTATGGGGATGTTTGCGATTTCGAACAAGGTAAGCGAAAGAACCCTTGGTAACCACAACTTTTCTAAACACAAGATCTCTTCCAGAAAAATGGTTCCAAGGTGAACGCATTGGTTGCTTCCAGTCGAACCACCAACTAGATGAAGCACCACATAAACCTGTAAGAGCCCGTTTCACCCTCGAGGATCACTAACTAATCCAGACTTAATCCAGATGTCACTGCCATTTTTGAGGTATAACTCCCGTCTCTTGGGTTAACCCCTATGGTGGAATGCGCTCTACGTAGGTATCGTATTATGACAGATTGTTTGAAAATTTGAACACTGTGTACACAGAAATCGTTAACTATAAAACTTTATGGAGAAAAAAATTTTCTGAATAATATTCTGCTATTCTAACGTATTTTAGGATTTTTATAATTTTTTAGGGGTTTTGCGGTTTTAGTAGGTACATTTCAATCAAATTTAAAGTATATTTTTCGGCATAATTTTGTGCATACATTTTTAATGTTCTTACCCATAGTCTGCAAACTTTTTCAGAGTGATCATCTGCTAAAAACATATATATAACCATTTTTGTCTACTAATAATATCTAACTACCTATATATCAATGATGAATACAGAGAGTAGGGAATAACTAAATTAGAATGAAAACACTTGATCTTGAAGTACGAATTAATACGTTTATTTAAGACGACTAAAGCACTTGAGATTTAGAGACTGACTAAGGGTCCTATCACGAGGCGCTATAGGTAGTCTGTTTTCCGGAGTTTGGAGGGGGCTACTCTCCGGTACTACCAACCTATGAGAACGAAAACGCAATTGGTGCCCTGAAGGAGTCACACCACAGTTTTAATGCGAAATATCATGAAGCGGGTTCGTTCCATAAATAAAACAGACAAGTATTGGTGGTACTCCACAATATATACATGAGTGATCAAAGAATTATCCTTCAACAAAAGGCTGCCAAAAGATAAAAAATCAGGAAATCAGATGATTTTGTAGAAATTTCAATCCAATCCTCTGGGCCGAACCTATAGACCTGGGACCTATTTTGAAACTGTGTTTGTTTCTTGCACGTAAAATCCTCAATTAGTTACCTAACTAATGCATTTCAGTAGGTCAGTTAGAAAATAAATCCCTCAGCTGACATGTGGTCCTCAAAACCTCATGAAATAGTTTTCAAGGTGTACAAAGTTGGAATAGGTAGTGTTTCAAATTCCAGAACCGTAGGTTGATAATAAAGAAATTAGGTAAGGAATGAGATCCCTCAGCTGACCAGTACACCTTCATGCCTTGTCGTTATAATTGTAACGTGTTCCAAAAGTGCTCCTCTTCAAATTTCATCACTGTAGGTCGGTAATTACAATAATTAGCCTCAGATTGCATATACGCATTGAGGATAAAATCTCCTACATGCAACATAAAGCCAATTCCATCTGGCATGAGCAATGGCAGGTTGAGGTCACTGGTCTGCATGGTGTCCTTCAGGACTTAAGCCCGGTGGGCCCTTTCGTAACCCAACTTCCAAGGAGGGATCAAATAGTGGTCAACCGGGTTGCCACTGGCCATACCCGTCTAACTCATAGACACCTGCTTAGTGCAGAAGCTCGAGATGTTGTGTGTGAGGGTGATCTGTCCATCCGTCACTTTCTGGAGGGCTGCCCAGCCCTTATCAGCCACCTCAGTGGGTTGATGTATTATCTGGACCAGACAAGGTCCGATCCCTGTTGCTGTACCTGAGAGCCGCTGAGCTATACTACGAACTGTGATATCTGATCTGTGATATATTTATATACATCTAGTCGTAGTTTCACTTTTCTGATTGTATATAGTAGCATGTATATAGTTATTAACATATTTTACATCTAGTCTTGGTTGTAATATTTTATTTTTGGGTTTTTTTTTTTTTTTTTTTTTCAACCACTTTGAGGGCTAAACAGTGCTCATCACTGTACCCTCCTTTTTTTCCCTCCGAGCTGCCAGTGGAGTCCATGATGGAATTCCTTTTAGCGAATTTTTGAAGAAAATTAAGCTATTGCTTTCGCCTCAAAATTTGTAGAATGTGATTTTTTGAAAAAATTTTGTGCAGAAATCCGTTTCAGGCTATTCTGAATCATATTCTGAAGTTAAACGCATTTTTTTTATGTATGTATGTATGTATATATATATGTATGTGTCATTCCAGACGATAACTGTCCGTAGAGTTGTGCTAGAAACTTCAAACAAATTTTAAAATGTTAAGGACACAAAACGAAAGTTCAAGTTCGTTGGCCAGCATGATCGGATTACATCTTCGGGTTGAAATTTTCAAAAATGTCAAAAATTAAAAAAACCCTGTTTTTTGCGATTTGTTGTGCGAAATAATTTTTTCAGCATACTAACATGTGGTATATTTGGAATCAGCGTAAAATTTCCTATAAGAATATGTATCAAGTTTTCAAAAATTTCAAAGTTGAAAAATCAGTCAAAAATCAATATAATCGAAGATTTCTTCAAAAATTCGCTCATGGGGTCATGTTACATGACTGGACTTTTTAGTCAAGGAATGGTAACATGGCTCCCCTTAGAATCGTGCCACTCCCAGTGTCCCTTTGGACACCTTGTTCAATGCCGCTAATGACCCTTCTGGTTGAAATGCGGCTTAAACCTTTGGAAAAAAAAAGTCCAGTCATGCAGCATGACCCCATGAGCGAATTTTTGAAGAATATTACCGATTTTTACAACCAGCGAACGGCATTATTTCGATTTTTGACTGATTTTTCAACTTTGAAATTTTTGAAAACTTGATACATATTCTTATAGGAAATTTCACGCTGATTCCGAATATAGCACATGTTAGTATGCTGAAAAAATTATTTCGCACGACAAATCGCAAAAAACAGGCTATTTTGAAATTTTGGACTACATTTTTGAAAATTTCAACCCGAAGATGTAATCCGATCAAGCTGGCCAACGAACTTGAACTTTCGTTTTGTGCCCTTAACATTTTAAAATTTGTTTGAAGTTTCTAGCACAATTCTACGGACAGTTATCGTCTGGAATGACACATACATACATACATACTCGTACATACATATATACATACATACATATATACATACATAAAAAAATGCGTTAAACTTCAGAATATGATTCAGAATAGCCTGAAACGGATTTCTGCATAATTTTTTTTCAAAAATTCACATTCTACAAATTTTGAGGCGAGAGCAATAGCTTAATTTTCTTCAAAAATTCGCTAAAAGAAGAAAAATTAGCCTCAGAGACCCCTCAGCTGATCAGAGCCCGACCATACTTTGTAATTGTGTTTTGGATGTCCCAAAGAAGCTTTATTCCAAGTTTAAGCACCATAGTCAAATTAGCTTCAACTTTAAAATTACCTAGTTTAAAAAAAAAAGTTTTCTCGGTTAATTACAAAAGATTAATACTTGAAATAAGCTCAAAGAAACAGCCACTCATCATGCGAGGTCTCTGGTTCTGCATCCGCAGAGTTATGATCAAGGAAAAACGACAGTCGAAGAGGTTTGATTAATTGGCCTCATAGCTCAACCCGTTCGAGTGTTGCAACTAGAGGGAAAATTCCCCTCAGTAGTAAAGACACGTTCGAACTCCTATCGAGGTATCACACCTTGGTAGGGTGACGTCACTGATAGTGGTTCACTGACCACTCGATAGCTCCCACAAATTATGAAGATTTTGGGAAATTCAAGTGGGTCAAAGAAATAAGGATGGAGGAGTGTCTATGACGGGAAAATTGTACTGCGATGTGAGTGCATTCCTATTCCGATTGGAGAAGTGTTCAATACAGATCCCGATTTTCGCCAGTGAAACTTGTAGTTGGTCTTTTGTGAGCCCCGTTCCCAATTCTGAAGATTGGTCTATGCTGTTGATTCTCCAGCATAGCACACTACATATTGGCGCAGTCAGTAGGAACCGAAATAATACAACACAATAATTAATTGAAGCCCTCTTGAGCCAAAAGACTGTAAACATCACATTCCCTGATGTAACATCTTTAACTTCCTCACTCACTTGAGTCAAAAACACGTCGTGACAATGACCTTGCTGGACTGCTGAACTTCTTCCAGCTAGCATCTGTTGAGCTAGCAACCTGCAGTTTCATTTTGTCCGACCCCCAATCAGTCGAGACGCCTGGTGTGTGACTCTGGCGAAATGTTATGTTCAAGGAAAATAACCGACAGTCGGAGGTATGATTAATTGGCCTAATAGTTCAACCCGTTCGAGTGTTGCAACTAAAGGGAAAATTCCCCTCAGTAGTAAAAACACGTTCGAACTCCTATCGAGGTATCACACCTTGGTAGCGTGACGTCACTGATAGTGCTTCAAAGACCTCTCGATGGATCCCACGAATCATGAATATTTTGGGAAATTCAAGTGGGTCAAAGAAATAAGGATGGAGGAGTGGGATATCTGATGACGGGAAAATTGTACTGCGACGTGAGTGCATTCCTATTCCGATTGGAGAAGTGTTCAATACAGATTCCGATTTTTACCAGTGAAACTTGTAGTTGGTCTTTTGTGAACCCCGTTTTCAATTCTGAAGTTTGTTCTATTCTGTTAATTTTCCAGAATATTGGCGCAGTCAGTAGGACCCGAAATAATACAACACAATAATTAATTAAATCCCTCTCGAGCCAAAAGACTGTAAACATCACTTTCCCTAATGTAACATCCTTCACTTCCTCACTCACTTGAGTCAAAACACGCCGTGACAATGACCTTGCTGGACTGCTGAAGTTCTTCCTGCAAGCACCAGCTGAGCCAGCAACCTGCAGTTTCACTTCGTCATTTCGTCCGACCCCCAACCAGCCGAGATGGCTGGTATTTGACTCCGGCAAAAATTTATGTTCAAGGAAAATAACCGACAGTCGAAGGAGTTTGATTAATTGGCCTCATAGCTCAACCCGTTTATGTGTTGCTGCTAAAGGGAAATTTCCCCTTAGTAATAAAGACACGAGTTTGGGACATAACAGTAGCGCAGTCAGTAGCACAGCAGTGGCGTTAGTGACTCTTCATAATATTATGGTCTACTGCTACTATGGTAGACTACCTACCAGTTACATGAAATAAACTTTTCACTCTCTGTAATGCAAAATCTGAATTCATTCTCAACATCTTATGACCCTTGTATCAGTAAGTAGATACTTGGTGACTCAATTTCTATAACTCAAATACCTTAGTACTTTTTAAGAAATTTTGATGATTTTATTGGAAGACGTACAATTTGAACATTTGTCGAAACCTACCTAAAATTTTCAAATGCTGAATAACAAACTTGCTAATTTGCGAACTGGAAAATTTTGAATACGCATATTTTACGTGAAATTAATCAATTTATTATAAAATTTCTAAAAGAAAAATCAGTTATTGCATTTATTGTACCTCTTGGTTTTGGATTTTCTTATACTACTCGGATAAATGCTAATTTAACTGGCTGTTTAGTAGGTGTATTATCGAAATCAAGATGACGTTTTCAGAATCACAACTTTCATAGAACGGAAATTACTAACCAAGACCCACCAACCACCAAGAGCAACAATAACTTCAAATATATTAGGTGTAAGTAGCCAGGTATGATATTGCTACCCCTATACTGCAAAGTAACTCGCCGATGATGGCGCAAAACTGGTGGATTTTCTACGTGGGCCTCCATTAGAAAAATTGAATGAGAGGGGCCTTTTGTGCGTTTGCTAATAGGTAAACCGGTAAATACCTGTTGGGTAAGAAGGTAGGTACCTACCTATGTAACTAGCTAAATATTATGATGAAATTACAGCCAGCAGAGTTTTTGATGAATTTTTTCGGTAAATTCAGTCTAAATTTTACGTCTTGCTCAATATCTCATGTTCAAGACACGTTGTCTATAATGATCATAACCAGCACTGTCAGTTTAATAGATTATTCTTAAGCAGTTGTTTTTACCCACTCTTACATTCTCTGGTACTGGGATGTATAAGTGGACTGTATGTTACTTTAGGTGGTATTAGAGTATATTGGCCAATGGATTTTATACAGAGAACTTCCAGGCTTCAACAGGTTAGTTGGAATGGCCCCTAATTATTTGATAAATAAAGACCTCAAAATTTAGGACTTTGGAGGGGATTGACATATGCAATTATTATAAAGTATGGGAAAATGAATAGTTTTGAGGTGCAAAGATTCAGACCTGATCGCGTGTGCTTCTTCCTTGTCGCTGGGGGCACCCGCAGACATCCAGCAGCCAATCCCTTGTTGAAAGATCTGTTATAGAGATCGAGATGAGGGTAGAACAATCCACAGATCTGTGGAAAGATTATACAGGAAAATATGCACAAGAAATATAAAGCTTCATAAAAATTGAGAGTATGTCAAAATGGCTGTCAATGATAGGGACGGGTGTTGTGTGTAGAATCTTCTTTTTAGGATTAGTGGGAATAGGACCAGTTGCAAAACAAGAAGTAGAGGATGGTGAATATGCAATCCAAACCAAAGTTCCCAATCAATGTTTCTAACCCATCCAACAAGGGACACGTACCTACCCATCTGCACCAAACAAGTATCTGTAAAGGCCCAAAAATATATGATACCTCAGAAGGAGTTCGAACTCGCGTTGTTAGCACTAAGGGGATATTTCCCCCTAGTTGCAACACTCGAACGGATTGAGCTATGCGGCTAGTGTACTCAAACCTCTTCGACAGTGAGGATCATTTTCCTGGAGTGTAAAATTTCCCTAGAGTCAAATACCAGCCATCTCGGCTGATTTGTGGTCGGACGAATGACGTAGTTAAACTGCAGGTTGCTGGCTAAACAGACGCTCACTGGAAGAAGTCAGCAGTCAATCGAGGTCATCGTCACAGTGTGTTTTGAATCAAGTGTGTAAGGAAATGACAGGTGCTACAACAGGGAACGTGATGTTTACTTACAGTCTTTTGGCTCGATAGGGATTTATTTAATTATTGTTTCGTATTATTTCGGGTCTTATTTCCACTGGGCCACTGTAAAGATCCACAAATATTTGATACCTCGGACGGAGTTCGAACTGGCGTTGTTACTTCTAAGAGGGAATTTTCCCTTAGTTGCAACACTCGAACAGGTTGAGCTATGAGGCCAGTGTAATCAACCTCTTCGACTGTGAGTTATTTTCCTGGAGTATAACATATCCGTCACCTTTCCGCCTTTCCTTTTTTCTAAATCTGAACGAAGTTCATATTTATTCATTTAGTAAATGGCACTGAAGTCCAACTGAAAACTCTTACTTCATTCACTGAGCTTTCAAAAGTTTTACGTAGGTACTTCATCAGGGGTCAGAAGGGATTTAGCAGGTGAACGCCGGGATTTAGCAGGTTTTTCAACTGGAAGAATCTCAAAACACGATCTAACTGTACTGGGGTAAGTAATTTTGGCATCAAACCGGGGGGAAGGTTTTGAGGTACTCGCGGTTAAACTGGGGCATTGCAGAAATCATCTGAAAAATTGCCTTTGTTGATGAAGTTACTAAGATGTGAGCATCCAGATCACCAATATGTACAAATCATTCTGATCTACTTGTCCAACTGATCTGTATTTTACTGAAAGGGTTGATTTAGGATATTTTTTATTGTTGAGTTACGACCTCGTGAGCATCAAGACCACCAATCTATACACAATATTACGCTCCGGGAAAATAACTCTCACAGTCGAAGAGGTTTGGTCACCCTGGCCTCTTAGCTCTGATCGTTAGAGTGTCGCAACTGCGGGGAAATTTCCCATAGTTGTGACGACCCAAGTTCGAACTCCTGTTGAGGTATCAAATATTTTTAGCCTCTTACAGTGGCGCAGTCGGTAGGACCCGAAATCATACGAAATAATAATTAATTAAATCCCTCTCGAGCCAAAAGACTATAAACATCACGTTTCCTGTTGTTATGCACCTTTCTTATCCTCACTCACTTGAGTCAACAACTTGTGACAATGACCTCGCTCGACTGCTGACTTGTTCCAGCAAGCATCTGCTGAGCCAGCGGCCTGCAGTTACACTTTGTCATTCGTCTGAACCCAAACCAGCCGAGACAGCTGGTATTTGACTCCTTGGAAATGTTACGGTCTAGGAAAATAACTCTCACAGTCGAAGAGGTTTGGTCACCCTGGCCTCTTAGCTATGATCGTTAGAGTGTCGCAACTGCGGGGAAATTTCCCATAGTTGTGACAACGCAAATTCGAACTCCTGCCAAGGTATCAAATATTTTTAGCCCGTTACAACATCATTCTGATCTATTTGTACAACTAATCTGTATTGTACTAAAAGGATTCATTTAGATTTTTTTTTTTTTTTTTTTTTAACATGATAGCTTGTGAGCATCTAAACCACCAATCTACTTACATCACTTTGATGGATTTGTCCAACTAATCTGTATTGTAATGTAAGTCCTACGGATTGATTTAGGATATTTTTCATCTTTGAGAAGGGAGCTTGTGAGCATCTAGACCACCAATCTATACACATCATTCTGATCTTAGCCCCGCTAATCCGCATTTACTAAGTGCAGGTCTCACCACCTTGGGTTATCGAGTTACCAATATCCTGGACATAGCATTATGTAATGTGTTCCTCCACCCCAAGACTATTGTAACTCCTGGGTTAGTGACCGAATAAGCTCCCAGATTTTATTCCCTACTTTAACCAGGTATCAAGAGCTAACTCCAAGAGCTACCGCAGTTGTCACAATAAAACGAACGCCATGTTGTTTTATCACTACAAAATCGTCTTAGTTTCAGATTGCTGAGTTTGATTATAGTTCTTCTGTTTATTCTTGATTGTTCATTTTGTACATTAATTTATAAGACATTAGCATATCGCATTCAACATTGATGGTAACGAGAATTGCATCATTACAAAGGTTAATTATAAACTATTGGGTTGGCAGACCAAAAGCCTCACGCAACTTTTTATGGGAACATAATAAACATGCATTGTCAGGAAGTATTCAATATTAACCAACATAAAATGCTTGTAAATGTGTAAAAACGTAAATTGGGAGTGAAAAACTAATGTTCCATTATAATTCGTATTGCATATTTTTGGCCGGAAAGCACTAATAAAGAGACCGTCAAATTATAAAAGCCCAACAGCTGTTGGAAATCCTTAAACGGAAAGCACGAATAAGTACAACAAATACGATCGGAATCAGTATGGAAAAGTGCAACTTGTTTTTGGGCTTCATTGACTCATTCTCAATTGAAGCATCTCACAAGCACTCACAAGCTTGCATCTCAAAAATAAATAAAATCCTAAAATATATAGGATTAGTAGGACGAATAGATCACAACGATGTTTATGAGTCAATTATCTTACCTTAAAATCGTCGTGCTTGTCGCACTGAGCCTTTCTACGATGGTCGTGAATATTTACCGTAATTAACCTGGGGTTAGTTTTATTAGCACCACCGATGTTTCTCCCATGTAGTGTATTTTCTATGACATGGGTTTTTCCCCTCTAACTTTGAACAGGTGTATGTTGGAAAGTATTAGTCCTACAAGAAAAATTATGAGAGCGTAATTTGTTGGAAATTTGATTCTCTAGATGTTATGCCTCAAACGAAATCCTTGAACAATCTAAGTTTAAAAGTTATAGCCAAAAAACTGAGAGGTGACGTGGCGTTGGCGCCAAGTTAACGGTTTTGGGCTTCCCAGTATCGTATCAGATTGGCGCCAAAAACTGTACAGCAAATTCTGGGTGGTATATGAGGAGTATACCTTCAAAATTTCAAGTCGATAGATCCAAAATTGTGGCCTTTATTGCGTCTCCTATTTTCTATCACCATAACGTCAATCAACTACTCCTTCTCCACCTTCGTAAAATTCAGTTGTATTTTTCTGTTTTCATCTTTCTCCATAGTTACACATGTTGAAACCTAATATCACAGCACTGTTCCAAAACCAAAACAAATCACCAAAACATTACAACCTGTTGATGCTTTCAACATTATTGTAACGGGCTAAAAATATTTGATACCTCGACAGGAGTTCGAACTCGCGTCGTCACAACTACGAGAAATTATTATTAATTTCCCGGAGTTGCAACGCTCTAACGACCAGAGCTAAGAGGCCAGGGTGACCAAACCTCTTTGACTGTGAGAGTTATTTTTCCTGGAGCGTAACATTATTAATGGGTAAACGTGTCTGGGCCACTAACTCCGAGGCTAACCAAATAGCGACTTACTCCTACCTTTAAGTGCATGGTAAAACGCAAACGATATTAGCTATCAGAGATAGCTTAATTCTTTCAACTCCGAGAGTTTGTTATCCCCCTTAGATGGTAAAGCCCGCCCTAAAAGGTTTGATTTAGGATTTTTGTTTGTTGAGATTTTAGCATCTAGACTACAATCAATACACATCATTCTGATCTCATTCCAACTAATCTCAATTTTGCTGAAAGGATTTTGATAAGATGGATGAATACTTGCTGAGGTCCATAACCCAGTTCAATTACCAGATCTTCATCCAGTTCAATTGTGTTACGCTCCAGGAAAATAACTCCCACAGTCGAAGAGGTTTGATCACCCTGGCCTCTTAGCTCTGATCGTTAGAGTATCGCAACTGCGGGGAAATTTCCCGTAGTTGTGACGACACGAATCCCTCTCGAGCCAAAAGACTGTAAACATCACATTTCCTGTTGTTATGCCTTTCACTTCCTCGCTTACTTGAGTCAAAACACACCGTGACAATGACCTCGCTCGACTGCTGACTTGTTCCACGGAGCACCTGCTGAGCCAGCGGCCTGCAGTTACACTTCGTCATTCGTCCGACCCCAAACCAGCCGAGACGGCTGGTATTTGACTCCGGGGAAATGTTACGCTCCAGGAAAATTACTCTCACAGTCGAAGAGGTTTGATCACCCTGGCCTCTTAGCTCTGATCGTTAGTGTCGCAACTGCGGGGAAATTTCCCATAGTTGTGACAACGCGAATTCGAACTCCTGCCAAGGTATCAAATATTTTTAGCCCGTTACAATTGCCTTCCCCAAAAGTGCCCGCCCTCCAATCAAACCGCAGCCAGCGCTAAGGAAAACCTGGAAACTCAGAATTATGATTATTTATCCAGTAATTTCTATAATGATGGTATCTGTTATTAAGGTATTGATGAAGTCAAAGTTAAATGTATCAACTAACAAAAAAAGTTGTGGGTAGTTGGCATTTTGACCTGAGAAGCTAGGAAGCTGATTTTGGCCTGAGAAGTTAGGAATTTTCAGACCCAGCAGTGGGGATATTTTGAGATTCACCAACACCCCATATTTAAAGCTGGTGCGAAGGCCCTGCCTCTGTTGTAATCTATGTAGTAAATCTCCTCCCGGCTCCAGAAAAATATCATCACCCTTTGAATTTATTACAGGATCTGCTCTTTACTGTGACTACTTCAACACTAGCATCATTGGTTTTGTGAAAAAATCCTTGTTCTGCGGTTTCAAGAACATTCCAGCGGTCTATACTCCGACGTGGTTGGTGATACAGGCCTTCTTCGATATCTTCAGCAAAAGCGCATGGGACCCTCGACCTGACTGGAAGGAATTCGAGATTATCCCCACAACCAATGCGCCTGGAAAACCCTAATCCCGAGACGACGTTTTTGATCAGATTTTCATTTCATTTTAATTCTACGATCTCGTATTTAATAAAGAATTATCTTTTTGCCACATTTTATGTCTCATGCGCTGAGACCTTTTCCAATGCCCTAACTTCACAGGAGGTGGGGAATCCAAAAGTAACAAGGTGTGCAGTATAACTTTTACATTTTTAAACATTTTCAGATCAAAATGTTATCACTTTCAAAGGATGAACCCTCCTTTGCCTGAGCGTTTTTACCATTGATTGCAATTTAAAAATTCATTAGAATGGATGTTTTCTCACATTCATTTCATTTTTCTTACACAGTTAAAACACATTTCCTATGCACACCCCTTTTGAGTCTTGGTAACAGATGATAGAGAACAGTCGTGTTCATGGATCACGCAAATAAGGCGGCAAGTAATCGATCTAACTTTGTTTCAGACCGAAAAATAAGCTGCACCAAGGTATTGAAAGAAAATTAATGAAACAAAATATAGGTAGGTAGGTACCCTCCAATATTCACCAGTCATCCATAGATAATAAAAGCTGCTAGGTAATATACAATTCACCATAATCTACAAAGGTAGGTAGCAACTATGGTAAATCATTTTCTAAATAATATACAAGGTGTCCCATCTAAACGGGCCCATCGGGAAATTACAGCCTTACGGTGCGAGCTATCGAAAAATTGAACTGGATCTTTTTTATAGTATTTCAACTCAGCTTCACGATGCGGAAGTCCGATTTTTATTTTTCCATATTTTAGGGTCTCAAATCATTGATTGAAAGTGACGGTTTCCTCTTGACCTCCCTTTTTTATAGCTTTTTTCGATTTTAGGTTGAATTTGGAACAGAAAATGCCTCCGTGAAATTTTCTTTTTGGGGCTTCGTTTCTGAGTTATTCCACTTTTTGCGGAAGTCCGATTTTTATTTTTCCATGTCTCAAATCATTGATTGAAACTTACGGTTTCCTCTTTACCCCCCTTTTTTATTGCTTTTCCCGATTCTAGGTTGAATTTGGAACAGAAAATGCCTCCATGAAATTTTCTTTTTGGGGCTTCGTTTCTGAGTTATTCCACTTTTTGCGAAATACAGAAAATCGCCGATTTCTTTTAGACATTACCAACACTTTCTTACTATTTTTATCTTCCATTTTTGAGATGTTCACCACACTTTTGAAATCAGCATTAAACTATCTATCATCAGACCCCAGCGTCCATAATCAACAATCACCATCAGGGGGATGACATTACACTTGAACCGCTTATGATTTAAAAAACGTTTTCCAAATCGTCGTTGAAAAAAAAACAAAAAAAAAAAAAAAACCCCTCAAACTGTTCAGAATACAGTTTAAAAAATGTACCACAAGGAGACTTCCAGTTAGTTGTGTTGTGATTAATCGAAAATGCCACCTGCTCCTTCTGCAGCCTCTGCTCCTTCTCCTGCAAACTGTATTCAAGGGTCAAGAAAACAGCGTCTTGATACTTAATGTTCAGTCTACACTATGATGTTTATTATTTAAAGAACCTTACATTAGTCCAGAATACGGCGTCTCATACGTTCTTCTAATAAATGAGTAATAGTACTGAACAGTTTGAGGGTTTTTTTTTTTTTTTTTTTTCAAACGACGATTTGGAAAACTTTTTTCAAATCCTAAGCGGTACAAGTATAATGTCATCCCCCTGATGGTGATTGTTGATTATGGACGCTGGGGTCTGATGATAGATAGTTTAATGCTGATTTCAAAAGTGTGGTGAACATCTCAAAAATGGAAGATAAAAATAGTAAGAAAGTGTTGGTAATGTCTAAAAGAAATCGGCGATTTTCTGTATTTCACAAAAAGTGGAATAACACAGAAACGAAGCCCCAAAAAGAAAATTTCATGGAGGCATTTTCTGTTCCAAATTCAACCTAGAATCGGAAAAAGCAATAAAAACGGGGGGGGGGGGGGTCTAGAGGAAACCGTAAGTTTCAATCAATGATTTGAGACATGGAAAAATAAAAATCGGACTTCCATAAAAAGTGGAATAACTCAGAAACGAAGCCCCAAAAAGAAAATTTCAAGGAGGCATTTTCTGTTCCAAATTCAACCTAAAATCGAAAAAAGCAATAAAAAAGGGGGGTCAAGAGGAAACCGTAAGTTTCAATCAATGATTTGAGACCCTAAAACATGGAAAAATAAAAATCGGACTTCCGCATCGTGAAGCTGAGTTGAAATACTATAAAAAAGGTCCAGTTCAATTTTTCGATAGCTCGCACCGTAAGGCTGTAATTTCCCGATGGGCCCGTTTATATGGGACACCCTGTATAACTACCTACTTAGTTGGGCTGCTGACTAGGCTCCTGACGATGCGATGTTTGGAAAATAGTTTTCTAGTATAATTTAATCGACTTCGCTTCTTATTCTCGTTTGTATGTGACGGAAACTATTGAAAACGATGCCCACTCGATTTATGATGATTTAGCAATGGCTGATGTCAGTGACTACGACGATGACGTCGTGGTATTGTATCAAATACAACTTTTCAAGATTTTATAGTCGTTTTAGTCGATTCTGAAAGGCAAAAACTATTGAGCACTATACCCAACTCGATTTTTGGTTGATTCGACGATGATTTTTATTTATTTCAGAATACTAAGGACCTGGGCCCACCAAGCGTACACCCTTGGAGCAGGGCAGAAAGCGGTAAACAAAATGTTTAGCTTAGGTAAATAGTAGTGAAAATCAAAAACTTAATAACAAATGGATCGTACTGCCAATAACGTAAAAAACTACAATGTAATGACAAAAACGAGGAATTAATATAAATAAGAAAAATGACCTATTCATGAGAGAAAGAAGAAATGAGAAAAAGAGTGAAATGCTAAGTAGAAGAAAAGATGGGTGGTGAAGGATGAAAAAAAAAAAAAAAGAAAAAGAGAGGAAGAAGGGGTAATGAATGAAGAAAAGAAGGATAAGTGAAAGGAGTGGTTGCTAGCATTCTGCAAATTGAGCAAGGCACCGTCTCCTGAACAACGAATAAGAGAGAGAATCCTTGATAGGGAGGGCGTTCCACAACCGTTCACCATTCACTGTAATGGAGCCTTTGAGGGAAGAAGTGTGTTGGGGCATCAGCAAATTTTTAGCTCAGATAGATGAAGTAGGACAGAACATTGGATCAAGATAGTATGGATGGGAAACATTAATAAATTTGAAAATGAAGCTCAAAACATTGGTAGCCATTAGATTGTCAATGCTGCAACCCACAAGTGAATAGTAATAAGGGCTTATGTGCTCTCGCATGGGACGGACACAGGAGTTGATGATGATGATGTCGTTGCCGAAAAGTTCCTGTCGTTGGGCCGTCACCAAAAACTATACAGTCGATTCTGTGTGGCGAAAACGATACCAAACTCGATTTTCAGTTGATTTGAAGACCGTCGCCAACAACCAATTCCTGTCATCTGATCGTCACCAAGAACTATACAGCTAACTCCGGATGTCCAAAGAGTCTCCCTACCAAATTTCAAGTTGACAGTTCCAAAACTGCGGCCTGCAGAGCAGAACACGCAGCATTATGAACTGGTTAATAGTCTGTTATATATGATTATCAACTGGTATAGGTTTTACCAATGGCAGCACACTGACAGAGGAGGAGAAGGATTTAGAGTTAAGGCGAGGCCTTGATTTAAGATGAACGGGCTGGGCTCGATCGTTTAAATCCGCACAATTACCAACAGGCGTGTGACAGCTCTCTTTACAATTTATTTGCAGCGTTTAATGATTACCCTTCCTCAATTAACGAATTAGCCGCTCCCAAATCGCCGCTTCAGAAATGTGGGAACAATACGTTTGACCCAACTCAGTAGGGTAGGCACACCTTCCCCAATGAGAAAGGAACCGTCACAGTCCAGAAAAACAACCGTGCTTCTTCATGGTTCATCAGCACCACTCTGAGAAACGAGTAAGATCAAATGTTTCTTGCTTAACTATTGTGTACAGTGGTTGAAAAATCTTTAAAATAAGGTGTGTGATCAGCAAAAAAAGCGAGAGGAAAAATTTACTAGTACCTAATTCGGGTAGTCCAAAAACTTTTGGATTTTTTTCTGATTTGTCTTTGGTTAGAAGGCATTAGACACCCCAAAAATGTACTCCGAGTTTCACTTTGATATCTCAAAAATTGTGGAAAACAGGGAAGGGGTTACTTTGTGGACACCCTGCATATATGAGTGTGTACGTCATTTCAGACGAAAAGTCTCCATAGAACTACGATTAAAAATTCGTTCTTATGCCAAAACATCAAGCACCTCAAACGAAAGAATTAGGTCGTTTGATAGCACATCTTAAGCACAGTTAAGTACTAAATTTTCAAAAAATGTGCTAATAAAATCTCAAATATCTGCGAAAAATGCTTATCTGAAGAAAAAAAACCAAGTCTTCACTACACACACATTTATTGATTGGATATAGTTTGTAGTAGCAAGTATTGATTGGATAGTAGTGGGATATAGTAGCAAGGGAACACCTTCATTCTGTGGGTTTACAACTAATTCTAAAATTAAATTAGTGTCTACTACATCATGACAAAAGGACATCGCCTAGGAGCTAACCCTCATGATTCCGGAAAAATTTATAAGATCAGTAAACTGATGTTGAGTATCAACACTTCACGCAGATACATTGGTACATGGATATGTCTTATCCCCCCCCCCCAGTGAAACATGTGTTTTGTAACAAGGTAAAAATATCTCAATGAAATTAGCTCAGTCAGCTGTTCAGATAAGACCCAATCGTCTCTTAATGTCCCAAAGACTCACCCTATAAAATTTCAACTTCCCAGGGGTAACAGTAGAGGATTTAGCTCACTCAGCTGATCATTCATGAGAACATAATTTCAATCGTCTCTTAATGACCCTCAGAGTCTACCTATCAAATTTCAGAGTAAACAGAATAGAAGAATTTAGCTCACTCAGAGCGGTATGTCCGGAGACGGAACGCAATGTGATTGGCTGTTGGGACAACAGTTGAGGATGGTGGCTGCCATGTTGCCGGAATGGGTGGTAGGAGGTCGGCGGTAGAAATTTGTATACCGTCGCCACTTGCCGTCGAGCGTTGCGCAAGCTCATTGGACAGGAATGTTGATAACCTCAAGTAGAGGTTTCAGATCAGAGAGGGTTTCAGTAGGAAAGTTATGATTCTGTTCACCAAGGTGCCGTTTCATGTGAACAACGTGCGCATTCCGCCACCCCCTCTACTGGATTTTTTGGCCTTCCGTCTTTCCGGTTGTACGCTCATACCGCTCCATGTGAAACCGCCTTTAGTATCCCAGAGAGTCTCCCTATCAAATCTCAACTTCATAGGATGAAAAGGAGACAATTCAGTGCACTCCGCTGATTAGTAGTGAACCTATCATTTAGATCGTCTCTTAATGTCCCAGGGAGTCTCCCTATCGAGTTTCAACTTCCTAGGGTGAAGAGGAGAGAAGATTTAAGATAACTAACAAAGATACTTTGAACAGCCATGCAATTTGGGAACTTTCGAATAAAATTTCTAATGGTTTCCTATTTCATTCTAGCAGTGTAGTTACCGAATTTGTTTATCGGTATCGCGTTACAATTTTTAATCTAAAAATTAGGTTGAATTTAAAAACGCTGCAAATTATTTCACAAAGGTTTATTATTTTTTCAATTGAGTATGATCGTAGTTTTAGTTGGCTTGCGCACGTCATAAGGCCCGTCCAGACTCCTCGGCGTGTCCTATTTCGAGTTACCACAACCTATACTTCTATAATTATATACGCATGTTTATATTTCTCGATTTGAGCTCCTATCTATTCAAATAGTTATTGCCTTAATAATATCATTATCTAAGTACGTACGAAAAGTCGAGAGGATAATATGTTATTAAATATGCGTAGGAAAAGCATTGGTATTAACACACAAATATGACCTAGAAAAAAACATATATATTCATGCCTCGAAGGAACGCTGTACCCACCTCATGGTGCCGCGGCGCCTCCTCTCACTCCACCCCCCGCTCACCACCCTCACCACCCACTGTGACCCCCTGCCAAGCGTGCCAGGCGTGCGTCTAACACGTCTAAAACTCAGAGTTTCAAAAAGGCACTTTTTCGCCCGTTTTTGGCCCATAGCATCTATGCGAGTAAAGCGATCGGGATGATTAAATGTTAGGACCAACTAGACCCCAAATGGAGTCTATGTGCGAAAGAACGGGGTTTTTAAGTAAATTCTTAGGCCTTTTATGGCCCGGACGGCGGACGGATATTTTAAATTTGGATTCTACGCACCTTGATACGTAAAGTGACAAAGTTTGAGGGAGGGTTATCAAAATTTTTTGCTACACGATCACATGGGCTTATTATTGAAAATAATAAACCAAAAACACATGACCCCCAGCCCATAGATTTACCTATGTCAAAAATTAATAAAGATTAGCTGCCCATTTATTTCTCTATCATGATGGAGGTCGGTTCCTTATACGATTGTCTAGAAAATTTAGCAGCTTTAGTTCCTTCCCCTCCTCTTTAATCGGTGATAGAACAGCTGATATATTATATGGCAGTTGTTGGGTTGAGGTGGATGTAGTATGTAGTCTTTGTGGCGTAGTGGATGAGATAAAAGACTACGGCAGGTGAGTACTTAGGTTCAAATCCTCGATGTGACTGATTTTTTCCCCCTATTTTTTTGGGAATGGGGGGGGGGGGGTTAATCCACATTTATTCACTAGCGCCTGTACCGAGATAGGTTAGGCCTGTAGTTTGGGTCCGAATAATATGTCTTTGGATTTGTTAGATTGGGAAAAGATTTCTTACTTTAGGGACATATAGAGATGGTTGAGGAAGGTTCAGGCCTGCGGCCTAGCCCTAATAAATTCTAGATGTTCTTAATCATCTTTTCAAAATGGCCAAACCAATTTTTAAAAACTTGACTCGACTGAACCACTCATTACGAAAAAAGAGATAAGAAAATTATGAGAATAAGCTAGTGACAATAACGAGTTATTGATGACAGCGGAAGGTAAGAAATTAAAGCTGCTTAAATTTCGATACAATCGTGTACATGCATAATACGATTACAATACAATACAATTTGTGCACAGGTGAAACTGTTAACCTCAAAGCGGGGGGGGGGGGGGGGGGGGGTAGTAACACTCCTGAATAATTTAAAACGCTTATATGATTATCAACTGGTATAGGTTTTACCAATGGCAGCACACTGACAGAGGAGGAGAAGGATTTAGAGTTAAGGCAAGGCCTTGATTTAAGATGAACGGGCTGGGCTCGATCGTTTAAATCCGCACAATTACCAACAGGAAATGAGTGTGACAGCTCTCTTTACAATTTATTTGCAGCGTTTAATGATTACCCTTCCTCAATTAACGAATTAGCCGCTCCCGAATCGCCGCTTCAGAAATGTGGGAACAATACGTTTGACCCAACTCAGTAGGGTAGGCACACCTTCCCCAATGCGAAAGGAACCGTCACAGTCCAGACACCATCTTTACAAACAACCGTGCTTCTTCATGGTTCATCAGCACCACTCTGAGAAAGGAGTAAGATCAAATGATTCTTGCTTAACTATTGTGCACAGTGGTTGAAAAATCTTTAAAATAAGGTGTGTGATCAGGTGATCAGCAAAAAAAGCGAGAGGAAAAATTTACTAGTACCTAATTCGTGTAGTCCAAAAACTTTTGGATTTTTTTCTGATTTGTCTTTGGTTAGAAGGCATTAGGCACCCCAAAAACGTACTCCGAGTTTCACTTTGATATCTCAAAAATTGTGGAAAACAGGGAAGGGGTTACTTTGCGGACACCCTGCATATATGAGTGTGTACGTCATTTCAGACAAAAACTCTCCATAGAACTACGATTAAAAATTCGTTCGTATGCCAAAACATCAAGCACCTCAAACCAAAGAATTAGGTCGTTTGATAGCACATCTTAAGCACAGTTAAGTACTAAATTTTCAAAAAATGTGCTAATAAAATCTCAAATATCTGCGAAAAATGCTTATCTGAAGAAAAAAAACCAAGTCTTCATTACACACACTTTATTGATTGGATATAGTTTGTAGTAGCAAGTATTGATTGGATAGTAGTGGGATATAGTAGCAAGGGAACACCTTCATTCTGTGGGTTTACAACTAATTCTAAAATTAAATTAGTGTCTACTACATCATGACAAAAGGACATCGCCTAGGAGCTAACCCTCATGATTCCGGAAAAATTTATAAGATCAGTAAACTGATGTTGAGTATCAACACTTCACGCAGATACATTGGTACATGGATATGTCTTATCCCCCCCCCCCCCCCCCCCCCAGTGAAACATGTGTTTTGTAACAAGGTAAAAATATCTCAATGAAATTAGCTCAGTCAGCTGTTCAGATAAGACCCAATCGTCTCTTAATGTCCCAAAGACTCACCCTATAAAATTTCAACTTCCTAGGGTGGACAGGAGAGAATTTAGCTCACTCAGCTGATCAGGAATGAGAACATAATTTCAATCGTCTCTTAATGACCCTCAGAGTCTACCTATCAAATTTCAGAGTAAACAGAATAGAATTTAGCTCACTCAGCTGGTTAGGAAAGAGCCAATAATTCAATCGTCTCTAAGTATCCCGGAGAGTATCCCTATAAAATTTCAACTTCCCAGGGGTAACAGTAGAGAATTTAGCTCACACGGCTGATGATTGACGAACCAATAATTTTAATCGTCTCTTAAGCCGATTTCCCATGGAGCGGTATGTCCGGAGACGGAAAGACGGAACGCAATGTGATTGGCTGTTGGGACAACAGTTGAGGATGGTGGCTGCCATGTTGACGGTATGGGCGGTAGGAGGTCGGCGGTAGAATTTGTATACCGTCGCCGCTTGCCGTCGAGCGTTGCGCAAGCTCATTGGACAGGAATGTTGATAACCTCAAGTAGAGGTTTCAGATCAGAGAGGGTTTCAGTAGGAAAGTTATGATTCTGTTCACCAAGGTGCCGTTTCATGTGAACAACGTGCGCATTCCGCCGCCCCCTCTACTGGATTTTTTGGCCTTCCGTCTTTCCGGTTGTACGCTCATACCGCTCCATGTGAAACCGCCTTTAGTATCCCAGAGAGTCTCCCTATCAAATCTCAACTTCCTAGAATGAACAGGAGAGAATTTAGCTCACTCAGCTGATTAGGAATGAACCTATCATTTAGATCGTCTCTTTATGTCCCAGGGAGTCTTCCTATCGAGTTTCAACTTCCTAGGGTGAAGAGGAGAGAAGATTTAAGATAACTAACTAAGATACTTTGAACAGCCATGCAATTTGGGAACTTTCCAATAAAATTTCTAATGATTTCCTATTTCATTCTAGCAGTGTAGTTACCGAATTTGTTTATCGGTATCGCGTTACAATTTTTAATCTAAAAATTAGGTTGAATTTAAAAACGCTGCAAATTATTTCACAAAGGTTTATTATTTTGTCAATTGAGTATGATCGTAGTTTTAGTTGGCTTGCGCACGTCATAAGGCCCGTCCAGACTCCTCGGCGTGTCCTATTTCGAGTTACCACAACCTATACTTCTATAATTATATACGCATTTTTATATTTCTCGATTTGAGCTCCTATCTATTCAAATAGTTATTGTCTTAATAATATCATTATCTAAGTACGTACGAAAAGTCGAGAGGATATGTTATTAAATATGCGTAGGAAAAGCATTGGTATTAACACACAAATATGACCTAGAAAAAAACATATATTCATGCCTCGAAGGAACGCTGTACCCACCTCATGGTGCGGCGCCTCCTCTCACTCCCCACTGTGACCCCCTGCCAAGCGTGCCAGGCGTGCGTCTATCACGTCTAAAACTCACAGCCTCAAAAAGACACTTTTTCGCCCTTTTTGGCCCATAGCATCTATGCGAGTAAAGCGATCGGGATGATTAAACGTTAGGACCAACTGGACCACAAATGGAGTCTATGTGCGAAAGAACGGGTTTTTTAAGTAAATTCTTGGGCCTTTTATGGCCCGGACGGCGGACGGACATTTTAAATGTGGATTCTACGCACCTTGTACGTAAAGTGACAAAGTTTGAGGGGGGGTTATCAAACTTTTTTGCTACACGATCACATAGGCTTATTATTGGAAATAATTTTAAACCAAAAACACATGACCCCCAGCCCATAGATTTACCTATGTCAAAAATTAATAAAGATTAGCTGCCCATTTATTTCTCTATCATGATGTAGGTCGGTTCCTTATACGATTGTCTAGAATTTTAGCAGCTTTAGTTCCTTCCCCTCCTCTTTAATCGGTGATAGAACAGCTGATATATTATATGGCAGTTGTTGGGTTGAGGTGGATGTAGTATGTAGTCTTTGTGGCGTAGTGGATGAGATAAAAGACTACGGCAGGTGAGTACTTAGGTTCAAATCCTCGATGTGACTGATTTTTTTTTCCCCCTTTTTTTTTGGGAATGGGGGGGGGGGGGGGGGGTTAATCCACATTTATTCACTAGCGCCTGTATAGGTTAGGCCTGTAGTCTGGATCCGATTAATATGTCTTTGGATTTGTTAGATTGGGAAAAAGATTACTTTAGGGACATATAGAGATGGTTGAGGGAGGTTCAGGCCTGCGGCCTAGCCCTAATAAATTCTAGATGTTCTTAATCATCTTTTCTCAATGGCCAAACCAATTTTTAAAAACTTGACTCGACTAAACCACTCATTACGAGAAAAGTGATAAGGAAATTATGAGAATAAGCTAGTGACAATAACGAGTTATTGATGACAGCGGAAGATAAGGAATTGAAGCTGCTTAAATTTCGATACAATCGAGTACATACACAATACAATTACAATATAATTTGGGCACAGGTGAAACTGTCAACCTCAAAGTGGGGAGGGAGGGGGGGGGGGGCAGTAACACTAATGAACAATTTAAAAAACTTGTACGATTTTGGAATAAACTTACCTTCGAATTTATCGCTGAAAAACCTATGGGATTCATGCCATTCAACATTTCCACTATCAAAAACGCTGCAAATTATTTCACAAAGGTTTATTATTTTTTCAATTGAGTATGATCGTAGTTTTAGTTGGCTTGCGCACGTCATAAGGCCCGTCCAGACTCCTCGGCGTGTCCTATTTCGAGTTACCACAACCTATACTTCTATAATTATATACGCATTTTTATATTTCTCGATTTGAGCTCCTATCTATTCAAATAGTTATTGTCTTAATAATATCATTATCTAAGTACGTACGAAAAGTCGAGGGGATGTTATTAAATATGTGTGGGAAAAGCATTGGTATTAACACACAAATATGACCTTTAAAAAAACATATATTCATGCCTCGAAGGAACGCCGTACCCACCACAAGGTGCTGTGGCGCCGGCGCCTCCTCTCACTCCCTCTCACCACCCACCCATCCCCTGCCAAGCGTGCCAGTGTCGAAAAATACACTTTTTTGCCCGTTTTTGGCCCATAGCATCTATGCGAGTAAAGCGATCGGGATGGTTAAACGTTAGGACCAACTAGACCCCAAATGGAGTCTATGTGCGAAAGAACTGGTTTTTAAAGTCAATTCTTAGGCCTTTTATGGCCCGGACGGCGAACGGCGGACGGACATTTCAAATTTGGATTCTACGCACCTTGAAACGTAAAGTGACAAAGTTTGAGGGGGGGTTATAAAAATTTTTTGCTACACGATCACATAGGCTTATTGGAAATAATAAACCAAAAAAGCATTAAAATGACTCAACCATAAATTAGAACTTGAAAATGTAATATTAAGGTAGGTACTAAAAAACTACATACCTACTTATAAAATCGTAAACGAGTTCCACTATCTGCTTTACAAGCAGATACCATGTTACATGGATATGTCTTTGATTGGGGATTTCATAACGGTTGTCCTCGAGAGTTGTAAAAAAATCCTCTAACTTTGGACTGTAGGCGTCGAAATGTAGGATAAAGAATTTATTCTATTATTCTTGGAGACACTATAAGCATACTATAGATACTAATGAAGTTATTTCTCCAATACAGGCGCTATCATTTTTATGTTCATGATAGCCTGATTTTTCATTAATAAATGTCGTTATTTATATGTCGTTCATTATCATTTTATCGTTTCGTTCTCTTACTGAGGACATCTTTAGATCTTGCTTTCTTGACATTGAGTTGCCTTGGTGAGCCACTGTTTTTTTGACAAATCCATTATATTCGGATGTTTATGAATTTTTTCCTGGACACACCAAGATCTGAAGATGTCCTCAGTACGAGGACGAAACGTTATCAAATAAACAATAAATGAAATAATTTCATTTATTTTCCGTGGGCCGCATCCCGACTAATTCCAACAAAACAAGTTTACTTATAGAAATGTTGAAATGTTGAAAATTACTATGGATATGGAGGTGTGGAGAGAAGGCACTACAATGAGTTGTTGTTTACAGTCGACTGTTGTCAAGAGGATGATAATGTTTCCTATGGAGTGGAGTAAATGATGCTATTGCTTTACGTTAAGAATATTGTAACCGGCTTATTAAAATTGTTTATAGTCCAATCAACTTAGTTTAGGATTGTAGCCAGGTACGTAAGGAGGGGGAAATTTGTAGCTTGAGATGTGAACATTTATCACATAAATCAAGCGCTTTCCAACGAGTGGCGAACGATTTCTGTGCGATGAAAACTACGGAAGTTCCATTCCCCTAGCAACGGATTGGTTGTACGTGAACATCATTAGAAATTGTGACATCAACTTTTGCGTCACGAAAATTTTTGGTTGACCCCCCAGAGCAAAGACATATCCAAGTCAAAAATTAAAAAGGAGGAAAATCTCAAAATTTTGTTCTTATTTAGACATTTTCTAAATAGAATTCTGCAATAAGAACAAAAGTTTGAGATTTTCCTCCTATTAAAGTTTGTCTCACATAAATTTGAACAAGGAAAAAACCCAAATTGCAATCAAATATGCTCAACCCGTAAAAAAGACTGGTATCCTAGACTTTATATTTATTGCAGTATGCCATTTTATATGGAAAGTCCGTTTGTGATTAAATAAACGATAAAAAGTGTGATAAAAAATCCTTCAAAAAATAAAACGTTTGAGGGGGGGGGGGGAGCAGGAGTATATCATGCAACGGTTGATAATTTTTGAATTAGATAGCGGTAGAACATCTCCGTAGATCACTGGTCTATGGGTAATTATATTAGACAAAAATATATGTAAGTAGAAATTAAAATAGGTATGAATGAAATTCATTAATTTTGAAATAAAGTTTTACCCTGAAAACCCGAGAACTAGTTATACCAAAGTTTAATGTTCACTACTACTAGCATTAACCTAAATCCCGCTTTCCTGAGGCTCAAAGAAGTTCTTTAAAACGATAAGGTTGTATTCGATAATCATCAAAAACGCTTGTATACGAGTCTGCAACACATTGGGACATTTTATGTGTTTAGTGGCACACTCGTATGCAAGCTCTAAGAGCCACTGATCCGGACCCTGGGCATCTTCAAGTAAATGTCCTAAAGAGGCTACATACGAAATTACAGCTTCCTAGAGTGTAAAGCAGAGAAATTAGCTTCAAGAGCCACTCATCTGATCCGGACCCTGGGCATCGTCAAGTAAATGTCCTAAAGAGGCTACATACGAAATTACAGCTTCCTAGAGTGTATAGAAATTACCTATTCAAATGATTTAACCACCTCTGCACAAATCAAACCGTTCTCGCCATATTCGGATCACCCGATATGAATCAAATCATCGAAACACCTGCTCAATGAAATCATCAGAAATTAACAAGCGGTTGCAATTATGTTCACAGTATCAATTATTGAGAATGATCACCTGTGTGTAAACAATTATTCATATAACCATACTCATAACTCAGCTTGTTAGCCACGCACTTCGCAGTAGTTAACATAATAGGGTTGGATAAATCGAGAGCTTTCGGACGAATGGTCAACGAATTTTGTGGGATGAAAAACGACGAAGTACTATTTCCCTAGCAACGACTCGGTTGTAAGCGGAAATCATCAGAAAACCAGCCCTAACGCTTTTTTCGTTCATGTGCCAAAGTAAATACATAAAAACCCAAAGTAAATAAAACCCAAAGTAAAATACATGTGCCAAAAGTAAATACAGTTACTTAATGTCACCGCCTATAAGGTAACACAAGTTATGATGTAATCGATTTCCTAAAAAGGGAGTTTCGTAGTAATTATATCAGTTGGATCATTTGTCGGAAATTATGAGGGTGGTTTTCGATAACGCTCATTCATAATAGAAATCAAGATGCTTTATTCACGAATTTTAATTAGTGGGTAACATAAATGAATAGGTCTACTTTAACGAGAGGGAAAAAATTATATAAGCTATATTATGATAATAGTGGCCGTGTCAAGTACATACCTACATGACCAAATAACAGTAAATGATTAGGCAAAAACATAGTAATAATCGATATTATTCAAATGAGAGAAATAAACGGTAGCAGGCGCTGTGTTTGTTGGCTGGTCACAAGTAAAATCGATGTTTACGGTAGAATATTAATTTTTTTGAAAATATCAAAACTTCGAAATGACAAGATGAACTACAGTTACATAACTTTTCAGCAAACTGATGTTAATGAACTGCTTACTTACACAATCATTAAAAAATACTTATCACAAGATAATGAGAAAAATTGAAGTTAGATTATTTTTTAACAAGTTGAAATTACTTCTACTACTTGTTTTTATAATTAATTTTAAATGAAGACATGGACATGAATATGATATTCAACACATAAAATCATAGTAAAAAATGACACAAGAATAATTCGCGGGTGCAAAAATTACTGGGTGCATTCAGTTTGAAATAATATTAGTTAAAAAGTTAGACAGCTATGAATTAACCATGTTTGGAATGTTGTGCTCAAAAATGTGTTCATTTTTTAATAATATGTGCAATAACGATGGCTCATTGTAGCAGAAAATTGTTTGCATGATACCGCTTTTTCAATTTTTGAATTTGTTTTTCACCAATTTAAGCGTAAATTACTTTGTACGCACAAGATTCTGAAATTTCAGTTAAAACGGATATTATAATGATATTGTGAAATTATCCAACATTTGAGGCTTATTTTCTCTAGTTTTTGGGTGAAACTACAGGGGGCTTATTTATTACTGTTCATTTTGTTCAGTAACTCCTTCATTACTCTGGGATGATTTTGAAGCGTTGGCCACTTCGGAGAATTCGCCACTAATTTCGGTTCCTTGACTATGAAGTCCACCACTAACGACGA
Source organism: Adelphocoris suturalis (assembly GCA_030762985.1). Lineage (NCBI taxonomy): Eukaryota > Metazoa > Arthropoda > Insecta > Hemiptera > Miridae > Adelphocoris > Adelphocoris suturalis. The sequence continues at coordinate 13,316,628 of CM061048.1, read as the reverse complement.
GAACTGGTACAGCTGTAACTCCTCAGCTTTCATGCACATTTCGAGAGCGTTCTCGTGCGTGATTTTCTTTTGAAGAGCCGATGAACAGAAGCTGGCCAGCTTGTTGAGTTGTAATTTCTCAGCACCCTTTAGCAAATCCAAATCCACTTGATCTTCTCCAGGGTTACTGAGATGGTTACTGAATTTCGGCTCAGGGTGATAACGAAAGTATAGGGGAACGTTTCGTTGAGTTTATTCTCCAATTCAACTTCAATAGACAAGATGTTAACATTCGTATAAGCAAAAATATGTCCTGTGTTTACGGGCTTAACTCGGCAAACTGTATTGGTGTCACCACCTCTTGGTACCAAAACCATGGAAGACACCCTAGTCAACCAGTTGGAGTCGCCAGCACACCACGTGATTTCATTCAGTTTCTTGTTAGATATATTTTCACTGCTGTTCAGGAGAAACGACTGAAAAATGCCGTTCATTGCGTCGTAGTGTACATCACGGCTTTCGTCTAATTTCTCCCAACTTGCGTACGAGGAGACTTCATTCAATTTTTGTTTAATGTATAGGTTTACTTTCCATTTTAGAGAATCACGTCTGTACAGGTTAGCGAAAAAGAACGTGTCTACTGCGTTCTCTGGTGTTAATGAGGATTCTATGAAACTATCGCATAGGGCAGCTAGCGATTCTATGTCGTACTTGTCCGCCAACATAAGCATCCCTTGAGGGTCTCTCTCCACGATTGTCACATCCCTCAGATATAAGTAGTCCAGAAATGCGGAAAACAATTCTTCCTCAACATCCGTTAACTCGACCTCGCTAGATTGGGCACCTACGCTGGTTTCAAACATTGTTTGGAACACTGAGCTGCACGAGGCCAGGATGGCTTGGTGTGCTTCAATTTTGGATTCACCTATTCGGAAAATAATATCTGTAAACATACCTTTCTTCATAAAACTGTGTAAGCAGTGGTGCATGGCGCGGAAGCAATCCAGTTCGTCCATCATGACGGTTGTAAACGAGTTCGCAAGGAGCACACAAGAACAATCCGAGGGATGAATACTTTCCGACAGAGAACGGATATACCAACTCTAAACTAGTAATCACAATACGCAAGTACTGAAGTAGTACTGCCCGAAAAGAAGTGAATACGATTAGTCGAATACGTAATGCTGTGTACCACAGTCGTGCGAGTGTTGATCACAGCAAAGAGATAACAGGATAGAGAGGACAGGTCGTGGAGGGGGAAGAAGCCACTTGAGACTTGCCGGGGAGTGAAACAAGATAGCCGATGAAATATCGATAGCAGTATCGATCGCTTCGGAGCATCGATGTACGTTACTTAAATTTCAATTCGAATTCGTTGTTAAAACCGAATTTTCCCCGAACCTCTAAATCCATAAATATTCAATTATTTTTATCTATTTCCTATTTGATTATTTAGGTATTCTGTTTTCTTCTCTCAACAACACATTATAGGTGTAGGGTAACCAGGTGTACCCAGGGCCGATCAAAAGTTGAAGCAGAAGAAAAGATTATAACAGTGATGTGTTTACCATGCTGCATAGCCTTTTCCAGGCACATATAAAAATTCCGTATTAAGTATCCATGATAACAGGTGATAACTCGTGAGGGCTGTCAAAAGTTTTTGTATGGTGTTCTCGACCACTGCTGTAAAAAAGCAGTGAGGTCATAAAATCTATGGGTTGCTGGACATAATTGGAAAGTTAATGAAATTTTGGGGTGTTGTTTTGGGATGCCTAGGGAAGCTAAATCCGAGTTTTCTGACAAAAAAAGCCTGTGCTCGATTAATAACTATAACTATTATTAAGACTATAACTCGAAAAATGTGCCTTGTAGAGGTCTTTTTTTATTACATTTTCGAAAAGAGCATTAAATTTTCTTCAAATTTCAATAGTCACATGTTTTTTTTAACTGAATAGCAGCTATGTTACAGCCCTTCCAAAGTACATCAAATTTCTCAAAATGTACAATTTTATGGAAAAATTCATGTTTTAGCCTCATAACATTCATTTGTACGTACTATGACTCACATGTATGTATGTTATACATGCTATATGAACCCCCCCCCCCTCTTCCGCCACTGTACCCTTCAGTCCCATCATAGTGAGTGTAGTGGATTTATATATGTTTGACTAGGTGTAGGTACCCCTAGAGGAATGCCTTTAGACAAATCCTGAGTCGGGAGAATTTCGTGAGTCTGGTGATTCGGGTTTGTTCCTTGATGAGGAACTTGTTGAAGGTGCTGAAAAGTACCTTCAGATTGGTTTTTATCCCTGTTTTCAAAGGGGTGATATTTGTCGGACTCATAGGCAAATGTCTCGCCATGTAGAGCCGCGATGTGCCGTTCTTTTTGAATATCTCTTGCGTGGGAGAGATATATGTTTCATCCATAGAGGGACCTCTTTGTGTCCACTGGTAGTAGAAGTCTGTAGGTCTTGAAAAGTACCTTTTTGTTAATTAAAACTGGAAGACTGGAAGTTATGAAAAGAACTGTTGTCTTGTGAGTACCCGGTCGCAAAGGACGGGTATGTTTCCTCGAGCTGGTAAGCCATGCGAGGAGCCCCAGTTGTAGGGGTCTGATTCTCGTGTCCTACGTCTATTCCGTTGTTGAAAGGCCGGAATATGTGAGTTTCTGATTGCGTTGGAACCCTCTGTGTTTCAAGAGGTGTTGAGGTGGCGTAAGAGTGAAGCCCTTTCGATAATGCAGGTCCGCCGAAATATGTAAAGACCGGGCTGTTTGTGGGCCCTGCTTGATTGAGGTCGTATGGCTTGTCCCAGCGGGCGGTTCGAAGATATATCTCCAAATCCGGGGGCAAGGCTTACTGCTCCAAGACGGTGTCGCCTCGTCGGGTTACCATCTCGGGCCCCGGCCTTATACGGGGGCTGAATAGGGAGGTAGACGAAGTGTCTAGCTCGACCTATTCGGACGTCTGGAAGTTCTAGCAGGCGGGAGTTTCTCTTCTCTACAAGCCGGTGGAGTTGAATCGCAGCCAGCTTATAAATTCAACTTCTGGTTCAGCCAGGGGAGTTGTATCGCTTCTGGTTTGCAGGAGAAGGTCTTCTTAGAGAGGAGAAGGTTGTAGATTGCTTGCTGTGATCGGTATGAGCTACTGGGCCATGGGATGCTGTATTTATATCCCTCACGGAGTCGGGGGTGGCTCGAGCTCGGCTCGCCCAGTGTAATCTGTTGGGCGCCCTGTGTGTTCCGGGGGTGAAGCGGCTTTTTCCCCTCCTCCTCACTAGGGCGTGCTTGCCTTGTTCGCCCTTGACTCGGGGTTTCAAAGGCGTTTGTTATAAGGCAGTTTGTAATCTATTATTTGGGGGTGATTTCACCCACAGTGAGGTGTGCTGTATAATATTCCAATAGTCCAAAACAATTTTTTTTTTTTTTTTTTTTTTTTTTATTGTAAGGAAATGAATGTAAAGTTATTACGTACATGAATGTAATAAGGTATACCTACATAAATCAGTCCTCTGTCGTTCTTTGTCTTTTTGGCAGAGCTGGCTCGTCATCCTCACTGCCGTCTGTGACATCTGCTTCTTCGAATGGAGTGAACGAGGTGGGCTGATCGTAGTTCAGTTCTTTGTCAGTGTCCTTTTCATTGAAGTCGGGCTGGGGGGAGTTTTCACGCATAGTCCTACAACAGTTTTTGCACTCAGCTGAACAGAGGAGTCCTGCTTTTTTGCAAATGCAGCCTCCTGCAGTACACCCACTAGCGTACTTGCACCTGATGATGTCAAGGAGATAGTCTGGAGCAGCTTTTAATGTTGTTGTTTTGGGATTCACACCTGAAAATTAATAGATTGATATGAAATTTCTGTTAACGACACAAGCGTGAATTATACTAAGAGCTGTAATATCATATAAAGGTGTGGTACCGTGAACAATGAACGTGAGCACTAATAATACCAACCTCGTTTGGTTAAGCTCCAGCCCCAGGCAGATGGTATTTTTAGGCACATTCTCTTCTTTAAGCACATTCTCTTCCTGCACGCAATTAGTGGGTGTGGCACAACATCAGTTCCTTTTAGAATTGGGAAGAAGAAAGCCGTGCAAGTGCTTGAAAAAAATCCTTGGCTGTCAGACATAGTCAGCATTTTTAAGGACTAAGCCAAACCAAATCTCTGATGCTGGAGAGCAGTTCTTGGTGAAGATGTATGGAGGGAATGTGGAGGTTGATGATTTGGATGGCTTGCGGTACCGCTCATTCCAAACTGTAGTGGTTAAACCAACGTTTCAATTTGCCAGACTGCCACCTACTCAAGATGCTGCGAAGTACCGCACAGACTACGACACTGACGAAGAACTGAACTACGATCAGCCCACCACGTTCACTCCATTCGAAGAAGCAGATGTCACATACGGCAGTCAGGATGACGAGCCAGCTCTGCCAAAAAGACAAAGATCGACTGAGGACTGATTTATATAAACCTTATTATATTCATGTACGTAAAACTGTACATTGATGTACTTACAATAAATAGTGGCGCTGCCTACGCGGGCCCGGGGAGCTCAGGCTTCCCCGTCGTGACAATCACCGGCGTTTCACACGCCGATCTCCCGGCGAATTACGCCCGGGCAACCCCTCTTGAAACACAGAGGGTTCCAACACAATCAGAAACTCACGTATTCCAGCCTCTCAACAACGGAGTAGACGTAGGACACACTTGCACATATGCAAGTTTTCAATTTTTGATACATCTTTGTACCTAGGGCCGATTTTTCGTTGTACCCTAGGCCGGCCCTGGGTACAACATGGTGTGGCGGCCCTGGGTACAATATCTGAAACAATATTGTATAAAATAAGATTGGGAGTATAAAATTAAGCCAATACGGTCAATTTCGTTATTACTATAAGAAAATCAATCTTTTTCAGATGCCACGAAGTTCTGTGGACCCTCTGAAGCTATAATAGTTGCTGCATGAAGTGTTAGCAGGAACAAGCATAAATAAAGCCGCTAAGGCCCATAATATCGCTCGAACTACTCTCCAGTGACAAATAAAAAAAATCAAACAAAGTGGTGATGGAGAAGTTAACTATGATCATAATCGTGACCACAAAAAAGTTTTTTCGGCATCTGTATAACATCTCCCGGTTTTCTAAGGTTCTACCAGATCCAGTTTTTCAAAGAAGTGGGCAAATGAAGTTTTCTGTCGACCTCCAAGGTTTGAACGTAATGTGATTTACGTTTTTTCGATAGACCATGCTGACCACTCTAGTGCCATCAAGTTCGTATGTTTGTATTTTCATTTATGTTATCTAGTCTAGGTGTTTTGTGAACTACTTTTGCAATAAATTCACTAAATAAATTATTAAACTAAAATATAGCGAAGCGGGACAAAAGACAAGCGAGTTCGAGTTGTATAATGAACTTGTATTTTTGGAGTAACGCCTTGAGATACAGGAGTCACGTTAAGACGTGACGTCATTCCCAAACACTAGGCGTATTCCCCCGTTTTTTTGGCTCCATTCCAAGAGAAGTCCACAATTTATCGCCATATTCTGTTTGATTACAAAGGTTCATTATTGAAAATAATACCTAAACCATAGAAGTTACGAAGCTAAAAATGAAGAGCAATTCTACGATATAGTCTCTCTGGTTATCTTAACTAGGTACCGAGCTTTTTAGCTCTCTAAAATTTCTTTGTAGTCCTATTCTTATCGTTCCCAAGTCAAGCTGTGATTTTATGTGATTGTGAACTAGTTACATAGGACATTAATTTGAGAATTCTCTATAATCTCAACTTCATAATGTCTTTGTATGATTTAGCATATTCTAGATGTGATTTTGATGTAGTACCTGCAAAGTTTTTACAAGAAATCGTAAAATTTAAGGAAGATCTTGTATAGTATAATCAATGTGATATTAAATTTGTCATTTTAAGGTATAAATAAAGCGGCTATTTGAGTTATTGGCGCATTTTCTTCTAATTTTAATGATCAACTGTGGTGGCCCTGGGTTCAACACCCTCTGGCCCTGAGTACAACGGGGTGGTATGAAATAAGGGTACTTTGATACTCAAATTACGATTTGAAGAAAAAGTGGCCCTGGGTACAACAGGTTACCCTACATATTAGCTGTGTATTTGTTTCTTGCATTTTACTTGTTTTTAATTTTCTAGCTTCTAACTTAACTCCTTAGATTATAATCCAACTGGGCAAAGTGGGTTAAAATAACGATTTTCCTGTTAAAATCCTGTTATAATGCTATGGCATCCTCTAACACAGCATAGCTTGACCATCCTAGGCTCGAAATTAAGCACAATCACAATAATTCAGTATACCACTGCTACCTTGTTGAAGATACAAATGAAAATGATATAATAAACTAGTAAAATGAAAATAACAGGGAAGGATAATAAAGCCTCAACTCGAACGCAGATCCAAGTCGACCGAATTTTCATAGACAATCGTTATTTTGCGGCGGGAGCGTTCACAAAGTTTGGAGTTTACCATCACAAAACTGGAGGGTGAGGCCACGAAGGAGGCAACTTTTGAAATGAGGTTTTATAACAGTGTTGGAGGTTACTCCCGACCATAGGATTGTAGGCTCCGCCTCTTCAAGAAAACTGGCTTCATGAGCTCCATGAACCTAGGAGGGGGACTTCCCCCTCCTAGGTTCATGATAAACTCCCACAGTTTAACAGACACATGCCCTCTCTATCCTATTATGAGCTCTTTGGATCACTGTCATGCAAGAAAGAGCCGTTTTCCTCGCAGGCTACTTAGCTAGCGCTGCCAACCTAGCAAACTATAAACTAACCATGTATCGTTTACCGCCCATTTTAACCTGATCGCTCCCACGGCCGTGTTTAAGCGCAAAACAACAGTGTCGCCGTCGTACCAGGCCCGTGTTTAAGCGCAAAACTCCGATACAGCCCCTGGTCCCAGGGCCGTGTTTACGCGCGAGCCACACCATCTCGCGATCTGAACTCGTCTGCCATCTATCTGCGAGTCTAATGAACTTATTTTTTAGATAGTGTTTACGTGGGTATCCGAGAGACATTGTTGACGTCATAATCGGCCTTGTTAGTTTTAATGTCACTCGGAAGATCGCAGAAAGATCGGAAAGTAAACATCAGAAATCAGAAAGAAATGAGAAAGAGGGATGGGAAACACACTTATTCTCCTTTGCATAAACAATAAACAACTATAGTGCATTCCGTTTATTCATATGCTGAATCGTAATCTTAATGACTATATTCAGATGTTGAAAATAGAAATATATAAACAAAAAAGACAATGTTACTAGCGAAACTTTGTTTGGTTATGAGTTATGATGAAACTAATCCACACAACGAAAAAAAAAACGGGAAAAAACTTGTAGGTACTTATTTCAAAGAAAAACATTAAGTGAACAATTTGCTTGTCTAAATGTAACATGAAGTATGACGGGATTGGCGAAAATAGAGGGGAGAACGCAGCGCGAAACCGTCGGGAAAAGGCTGAAAAAGCTTGGGCTGGAGGGTGAGACGGCACCACAGTGTCTCGGGCTGCAGCGGAAGACAGGCGCGCGATTGCTCGGTAGCTATCAGGTTAAAAAGCATCTTGCTAGCCTCAGGGCCGCCACATCTCCAAGTCGGGCCCGGGACCAGATTCTGGCCACGGGCCTCCCCCCCTACTCACCACCTCTTTTTTGTCGCGCCACTTTTACTAGAGATGGCTATGATAATTGTTAAAAAAAAAAAACTATTAAACCTTCTCTAACCAAACGAAAAATCATTTATACTTCCTACCAAGGTTCAGTGTTTGAATAAGAACACTTGAGGGGCTGAACTCTTACTACTTCACTACGTTTTATTCAACATTTAATCAAAAGTAAAGTGTAACTTAAGAATTGAAAATTCAAGTAGGTATTCATACTCTAGTAATTACCAACCAATTACAAAACCATAAAAATGCCATAAATTACCTTGAAACAAAAATTCTATATCCAATCAGTCATAGGATTTTTATTTTAACTACTTTAAATACAATTGTTTGTGAATAGAGGGCGTATTCAGAGAAGTTCCAATTTACTCATTCCTCAATTGGACGATTGTAGCAGAAATTATGATTGACTAAATTTTATATAATCATTAATCAACACATACAATTAACTTTATTTTAATGTTATGGACGGATTAAAAAGGAAAGTCTCTGTATACAAGATGGCTGAAGGAATTAATTGAAACAATAATTATGTTAGAAAGAATACATTTATTAATTTTGGAAAAAAAAATGAAAATCTACAAAAATATAATTGTTTTATTACAGTTTATCTACTTGTAATGAAGCTATGCAGTAAAGAATTAGATTTATAACAACAAAAGATACAAGAATTATTTAGTGAAAAACTATCAAAAATATGAATTAGTAAAATGATAAATTTGTTTTGTTGAGTTATAATAGCATTCTGTAATTGTAATTATAATTGTGGAAAACTTTTCAAATATGGAAAACTGTAATGGGTATAATTTCATGTTTTATAAAATGAAACATTTTAAAACTAATAAAGTGAAGTGAGGAAAAGTGTATTTGCATTTGAAAAATACTAGACAAAATACTTAAAATTTTCGTGCCTTTTTAAGTGAAAATTCTTTAATAACCTTAGAAAAGTCAAGTTTGGATGCTAACTTGTGCTTAATGCTGAGAATGGCAAGGGAATTCAACCTTTCTTGGTCCATGGATGCTCTCTCCCAAGTCTTCAGCCGAGTGCCTACTGGTAAAGAGTAATATTTTGGGCCATCGCAACTGTTTAAGAGAAACAGTCTGGTGTAGTAAATCAAATATAATCTGATCAGGGCCCGTCAAGTGTAATACTCTCTGTTTTAAGTAGGCCTAAAAATTCTAAAACAGGTACTTTATTTACTAAATTCAGGACCGGGCCCGGGGCAGCAGTACCCACTTGCCCCCCCCCCCCCCCCCCATGGGGCGGCCCTGGCTAGCCTACCTAGCAAACCTTGAGCCAGTACCTATGTGTGTTCCTATCATCCAGTGGCGTAGTTTGAGGAGGGGCAGGGTGGGCAGAGCCCCTCCATGAATTACAGAGGACGTAGAAGTTGGTGGTATGCGGATACAATCAAAATTAATAATTTTACGCTTCTAACTTCAGTACCTAACACCTTCAATTGGAGAATGTAATTAGTAAAACACAATTACTACTATTATTATACGGATCCGGTTGCCTAGCAACTTTAGACGCCCTTAGAAATAAATAAATTTTTATTAGGTTTGTTTTTATCAGGGCAAAATTGTGTGGATATTTTAGAGTCCCTCAGAGAGGAGTAAAATCACCTAGTCAAAGTAACGGAAATGTGGAAACTGCAAACTGAAATCAAGTCGTTCCCCACTACCTTCTGGGGCTAGCCCATATGCATGAACCTCTTGGGGGGTATCTACAAACAACCGTGCTTCTTCATGGTACATCAGCAACACTCAGAGAAAGGAGTAAGATTAAGTAATTCTGGCTTAACTATCGTGTTCAGTCCTTGAAAAATCATTAAAATAAGGTGTGTGATCAGGTGATCAGCAAAAAAAGCGAGAGGAAAAATTCACTAGTACCTACCTAATTTCGGTAGTCCAAAAACTTTTGGATTTTTTTCCGGATTTGTCTTTGATTAGAAGGCATTAGGCACCCCAAAATAGTACTCCGAGTTTCACTTTGATATCTCAAAAATTGTGGAAAACAGGGAAGGGGTTACTTTGCGGACACCCTGCATATATGAGTGTGTACGTCATTTCAGACAAAAACTCTCCATAGAACTACGATTAAAAATTCGTTCGTATGCCAAAACATCAAGCACCTCAAACCAAAGAATTAGGTCGTTTGATAGCACATCTTAAGCACAGTTAAGTACTAAATTTTCAAAAAATGTGCTAATAAAAACTCAAAGATCTGCGAAAAATGCTTAAAATCTGAAGAAAAAAACCAATTCTTCATTACACACACATTTATTGATTGGATATTGGTTTGTAGTAGCAAGTATTGATTGGATAGTAGTGGGATATAGTAGCAAAGGAACACCTTCATTCTGTGGGCTTACAACTAATTCTAAAATTAAATTAGTGTCTACTACATCATGACAAAAGGACATCGTCTAGGAGCTAACCCTCATGATTCCGGAAAAATTTATAAGATCAGTAAACTGATGTTGAGTATCAACACTAAATGCAGATACATCGGTAAATGGATATGTCTTATTCCCCCCCCCCAGTGAAACATGTGTTTTGTAACAAGGTAAAAATATCTCAATTAAATTAGCTCAGTCAGCTGTTCAGATAAGACCCAATCGTCTCTTAATGTCCCAAAGACTCACCCTATAAAATTTCAACTTCCCAGGGGTAACAGTAGAGAATTTAGCTCACTCAGCTGATCAGGAATGAGAACATAATTTCAATCGTCTCTTAATGACCCTCAGAGTCTACCTATCAAATTTCAGAGTAAACAGAATAGAATTTAGCTCACTCAGCTGGTTAGGAAAGAGCCAATAATGCAATCGTCTCTTAGTATCCCGGAGAGTATCCCTATAAAATTTCAACTTCCCAGGGGTAACAGTAGAGAATTTAGCTCACTCGGCTGATAATTGACGAACCAATAATTTTAATCGTCTCTTAAGCCGATTTCACATGGAGCGGTATGTCCGGAGACGGAAAGACGGAACGCAATGTGATTGGCTGTTGGGACAACAGTTGAGGATGGTGGCTGCCATGTTGACGGCATGGGCGGGAGGAGGTCGGCGGTAGAAATTTGTATACCGTCGCCACTTGCCGTCGAGCGTTGCGCAAGCTCATTGGACAGGAATGTTGATAACCTCAAGTAGAGGTTTCAGATCAGAGAGGGTTTCAGTAGGAAAGTTATGATTCTGTTCACCAAGGTGCCGTTTCATGTGAACAACGTGCGCATTCCGCCACCCCCTCTACTGGATTTTTTGGCCTTCCGTCTTTCCGGTTGTACGCTCATACCGCTCCATGTGAAACCGGCTTTAGTATCCCAGCTGCAAATTATTTCACAAAGGTTTATTATTTTTTCAATTGAGTATGATCGTAGTTTTAGTTGGCTTGCGCACGTCATAAGGCCTGTCCAGACTCCTCGGCGTGTTATATTTCGAGTTGCCACAACCTATACTTCTATAATTATATACGCATGTTTATATTTCTCGATTTGAGCTCCTATCTATTCAAATAGTTATTGCCTTAATAATATCATTATCTAAGTACGTACGAAAAGTCGAGAGGATATGTTATTAAATATGCGTAGGAAAAGCATTGGTATTAACACACAAATATGACCTAGAAAAAAAACATATATTTATGCCTCGAAGGAACGCTGTACCCACCTCATGGTGCCGCAGCGCCTCCTCTCACTCCGACCCCCGCTCACCCCCCACCGTGACCCCCTGCCAAGCGTGCCAGGCGTGCGTCTAACACTCAAAGCCTCGAAAAAGACACTTTTTCGCCCGTTTTTGGGCCATAGCATCTATGCGAGTAAAGCGATTGGGATGATTAAACGTTAGGACCAACTAGACCCCAAATGGAGTCTATGTGCGAAAGAGCGGGTTTTTTAAGTAAATTCTTAGGCCTTTTATGGCCCGGACGGCGGACGGACATTTCAAATTTGGATTCTACGCACCTTGTACGTAAAGTGACAAAGTTTGAGGGGGGGTTATCAAACTTAACCAAAAACACATGACCCCCAGCCCATAGATTTACCTATGTCAAAAATTAATAAAGATTAGCTGCCCATTTATTTCTCTATCATGATGTAGGTCGGTTCCTTATACGATTGTCTAGAATTTTAGCAGCTTTAGTTCCTTCCCCTCCTCTTTAATCGGTGATAGAACAGCTGATATATTATATGGCAGTTGTTGGGTTGAGGTGGATGTAGTATGTAGTCTTTGTGGCGTAGTGGATGAGATAAAAGACTACGGCAGGTGAGTACTTAGGTTCAAATCCTCGATGTGACTGATTTTTTTTCCCCCTATTTTTTTGGGAATGGGGGGGGGGGGGGTTAATCCACATTTATTCACTAGCGCCTGTATAGGTTAGGCCTGTAGTCTGGATCCGATTAATATGTCTTTGGATTTGTTAGATTGGGAAAAAGATTACTTTAGGGACATATAGAGATGGTTGAGGGAGGTTCAGGCCTGCGGCCTAGCCCTAATAAATTCTAGATGTTCTTAATCATCTTTTCTCAATGGCCAAACCAATTTTTAAAAACTTGACTCGACTAAACCACTCATTACGAGAAAAGTGAAAAGGAAATTATGAGGATAAGCTAGTGACAATAACGAGTTATTGATGACAGCGGAAGATAAGGAATTGAAGCTGCTTAAATTTCGATACAATCGAGTACATACACAATACAATTACAATACAATTTGGGCACAGGTGAAACTGTCAACCTCAAAGTGGTGAGGGAGGGGGGGGGGGGCAGTAACACTCCTGAACAATTTAAAAAACTTGTACAATTTTCGAATAAACTTACCATTGAATTTATCGCTGAAAAACCTATGGGATTCATGCCATTCAACATTTCCACTATCAAAAACGCTACAAATTATTTCACAAAGGTTTATTATTTTTTTAATTGAGTATGAGTAGTTTTTAGTTGCTCACGTCATAAGGCCCGTCCAGACTCCTCGGCGTGTCCTATTTCGAGTTGCCACAACCTATACTTCTATAATTATATACGCATGTTTATATTTCTCGATTTGAGCTCCTATCTATTCAAATAGTTATTGTCTTAATAATATCATTATCTAAGTACGTACGAAAAGTCGAGAGGATATGTTATTAAATATGCGTAGGAAAAGCATTGGTATTAACACACAAATATGACCTAGAAAAAAACATATATTCATGCCTCGAAGGAACGCTGTACCCACCACAAGGTGCCGCCGTGCCGGCGCCTCCTCTCACTCCCCCTCACCACCCCTGCCAAGCGTGCCAGGCGTGCGCGCGTCGAAAAAGACACTTTTTCGCCCGTTTTTGGCCCATAGCATCTATGCAAGTAAAGCGATCGGGATGGTTAAACGTTAGGACCAACTAGACCCCAAATGGAGTCTATGTGCGAGAGAACTGGTTTTTTAAGTCAATTCTTAGGCCTTTTATGGCCCGGACGGCGAACGGCGGACGGACATTTCAAATTTGGATTGTACGCACCTTGAAACGTAAAGTGACAAAGTTTGAGGGGGGGGTTATAAAAAATTTTTGCTACACGATCACATAGGCTTTTCGGAAATAATAAACCAAAAAAGCATTAAAATGACTCAACCATAAATTAGAACTTGAAAATGTAATATTAAGGTAGGTACTAAAAAAAATACATACCTACTTATAAACTCGTAAACGAGTTCCACTATCTGCTTTACAAGCAGATACCATGTTACATGGATATGTCTTTGATTGGGGATTTCATAACGGTTGTCCTCGAGAGTTGTAAAAAAATCCTTTAACTTTGGACTGTAGGCGTCGAAATGTAGGATAAAGAATTTATTCTATTATTCTTGGAGACACAGTAAGCATACTATACATACCAATAAAGTTATTTCTCCAATACAGGCGCTATCATTTTTATGTTCATGATAGCCTGATTTTTCATTAATAAATGAAATTATATCATTTATCGTTTCGTTCTCTCACTGAGTCCATCTTCAGATCTTGCTTTCTTGACATTGAGTTGACTTGGTGAGCCACTGTTTTATTTGACAAATCCATTATATTCGGATGATTATAAATTTTTTCCTGGACACACCAAGATCTAAAGATGTCCTCAGTACGAGGACGAAACGTTATCAAATAAAACAATAAATGAAATAATTTCATTTATTTTCCCTGGGCCGCATCCCGACCAATTCCAACAAAACAACAGTTTACTTATAGAAATGTTGAAAATTACTGTGGAGGTGTGGAGCAGAGAAGCCACTACAATGAGTTGTTGTTTACAGTCGACTGTTGTCAAGAGGATGATAATGTTTCCTATGGAGTGGAGTAAATGATGCTATTGCTTTACGTTAAGAATATTGTAACCGGCTTATTAAAATTGTTTATAGTCCAATCAACTTAGTTTAGGATTGTAGCCAGGTACGTAAGGAGGGGGAAATTGGTAGCTTGAGATGTGAAAATTTATCACATAAATCAAGCGCTTTCCAACGAGTGGCGAACGATTTCTGTGCGATGAAAACTACGGAAGTTCCATTCCCCTAGCAACGGGGAATGGTTGTACGTGAACATCATTAGAAATTGTGACATCAACTTTTGCGTCACGAAAATTTTTGGTTGACCCCCCAGAGCAAAGACATATCCAAGTCAAAAATTAAAAAAAGTCCAGTCATGCAGCATGACCCCATGAGCGAATTTTTGAAGAAATCTTCGACATTTCAGTCGCTATTGATCGTGTAGAGAAATTTTAGTTTATGATTTTGATAGACAAACATGGAATGAAATTTTAAACAAGCACCTACTACCTACGTTTTAAACAGCATGGTTCTAGGATTGGTTATACAGGGAGACTTCCATAAGAGTAGTTCAATCTGAATTTGGACAATGTTTCATGCAAATATTACCGATTTTTACAACTAGCGAACGGCATTATTTCGATTTTTGACTGATTTTTCAACTTTGAAATTTTGAAAAACTTGATACATATTCTTATAGGAAATTTTACGCTGATTCCGAATATACCACATGTTAGTATGCTGAAAAAATTATTTCGCACAACAAATCGCAAAAAAACAGGCTATTTTGAAATTTTTGACTACATTTTTGAAAATTTCAACCCGAAGATGTAATCCGATCATGCTGGCCAACGAACTTGAACTTTCGTTTTGTGTCCTTAACATTTTAAAATTTGTTTGAAGTTTCTAGCACAATTCTACGGACAGTTATCGTCTGGAATGACACATACATACATACATACATACATACATACATACATACATACATACATACAAAGATACATACATAAAAAAAATGCGTTAAACTTCAGAATATGATTCAGAATAGCCTGAAACGGATTTCTGCATAAAATGTTTACAAAAATTAACATCCTACAAATTTAGAGGTGAGAGCAATAGCTTAATTTTCTTCAAAAATTCGCTAAAAGGAGGAAAATCTCAAAATTTTGTTCTTATTTAGACATTTTCTAAATAGAATTCTGCAATAAGAACAAAAGTTTGAGATTTTCCTCCTATTAAAGTTTGTCTCACATAAATTTGAACAAGGAAAAAACCCAAATTGCAATCAAATATGCTCAACCCGTAAAAAAGACTGGTATCCTAGACTTTATATTTATTGCAGTATGCCATTTTATATGGAAAGTCCGTTTGTGATTAAATAAACGATAAAAAGTGTGATAAAAATTCCTTCAAAAAATAAAACGTTGGAGGGGGGGGGGGGGGGGGGGGGAGCAGGAGTATATCATGCAACGGTTGATAATTTTGGAATTAGATAGCGGTAGAACATCTCCGTAGATCACTGGTCTATGGGTAATTATATTAGACAAAAATATATGTAAGTAGAATTTAAAATATGAATAGGTATGAATGAAATTCATTAATTTTGAAATGAAGTTTTACCCTGAAAACCCGAGAACTAGTTATACCAAAGTTTAATGTTCACTACTACTAGCATTAACCTAAATCCCGCTTTCCTGAGGCTCAAAGAAGTTCTTTAAAACGATAAGGTTGTATTCGATAATCATCAAAAACGCTTGTATACGAGTCTGCAACACATTGGGACATTTTATGTGTTTAGTGGCACACTCGTATGCAAGCTCTAAGAGCCACTGATCCGGACCCTGGGCATCTTCAAGTAAATGTCCTAAAGAGGCTACATACGAAATTACAGCTTCCTAGAGTGTAAAGCAGAGAAATTAGCTTCAAGAGCCACTCATCTGATCCGGACCCTGGGCATCGTCAAGTAAATGTCCTAAAGAGGCTACATACGAAATTACAGCTTCCTAGAGTGTATAGAAATTACCTATTCAAATGATTTAACCACCTCTGCACAAATCAAACCGTTCTCGCAATATTTGGATCACCTGCTATGAATCAAATCATCGAAACACCTGCTCAATGAAATCATCAGAAATTAACAAGCGGTTGCAATTATGTTCACAGTATCAATTATTGAGAATGATCACCTGTGTGTAAACAATTATTCATATAACCATACTCATAACTCAGCTTGTTAGCCACGCACTTCGCAGTAGTTAACATAATAGGGTTGGATAAATCGAGAGCTTTCGGACGAATGGTCAACGAATTTTGTGGGATGAAAAACGACGAAGTACCATTTCCCTAGCAACGACTCGGTTGTAAGCGGAAATCATCAGAAAACCAGCCCAAACGCTTTTTTCGTTCATGTGCCAAAGTAAATACATAAAAACCCAAAGTAAAATACATGTGCCAAAAGTAAATACAGTTACTTAATGTCACCGCCTATAAGGTAACACAAGTTATGATGTAATCGATTTCCTAAAAAGGGAGTTTCGTAGTAATTATATCAGTTGGATCATTTGTCGGAAATTATGAGGGTGGTTTTCGATAACGCTCATTCATAATAGAAATCAAGATGCTTTATTCACGAATTTTAATTAGTGGGTAACATAAATGAATAGTTGAATAGGTCTACTTTAACGAGAGGGAAAAAATTATATAAGCTCTTTTATGATAATAGTGGCAGTGTCAAGTAATTACATACATAACCAAATAACAATAAATGATTAGGCAAAAACATAGTAAGTAATCGATATTATTCAAATGAGAGAAATAAACTGTAGTAGGCGCTGTGTTTGTTGGCTGGTCACAAGTAAAATCGATGTTTACGGTAGAATATTAATTTTTTTGAAAATATCAAAACTTCGAAATGACAAGATGAACTACAGTTACATAACTTTTCAGCAAACTGAAGTCAATGAACTGCTTACTTACGTAATCATTACAGAAATACATAATATCAAAAGATAATGAGAAAAATTGAAGTTAGTATGTTTTCCAACAAGTTGAAATTACTTCTACTAGTTTTTATAATTAATTTTAAATGAAGACATGAATATGAATATGATATTCAACACATAAAATCATAGTAAAAAAAGACACAAGAATAATTCGCGGGTGCAAAAATTACTGGGTGCATTCAGTTTGAAATAATATTAGTTAAAAAGTTAGACAGCTATGAATTAACCATGTTTGGAATGTTGTGCTCAAAAATGTGTTCATTTTTTAATATGTGCAGAAACGATGGCTCATTGTAGCAGAAAATTGTTTGCATGATACCGCTTTGTTGATTTTTTTTTTTTTTTTTCAATTCTTGAATTTGTTTTTCACCAATTTAAGCGTAAATTACTTTGCACGCACAAGATTCTGAAATTTCAGGAAAAACGGATATATTAATGATATAGTAAAATTATCTAACATTTGAGGCTTATTTTCTCTGGTTTTTGATTTGTAAGGTGAAACTACACGGGGTTTATTTTTTACTGTTCATTTTGTTCAGTAACTCCTTCATTACTCTGGGATGATTTTGCAGCATTGGCCACTTCGGGGAATCCGCCACTAATTTTGGTTCCTTGACTATGAAGTCCACCACTAACGACGAGAACTGGTACAGCTGTAACTCCTCAGCTTTTGTGCACATTTCGACTGCATTCTCGCATGTGATTTTCTTTTGAAGAGCCGTTGAACAGAAGCTGGCCAGCTCGTTGAGTTGGAATTTCTCAGCTCCCTTTAGCAAAGCCAAATCCACTTGATCTTCTCCAGGGTTAGAACTTGTGTACATGAACGCCAGTAAAATTTTAAATGTGCGCTCTGAAATCCCATCCACCCTGTATTCATTTTGATTCTTATCGAAGAGCTCTGAGAAGAATGTGCTTCTCCCAGCCAGGACCAACTTGTGAACGGGAAATTTGACGTTCTCGACAACAACCACAGCATCGCTGAAGCGTACCGTCTGTTCTTTCACAATTTTCAAATGAGGGTGTTGGTAGATCGGCTCCGTTTTTTTCACAGCAACTGTCACCGTGAACGGGTATGATAAAGGATTGATTTGATTGTAAACCACGAACGGAATAGCTTTAGCAGTTGAGTTTGGGCTACAGTGTAAAAAGATTGTAGTTTCTGAGATTGTTACTGAATTTCGGCTCAAGGTTATAACGAAAGTATAGGGGAACATTTCGTTGAGTTTATTCTCCAATTCAACGTCAATAGACATGAGGTAAACATTATAACCAGAAGAATTAGATATATATCCTGTGTTTACGGGCATAACTCGGCAAACTGTATTGGTGTCACCACCTCTTGGTACCAAAGACACCCTGTAAGACACCCTAGTCAACCAGTTGGAGTCGCCAGCACACCACGCAATTTCATTCGATTTCTTGTTAGATATATTTTCACTACTGTTCAGGAGAAACGACTGAAAAATGCCGTTCATTGCGTCGTAGTGTACTTCACGGCTTTCGTCCAATTTCTCCCAACTTGCGTACGAGGAGACTTCATTCAATTTTTGTTTAATGTATAGGTTTACTTTCCATTTTAGAGAATCACGTCTGTACAGGTTAGCGAGCAAGAACGTGTCTACTGCGTTCTCTGGTGTTAATGAGGATTCTATGAAACTATCGCATAGGGCAGCTAGCGATTCTATGTCGTACTTGTCTGCCAACATGAGCATCCCTTGAGGGTCTCTCTCCACGATTTTCACATCCCTGAGATATAAGTAGTCCAGAAATGCGGAAAACAATTCTTCCTCAACATCCGTTATCTCAACCTCGCTAGATTGGGCACCTACGCTGGTTTCAAACATTGTCTGGAACACTGAGCTGCACGAGGCCAGGATGGCTTGGTGTGCTTCAATTTTGGATTCACCTATTCGGAAAATAATATCTGTAAACATACCTTTCTTCATAAAACCGTGTAAGCAGTAGTGCATGGCGCTGAAGCAATCCAGTTCGTCCATCATGACGGTTGTAAACTAGTTCGCAAGGAGCACACAAGAACAATCCGAGGGAAATAAGAATCACACCTTCCGACAGAGAACGGATATACCAACTCCAAACTAGTAATCACAATACGCAAGTACTGAAGTAGTAGGTACTCGTAGGTAGGTACTGCCCGAAAAGAAGTGAATACGATTAGTCGAATACGTAATGCTGTGTACCACAGTCGTGCGTGTTAACTCTGTGATCACAGTCATGCAAGGAAGAGCCGGTCTCCTCGCAGGCTGCTTAGCTAGCGCTACCAACCTAGCTAACTATAAACTAACCATGTATCGTTTACCGCCCATTTTAAAAAGCATCTTGCTAGCCTACCTAGCTAACCTTGAGCCAGTACCTATGTATGTTCCTATCATCAGTTAGTACTTTGGTCTAACAAGTCGAACAAATTTATTATTTTGTCAGTTTTTCGTGTGTACCTCCATAGACGTGATCGAATAGTCATATCCGAGAAAAGTGTATTACGAGTAGGTAGGTAGGATCAAGGTAAGTTCACATCCATTCGGTATTGCTATGCGTCTGGGGTTGGAAGTAGTGGAGGGGAGTGCGGTATTGCGGCAGGCCGTTCATAACCATCCGGTTGTGTTATCATTGCGTTATCATTGTTTGTGTCTTCCCCAAACAGACCTGTTTCCTCCCGAATTTCGCGGACATCAAAGCTCCATAAACGAAGTTGTATAATAAACTCATAAATCAAGAGGGCATACGCAAGAGATTTTTATGTATCTATGTACCTACCTACATTAACTGAAAAGGCGACGTCGTTTTGAAATGAGACTGTTGGGTAATTATTCCGTTCTTTCATCAACTAGGTACTTTTCCCAAGATAACATTAAGGGTATTTCTACCCGAAAAAAATGTGTAGGTTGGCGCATTTCAAATCATTCAAGTGCATTGATGCACCATAAGAAGTACCTACTTACATACTTAGCGTAGCTAATTTGTGCATTTCGTAAGGACAAGTAGGCCATCTCTTTTCAAATACCTACTCATTCGACAAGCAGGAAATTGCTAATCTATAATCAAAAAATGTCTCAAAACAAATGGAATAGGGTCATCAGGAAGGTAGGTTGTTGGTGAGATCGCTAAATCGGTACAGCCTACACCCAAGTATTTTTAACCCAACTCGGCCTCATCTGCATAAGACCGTGTTTAATTTGAGTGATTTATTATTGTTATAATTATATGCAAGCTCTACAGAAATATATTTTCTATAAATGAAATCCAAATTCGAGGATCGTAAAAATACGGACTCACACTCAACCACAGCCATAAAACAAGAGAACACACCAACAACGAACAACAGCTCCTGAAGGATGACGTAATTGCGGCTGTCCCATAAAATATCTTGTTAGCTTTGTTTCCGCTGCTGACCCGAACAGGTTCAGGTCAAGTTGCGCTTGCGCAGTGAAGAAGGAGTAAGATAATGGCGTTTCCGCAGTCCCTCGGTTCATATTCGGTGCAAGATGTCCAGTGTTTCCGCTGCTCAAAGAACATGATCCGAACATGAACTTTCTGCTCCGCCAGAAGAGGAGGTGCAGCTTGCTCCGCGCATGCGCTCTTTGGAACTTGAGATAACCCGATATATCCTTCCTCAAACTTCTGTAACCTTACACCTTACAAATTGTGGTTTCCTTTGATTTCGTGCCTATTTTCGAGTCCATTGTTCGTATTTATTCAGGTGATTCAGCGATTTTCGAACTTTTAAAAGTTTTAAATTAGAATTGTTTGACCCTTTATTATATTCCTTATTTCTACTACTAAACTAATGAAATAGAAATAACTAAATATTCGGGAGTGAATCACGAGAATGTCGACGTCGAATAAGAATGAGACACAAGGTTTTGCTCATGGTTTTGCTAAAGTACCGCTAACGGGACTCCATTTCATGGATCTTCGTGTATCCATGGTTACTGCACCGAATATGTCCTAAAGCGTTTCCGCTGACATCTGAACTGAACAGCTATGGAGGTGCCCTTGCTCTGACCTTGCTCTGTACTGAACCTGTTCAGGTCACGTAGCGGAAACAAACCTAATTTCAGATGTGGACAGTCCGTATCAAGAGTGCTTGTCCGGCAAGATTCACCCAACTCTTCCGACTGCCGCTAGCCAATCAGAAAGCCGAACGCATGACCGGATAGCCGGATTCAGCATGGATGTGAACCCACCTTCATGCCCACCGGGATGAAGGCAAGGCCAGAGAGCGAGGAAAGCGTTTAGAAAGTGGAGGGGTTGGTGAAATTAGGAAGGGAAAATAGTTCAAGAGAGTGACTTGCAGTAGCGCTGCTATCACTAATTCTCGCCAAGTTTTCATCATAAATCTCCGGAACTGCGTTTTAAAATTTGATTAATTTCTTACCAAAAATTGTAAATGATACTTTTTAAAATCATGATTGTGAAAGAAACAAGTAAAATAAAAATTATAAACATGTGTTGCCGACCTCGAACATGTAAACAAAGCAGTGTTTTTATGGAAGCCATGCGAACTTCATCCTTAAAGGTTTGTATACATGTACAGTGAGTCCTGGACCTGTTCAGAATCCAGCTAGGTTCAAAGGAGGACCGACAAGGGAGGGGATGAGAACTGGTTCATTACTCCTCGCAGTCCATACGCGTTTCGAACCAATTCGGAACTGATAACCTTCACTCGTAACAAATCCGTCACATTCAATTATGGAATTCAGAAGTCACAATATCAGTTTCCGAAATGTAATGGCAAACAGTATTGCCAAAAACAACAACAAAAGTCCACTTGCGAGCCCACAGGGGAAATCGTAGGGGGCGGAGCGTAAATAGTTTACTGCGCATGAGCGGGACTAGAAGTTCCGAAAAAATCCAGGACCGATAGAACGTGTTCTGGCCAGTCCCGCACTGGCTCTGTGAACAGCGAACAAATCCCGAACTCGTTCGGTCGCTGTGCACGTATACAGCCAAAAAGGGGCGTGGTCAGTTCAGAACCGTTCGGGACTCACTGTACATACAAACCTCAAGTAATTATCTGTTCTGTGTTATTCTTGATTTCCGTTACAAATTTCGTAATACGAAACCTGGAACATCTGGAAAGTTCCTCTATAAATTCAGATCAATTGTTGAAGTTTGATTACCTAGTTTATGTTATTTTTCATTAGATTTAGATTCATTTATTTATTTGTCAAAACATAATACTTGTGTGACTATACCTATTGTCAATTAGAGATGCAGTCAAACATACAAAATATACTGTCAAGATACAAAATATCAACCGCACAAAAATAAAAATAAGAAGAATATATCTGATGGTTAACAATAGGTAATATTATCAAAAATTGTATCACAGAAAAATTATATAAAAAGCTAGCACGAGTACTTTTATAAAATTCCTCAGCTGCTGACTAGAAAATCTACATTGGGTACAAGAATAACATATAACGAGACATCACGCAATAGGTAAATAAAAAAGTTGAATCATGATAAGGTAGGGTCATCGAAGATATTGCCTTAAAAGGACATTTTAAAAAAGTCGTTCACACAATAGGTAAAGTTCAGCTAGAAGTAATTGATTCATAACATTCTTCATGAAGTCCTTACTTGGGAGTGATAGGGTTTGTTCGGACACTTAGTTCCGAACCAGTTCGGAATTCATCTAGTTCGGAATCAAACTGCTAAGGGAGGGGATGGGAACCGGTTCAGAACTCTTAGTTCTGAACTCCCTGTCCGAACGCCATTTTGTGTAGTTCGGAATTGATAACCTGATAACCTCTCCGTCTTTTTCCCAAAACGTGGTTACATGTTTGTAATTTGTGTTATAAAAACTTTAACTCAATATTTTTGTTACACTTTATCAGGTCTGTTAACCGCCTGTCAATGTTTATGAGGCCTGTTAGTATCTTGTGATACTACATTTAAGCAGCAATACCTAAATTGTTATTCAATAAAATGTTTTGAATTTACTTAATTGCGTACTTTCATGTTCAATGTATTTCCGCCCAAGGTTTGACTGTGATGTGTTTTGAAATTGGCTACTGAACACATAAATCTGAACTAAACCTCTTTATCATTAGTTGAGAGTTGCCCTGTCAGGAACTGAACTTGGCCTCCGTAACTCCTATGAATTTCATTGATTTCCCTCGAGCAATTTTGGAGAAGAGACCAAAAAGTGCTAAAACCGATTATTCCCCCCCCCCCCCCCCCCCCCCCCCCCCCCCAAATTGGCCATTTAAGACCTTTTTTCTTTTTTGCTAATTAAGTACCTACCAGTCTTACGGGATGAGGGGAACTGAATATAATTTGCACCCAGAAGAAGAATAACTCCTATGAATTTCATCAAAATCCCTCAAGGCGTTTAAGAGAAAAGGCAACAACTGCTAAAAAAGACGTTTTTTCACATACTTCGATTTGTTAACCCTAAAATAATAATTTTAGGCTATTTTAAGTAGGGGTATAGAAACCCATCTCTAGAATCGGAATGTTTTTATGTCGTACCGTAAGGTCGCAATCGTGTACCAACACGAGTTACTTACAGTTGTATGAAACGTTAAGGGCAAGATAAATTGAAAAGACATCAGATAAAAATGTGAGCGCGAGAACGTGAATAAGAAGGCTGATGACAACTTGAAAGTTTGGCGGGAGGTACGTGCATACGGGGCGGGGCCAAGCTTCTAGAAGCCAAGCGTCTAGAACTATTAGTTCTGGAAAAAAGACAGAACTGGTAGAACTGGTTCGGAACGGTAACGAACTACTACGTCCGAACAACGAACTGCTAGTTCGAGGTATTCCAGAACTAGTTCTCGTGTTGTCCGAACAGCCAAAAGTGGGCGTGTCCAGTTACGAACGGTTACGAACTACGTGTCCGAACAAACCCATATAGAAGCCGGCAAGTGGTCCAACAGGCGAGGCCCCACTTGATCAGGGCTACGTATTAATTTTATATTTTTAAATGAAAATAGATTCCATTCTAAGAAATTTGATACCATCCGCACTCTCCTAAGATGAGTGGTTTTATTTCTATGATTTTTCAAAGTTTGCACTGGTGACGTCACTCTCGTTGGGGGTCCCGCCCAGGCAGGAGGGGTGCTTTGACGTCACCAGTGTGTGAAACTGAAAAATCATATAAAGAAAACAACTCATCATAGGAGAGTGTGGTTGATGCCAAGCTACTTAGGATGGAATCTTCTTCCATTTAAAAATAGTTAGGATACCATTTTTGCACCCATGGGTAACGCTCATTTGTTAGGTAGGTACATATTCTCCAAAATCGAAATTCCACTCGTATTTAATGTTAGACAATTTTTGACAACTATTTTTGTATGTGTCTGTAGTGTATCCGGAAATCCCTGTAACACCTGATTTCCAGTTTTGATAAGATTTTGATGAAATCTTCAGGGAATATGTGGGTTAGGGGGTAGATTAGTCCCCTATTATTCAAAACTGGATCAATAAAAAAAGAGCACTGAGTCACAATACACTCGTATTTATGTTCAAAACCGGGACATATATATGAATTAAATTGTTTTTACTCAAAGGTCACGACTGACCTTATAGGAAACAGTAATAGCAAATCTGTAAGGTAGGTAATTATTTACTTGCTGCGCTCTACCTCGAGCTTCTCACGTCCGAAGTCCCATTTCGTGTCAACTCTGTGATTGCGACAGTTCCGGCACCTATGGTTTGACGTATCAACTACCACTGATCCATATAATTCATACTCAAAGCTCCCAGTCCACGATTTTGTACCACTAATATGGAACCTACAGAATACTAATGAAAAATCTGGTAACACTGGTCCGACTTCAAAAATTTCCGCTTCTTGCAGAATATGTGAATCACTAAAATGTGATAGGTTTATACAGAATTTTGATTCACTTCCTTTCTGGCAAATTTGTGTGTTCATTCCAGCAGTATTAGTTTTTTGTTATATACCAGCTACCACACAAACCCAACCGCTCGGTACACTTGCTTCATAGCGCGGACACGTTCCCAGGTACACGTTTCTTTATTAGTATACCTATTCATTCTGTGTTGGTAGGTACTTACCTACTAATTATTTTACATTTCTCTTGGATTGTTCGTGGGTGCTCCTTTGAACTCGTTAACAACCGTCATGATGGACGAAGTGGATTGCTTCAGCGCCATGCACCACTGCTTACACAGTTTTATGAAGAAAGGTATGTTTACTGATATTGTTTTCCTCATTGGTGAATCTAAAGTGGAAGCACACAAAGCCATCCTGGCCTCGTGCAGCCAAGTGTTCCAGACAATGTTTGAAACCAGCATGGGTTCCCCTAGCGAGGTTGCGTTAAAGGATGTTGAGGAAGAATTGTTTTCCGCATTTCTGGACTACTTATATCTCAGGGATATGAAAATTGTAGAGAGGGACCCTCAAGGGATGCTCATGTTGGCGGACAAGTACGACGTAGAACCGCTAGCTGCCCTATGCGATAGTTTCATAGAATCGTCATTAACACCAGAGAACGCAGTAGACACGTTCTTTTTCGCTAACCTTTACAGACGCGATTCTCTAAAATCGAAAGTAAACCTATACATTAAACAAAAATTGAATGAAGTCTCCACGTACGCAAGTTGGGAGAAACCAACTGGTTGACTAGGGTGTCTTCCATGGTTTTGGTACCAAGAGGTGGTGACACCAATACAGTTTGCCGAGTTAAGCCCGTAAACACAGGATATACACACACTCCTTTTGGTAGTTGTGGTGTTAACTTCTTGTCTATTGACGTTGAATTGGAGAATAAAGTAAACGAAACGTTCCCCTATACTTTCGTTATCACCCTGAGCCGAAATTCAGTAACCATCTCGCAAACTACAATCTTTTTACACTGTAGCTCAAACTCAACTGCTAAAGCTAAGCTGTCCGTGGTTTACAATCTACTCTATTCTTTATCATACCCTTTGACGGTGACAGTTGCTGTGAAAAAAACGGAGCCGATCTACCAACACCCTTATTTGAAAATTTTGAAAGAACAGACGGTACGCTTCAGCGATGCTGTGGTTGTTGTCGAGAACGTCAAATTTCCCGTTCACAAGCTGGTCCTGGCTGGGAGAAGCACATTCTTCTCAGAGCTCTTCGATAAGAATCAAAATGAATACAGGGTGGATGGGATTTCAGAGCGCGCATTTAAAATTTTCCTGGCGTACATGTACACAAGTTCTAACCCTGAAGAAGATCAAGTGGATTTGGCTTTGCTAAAGGGTGCTGAGAAATTACAACTCAACAAGCTGGCCAGCTTCTGTTCATCGGCTCTTCAAAAGAAAATCACGCACGAGAACGCTCTCGAAATGTGCATGAAAGCTGAGGAGTTACAGCTGTACCAGTTCTCGTCGTTAGTGGTGGACTTCATAGTCAAGGAACCGAAATCAGTGGAGGATTCCCAGAAGTGGCCAACCATGAGAAATCATCCTAGATTATTGAAGGAGTTACTGAACAAGATGAATCGTAAACGAAAGCTGACAGACTAAGATGACGAGTCGCACTAATGAATTCTGTGGGTACTAGCGTAGGTACAGGCTAACAAACAGCGATATTATTAAGGTAACAAAGCGAAATTCTTCTACAATAAGCAATTGTTCCAGCATATATTAATTATTGAAAATTGAAAAAAAAAAAAAAAAAAAATCGTGTACAAAATTCCAAACATGGTTAATTCATGGTTCCATACTTTTTTCTAAAACCTAGTATTATTACTATTTCAATCAGTCTGTTGTACCTACCTACTATTTCACAGCCGAAATATTCTCATATTTCTTTTAAACTTAATATTTGTGTTCAATTTCTTCCAACCAACTGTAATAAATACCTACTTCAAAATAGTACTTATGTGTGAGTGGTTTATCATAGTTTATGTACAATTTTTTGTTTAATGCAAATTCAACCATTTACAGGGTGTCCCAAAACTGATCCAGTTGTTGAAACTTCAGGTGTCGTTTCTACAACTAATGCAACAACTTTTACCATATACCATTTTTTTCGAACCCCTCCCCCCCCACCCTCATGTTCCTCGACTTTTTTCACTTTTAAGATTTTCTCGTGTTTTCGACCTTACGCCATTAAAACGGACATAACTCCTTTAAATTACTCTCAAAAATTAAAAATAGGGATACCGTTGGAAAGGTCGTGAAATTTCTCATCAAATAAGCTCTTTACCAGTTCAGAAAAACTGAACCCTAGAGTAGTCTTTTTACCTCAAACTTTAAAAGTTGTGTCATCCCCCCCCCCCCCACCCCCCAAGTTTTGATGATTTTTCCTGGTTAAAACACGGTCTTTGCCAGAGGGGCTCAGAAGCTTAAAACATGCTATAATTCATCAGCTTTCCAACGGTATAATAAATTTTTATTGTACTGTGTTGATTGGGGGAGAAAAGTATGTTATTATGTAAAAAAAACGTGGGTATTTCTATGAAATCAAGGGTTTTCGTGAAAAATGGCCCCATAAGAAAACACTAGTTTGGGTTTGGTCTCTACGTATTTTCCACGCTGAATCGAATGGTAACACTCGCAGATCTCTCCAACTCCGTTATAACCGAATTTACACTTTAACTAATAACTTTGCCCTAAAAAACACATAAAATTGAACATATCAAATTAACTAAAAAATAGTCAAAGTGTAAAACTCGATCGTAATGGAGTTGGAGAGGTCTGCGAGTGTTACCATTCGATTCAGCGGGAAAAAATACGTAGAAACCAATCCCAAACTAGGATTTTCTTAGGGGACCATTTTTCACGGATTTCATAGAAAAAAAAACCACGTTTTTCAACATACAAACATACTTTTCTCCCCCAATTAACAAAGTAAAATAAAAATTGATTATACCGTTGGGAAGCTGATGAAATGGAAGCATGTTTTACGCTTCTGAGCCCCCACTGGCCGTGTTTTAACCGGGAAAAATCAACAAAAGTTTAGAGACAAAACATAAATGTACGAATTTTTAAGTTTGAGGTAAAATTACTGCTCTAGCATTCAGTTTTTCTAGATTGGTCAAGAGCTGATCTAATGAGAAATTTCACGCTTTTTCTAACGGTATCCTTATTTTTAATTTTTGAGTGTAATTGAAGGGATTCATGGTCGTTTTAATGGCGTAAGGTTGAAAACACGAAAAAATGTTAAAAGTGAAAAAAGTCAGGAAACATGGGGGGGGGGCGGAAAAAATGGTATAGGGTAAAATTTGTTGCAAATTAGTTGTAGAAACGACTTCTGAAAACGGGGTGGATCAGTTTTGGGACACCCTATATAGGGTGTCCCAAAAGTAACCCCTTCCCCCGCCTCTTGCCTTTTTCCCACATGTTTTGAGACGTCGAAGTTGAACTTGGAGAGCGTTTTTGGGGTGCCTGATATTAAGTTTTAAACAAATTAAAATCGGAAAAAACTCCAAACGTTTTTGGACTACCCTACTTTGAAAATTGTTTTCCATCTTTTGTCGAGTGACACTTCATTTTAAAGATTTTTTTTAGTGCTGAACAAGATGGTGAAACCAGAATTTCATTACTTATCATATTCGATTCTCGGGTCGGACCTGATGAACCGCGAAGAAGCGCAATTTTTTCCAAAGATTGGTACTCTTAGCAAAAATTGCGCTTCATGGCTCGTCAGGTCCGATCCGAGAACGAAATGAGATATTTTTGATCATCGTGTTCAGCACTAAAAAATGTTTAAAATGCGTTGTCACTCGGCAAAAAATTAAGGAACACAATTTTAAAGTACCCAATACTCCTCTCCCCTTAGGGTGGTCCAACAACTTTTGGATTTTATTCTTCTGGGTTTCATGTGCTTAAAACTTAGTATCAGGCATCCAAAAAACGCTCTCCGAGTTTCACTTCGATGTCTCAAAAATCGTTATAAGAAGTTAGGAGTTTACTTTTTGGACACCCTGTAAATAGCCTCTAGATTTTACAAACAGTAGGGTGTTGTTTTATTGTTCATTTAACTTAGGTAACCAGCAATTTAATGTCAGATAAAAAAAAAATTAAATGTCAGTTAACGTCAGATTGCAAAAAAGTTATTTGTAATTCATCTCATTAAGTATCTCGCAAAATGTAAATATGTATGTAGTGGATTTAAATATGTTTTACTTGGTGTAGGTAGACCAAGTGGGACATTTATATTCTGATTATGCGGGTTAGTCCCTGAGGTATTCCTATAAGGAATGTGAGCGAAATCGCCAAGGTCAGCTTGCTTGGCGGGATGAACTGAGGGATAGTTCGTGTCGCAGCCGCGTGGAGCACTGGGCTCGCATAGTGGGTGCTGGGTTCGATCAGTTTGGTACTGAGCCGTTTTGTAATATTCCGGCCTAAGATTTATATCTGTAGGATGAATATGTTGAGCTTGGTTGAGGTACTGAAAAGTATCCTTTGTTTTTTGTACATTTGGAGTGTATTTGACACTCGGATCGGTCGGGTAGCCTTGTGTAGAATATCGTGGATATTCGGAAATCTTTGTCGAATCATAATGATTGACTTCAGAGCGGGTCTGAAAGGTATCCTCGAACTTTTGTGTAGGTGAGGCTTGATCTAACGTTTCCTTCGTGAATACGTTAGGTGAGAAGGCGATCTCGTCGCGAGGATCGAGCCTTGGGCCGTCGCTAGGAACAGCGGACTGGTCGAGCAGCGGGTAGGTAGCGCTGCGTGGGCTAAGAGGCCCGGCCGCGCCGTGTTCCGCCTCCCCTTGCATGAGGAAATAGGACGGGCGGCGCTCCATCGAAATATCCGAGTTTATTAACTCGTTTTCGATACCTCTACGTATAGAAATAGAGGGTTTAGAAGGTGGACTCGCTTGACAGAGCTTCTTTCCTTTGCTCGGATGTCAGGGTCCTACCTTGTAGTCTTGAAAAAGACTTCCTTGGACGGTAAATTAGAGCGTATGAGCTGAGTAATTTACCGGCGTGCCCACAGCGGTCGGTGACGAGCCTAGTGCTACGAAACCCGGGCGACACGTCTCGGAACGTCCCAGCGGGCGTACGATCTAATGAGAATATCAATAGATGTACCGGGTGGCGTCCTGACAGAAGAACTACGTTGGGCAATGAGCAGGATGAATAATCACTGGACTCGTAGATGCCAATGCGAGATCTGTGTGGAGAGAAGGTAAGCCTTGTAGAAAGCAGTAGGAAGCCGTTCTTGAGATGAACTCGGGAGCAGAAGGTTCGTCAGCGTAGAGCGTGTAGAAATCTTCGTACTTCTGAGTGTAGTCGTCGAGAGCGGAGAGTGGAAAGAATTCGGAGGGCTCCGAGCGGGGTAATTATAGGGAGGTGGCCGCCTCCTGATTGGTCCGCTTAATTTCGTTAATTCAACTGTGTAATCTCATTGGCTCGCACATTGTTTTCTCAGTATCTGCGAGTATGATAGCTGAGCTGGTCCTCCGGGGTGGTTTCCCCACGTCCGTCGCTGCGACGGGGTCCCCGGGGGTGGCTTACGAGCGTCCGTCGTGGAGCCGACGACCTTGAGTTTAGACGGGGACCTCGGGTGTTTTCCCTGCGTCCGTTGTTCAGACGGGGTCCCCGGGGGTGCTGCTGGACCAGAGGTGGTTGCTTGCCGCCTCCTGGTTGGTTCGCCTATTGTCTCTCGTGTAATCAGTGTTTCTGATTGGCGAGTAGGCTTGTTTGAATTGTCCTTGTTAGTTTTAAAGGACGTTTGATTTTCTGTTTGAGTTTTCTCATTCAAGGCGACTTGGTTCGAGATACTTGTCGCGTCTCTCTCGCCCAGTAAGTGTCTAGGGAGGTCGCCTTGTATGTTATTAGTTAATATTTCACTTTTGAGAGAGAATTTCGTATTTTCTCTCTGGTGAAATATTTTGTTTGACGGAGTTATAACTCGACGTCTTATAAATATTTTTGTGTTGTGTCTACCTCTTTTTGGTAGCCCTGAAAAGGGCTGTTGACAAGAGGGGGTGGTTTTCACCACAGGCGCCCCCCCAAGACGTCGTGTTATTAACGACGACGCCGGTTGGGGTGTTTCGAGCGCAGTCACCCACCTCTCGTCGAATTTGGTAGAGGGGACGTGCCTTCTGGCAGATTTTCGGGGAGTCTCCTCCTTATTTTCTGCCTGATTTTTGTTTAGTGACACAGCTTCGTCTGTTTTTAGAGTGTAAGCTGGTTTTATTTGCTGTTTGGGAACTTTTTTTGTATGTTCGCCAATTTGCACTGTAACCGAAAACTTATCTCTTTTAATAACTTTGAATGGTCCCGTGTAAGGACATTGCAAGGAGGTGAGCTGTGTGGGCACTCTGATATAGACATGTGTACATGTATCCAAATTTTTGGGCATGTTGACGGCATACTTCGTATTATTATGTTTAATATGCGTAGGCCGGAAGAAGAGAGGCTCAGAAAGGTTTGTAGAAGTTACGAAAATGTCTCCTGGGAGTGGTACGTCAATTCCGTAAACTTTTTGGAACGGTGTAGTTTCCGTTGCTGGGTCTACTGCCGTACGCATGGCGAGTAGTACTTTTGGAAGGGCGTCGAGCCAATTTTCGTTTTGTGCTTTGAGAGCCTCTTTCAAAGATCTATTTCTGCGTTCTACCATTCCGTTTGTTGACGGTTTGTATGGTAACGTGTGAGTATGTTTTACTCCAAGACGTTCCATAATGGAATTAAATAGATCTGATTCGAATTGTGTGCCTTGGTCACTTGTGATGTATTTAGGTACGCCTTTTGAAGCTACCCAAATATTGATAAAGGCGTTTTTGATCGTGGCTGTTTCGATGTTGTTAAGAGGGACTGCCTCTAGCCAACCCGTTGCTCTATCGACCATCATTAGAATGTAACGTTTCCCTCCTTTAGCTAAAGGTAAGGGTCCGGTAATGTCAACGTGTACATGTGAAAATTTGTTAGCCGTTTCAAATTCGGAGTAAGGGAGCTTCACGGAGCGAGTGATTTTTGCTCGTTGGCAAGTCTCACACGCTCGGACCCAGTTGGAGACATCTGCACGAAGTCCGTGCCAAAAATATCTTTGTTTAACTTTATACACTGTAGAGTGTATACCTGGGTGTCCCAAATTGTGAATTTGGCTGATTATTTCGTGCCTTATTTCGTTTGGAATATAAGGTCTTGGGTGTCCTAGGTCTAGGTTACACCAAATTTCTCCTTGAGGGAATTCAACTCGTGTGAGTTTCAATTTGTCCTCTGTGTTAGGAGGAGAGCGAATTTGTGCATTTGAAATGTGCAGTAGAAGATTGCACTCTATTGCAGCCGTAATTTGCGAAATTTCGGCTATGGGTGGACCCTCGTCAGTTTGGGTTGAAATTGATTTTGTTTGAATTTCAACTGGATCGAAGGGTCTGGAGAGTGCGTCGGCGACGACGTTGTTCTCTCCGGGTATATGTCGAATGTCACTTGTCATTTGAGAGATGTATGTTAGCCATCTCAATCTCATTTTAGAAAAATGTGCATTTTTCTTAAGCATCGTGCCTAGCAGAGGCTTGTGATCCGAACAAATATGAAAAGATCGGCCGTCCAAGTCATTGTGCCAGTGAATGCAAGCTTGGTAAACGGCGAACATCTCTTTGTCGAATGATGCTTTATTCTTCCATTGTTCCGGAATTTCTTTACTGAAAAATCCCAATGGTTGGTAAGATTTCGAGCCGTGTTTGTCTGTAATTTCCTGCTCCAGTGCCGCTCCAATGTGTGTGTCGGATGCGTCGCAGACTATTTTCCACTCTGCTGTAGGGTGTGGATGAGCAATATTATGCAATGTAGCTTTTATCATTGCTTGTTTTAAGCTGTTGAAAGCTTTTTCTCTCTCTGATGTCCATTCGATAGGTGTCTTGTCATTTTTTTTGTTTGACTGAATGGAGTCATACAGAGGTTGTGCCGTGTGAGCGAATTTACTTGAGCAAGCTCGGTAAAAACCACACATACCTAGGAATCTGCGTAGACTTCGTACGTCTATTGGCCTAGGAAATTGTTCTATGGCTTCTATTTTATCTCGTTTAGGAATTATCCCTTCTTTCGAGATAGTGAAACCTAGGAAATCGACGGTAGGTTTCGAAAAAATGCATTTATCAAAACCTACTCGAAGTCCGTGTTCCCCTAGCTTGTCGAAAATTTGTTTGAGGTGGTTCATGTGTTCTTTATAATTTTTAGAAGCCACCAGGATGTCATCTAGGTATACAAATGCGAAATCAAATTTTCGCATGATGCTGTCCATGTATCTTTGCCATGTTTGAGCCGCTCCGGCCAAACCCATGCTCATTTTCTTAAACTCATAAAGACCGAAAGGTGTAATAATTGCAGTTTTATGAGCGTCATCTGGGTGCATCGGAATATGATAATATGCCGATTTTAAATCTATTGTCGAATAGATTTGTGTATCATGTAAATTCGCTTGGAAAGAGCGAATGTGAGGAGGAGGGTAGGCGTCTTTCTTCGTTTTCGCGTTCAGGAAACGGTAGTCGCCGGTGATCCTCCATGACCCGTCTTTTTTTGGCACACAGTGTAACGGGGATGCCCATTCGGAATCTGATGGTGCAATTATGCCTTCGGAGAGCATTTTGTCAAAAGTACTTTTGACTTGAGCCCGTTTTTCGCCCGCCATGGGTCTTGCACGGAAGTGTACTGGTGTTCCTTCCGTGGTTATACGGTGGTAAACCCCGTTGTTTTTCCACTTTCCTTGAAGTTTGCTCATTTTATCATTGTATTTTTCAATGATAGAGCGAATGTTTTCGTCCTCCGTGATTTGCACGTCCTCTGGTTGAGGGCTGTTGTCACGATGAGGGATAGTAGCTGCTATTTGTTCGTCAGTGAATTTTTTCTTCATGACTGCAGCTATTTTTTGATCGGCATAGCTTTTTATTTTATCTTTATAGATGTATTTGTGTTTGACCCGTATTCCGATATCCCAAGACTCGAGGAATGGTATACCGAGGATCGCTAGATCAACTTTCGTGATCATAAAATCGGTGGTCATGTCTCCGAGGCCGATGTTAATTGTCGTGTCAGCACGCCCTAGTGTGTCTATAGGGGCTCCGTTAGCTGCTGTGAGCTTTACGTTGGACTTACGAATTTTTAAGCCCAATTTTTTTGTGACATTGTGGGGCAGAATGTTCACTTCTGCTCCCGTGTCGATGAGAAATTCCGTGCCATTTAGTTTGCACTTGAAAAAAAGCCTTTTATACTCATTAGTCTGCCGGTGTATAGGCTCGGATACACTGGCAGTTATTCGTTTTCCGAACTCTCTACATCGGAGGTTGGAACGGTACTTTCTTGTACCGATCTCTGAGTATTTTCGTTTGAAAACCAGGTTTTAGGCTGGCTTATAGGCGCTGCCTTTTTGCTAGGTTTGGAGGCAGTGTTTGCCTTCCAAGTGCAGTGCTCTGGGTCTGCACACTTGCGAGTTTCGTTACCGAAACGTGCGTGGTTTCGACAGACAGGCTGTCGGTTTGTGAGGCTTACTCTCTACTTGCTGGGGTTTGAACTCAGTTTTTTGTGAGAGGGCCTTTTTGAAACCAGTCTTCGTGGGTTTCGGAGTAGATTCTACTCCTCGTATGTTGAGAGAGGGGTTCTCTGTTTTGTACGCGTGTAGCGTATCAGCTAGGTCGAGCCGGGCGGTCGTGGTAGGCTGTGCTGCGACCATACCTCGGGCTTCGATAGGTAGAGTTTCGATCCACTTTTGAGTGATCAGAGCCTCTGAGAAGTACCCAACAGCTTTAGAGTACATTTCGTGGTACTTGGTGCTGGGTTTTTTGGCGAGAGATGCGGGGTCCTCGAGTGCGAGGAGCCTGTCCCGTAAGGACAACCCGTATTCTCGTTGTAGGCGCTGTTTGGCCTCTTCATAAGGTGCGTGGGGTGCCGTGAGGTAAGCTGAGTCGATAGCTTCCCTCATTTCTTCCGGTACCCACTTGTATATAGCTGAGAAGCATTCGTTCTGCGTTCTCAGGTGTTTTCGCACGCAGTATTGATCGAACTCGGCGAGTGCACGATCGATATTCTTCTTTTGGAAGATTGGTCTTTGATAATCTCCCATTTCCTCCAAAAGTGCTCGAAAGCCACTTTGTGTAGAGGGTTGTTGAGTGAGATGTGGGGCGTATAGGCCCGGCGGGGGTCGTACGCCCGCAGTGGTTCCCTGAAATCCACTAGCTTCATAAGAGGGAACGAAATGCTCCGTGTTAAGCCTGTTTGGTGTAAGTAGAGTAAAAATGTATGTTCTGCCTATCATCAGCTGACTGATAAGAGGTCGGCCATCTTGGTGACGTCACGTCTGACGTCATGCTGACGTCACTTTCCACAGCCTTCTAGATCAGTGTTGCCAGTATGATAGAAATGGTGGTTTCCCGCTCAAATTCAAAATTGATTTCCCGCCTTACCCCCTCCCCCTCCCCCTACAGACCTAAAAGTAACGGTCAATCAGCTTATTGACACCCCTCCCCTCTGACGTCACATTTCACAGCCTTCTAGATCAGTGTTGCCACCTGTTTTTCCCCCGCCTAAATTTGAAATTCCCGCCTTTTTTCAAATTAACCTTTTAGGTAACCTAACATCAGTTGGTAATAGGTTGGCCATATTGAATGACGTCACGTGTGACGTCATATCACAGCCTTCTAGATTAGTGGTCAGGTTATGGAAGGTAGTGAGCGGTTTCCCGCTCAAAATTCAAAATTGAGTTCCCTCCTTATTTTACCCCCACCCTTAGACCTCTTAGTAAAGACTGTAAATCAGGTTATCACCAGCTGACTGATAAGAGCCATGTGACGTCACAGCCCCCCTCTGACGTCACAGCCATGGCCTCTTAGACTCATCCATCAGCTGTTTTAGTTCCCGCCTTTTTCAAACCACCTCCTCCTCCAGTGGCTGTTCCCATTTTTTTCTTTTCCACCTGTCAGTATCCTCCCCTCCCCATCAAATGTTTGTTCACAGCTGGCACCTACCGTTCCCTCCAAATTTTAAAATCAAATCTTCCTTTGAACCTACTAATCAGTAACCTCCCATTTCTGACGTCACATCAGATTAAGGATAGGGGTGAGGCATATCTCCAAATTAGTTTTTGGGGGTGGGCCAAAAATTGGGCAATTAACTCAACGTAGAACCTTCGAGTTTGGGCTCATTTTAAAGCTATTGATTAGATGAGTACAAATATGATAAAATAAACACCCCAAATGATTATTTTTGGGGGTGGGCCGACATTTAGGCAATTGCTTCAACGTAGAACCTTCGAGTTTGTACTCATTCAAAAGATATTGATTGAGAGATAATGCATACAATACAATATACACCCCAAATTATTATTTTTGGGGGTGGGTCAACAATTAGGCAATTGAGTTAACCTAGTATCTTCAGGTTTGGGGCTCATTTTAAAGCTATTGATTAGGTGAGTACAAATATGATAAAATAAATACCTCAAATTATATGTTCAGGGGGGTGGACCATAAATTGGGCAATTGACTCAACGTAGAACCTTCGAGTTTGGGTTCTTTTGTAAACTATTGATTGGGAGATTACGAATTGAATAAAATTAAAAACCTGAAATGGTCTTTTGGGAGTGGACCAATAATTAGGCAATTGGTTTAACGTAGCAAAGCCGAGTTTGGGCTCAATTTAAAGCTATCCATTAGGTGATTACAAATAATACGATAACCTTGAATTGCCCACCACCCTCCCCTCTACGGTACCAGTCTTTCCTGACCATGTCTGCCTACGACAGCAGATTCGTACAGCCCATCCGATGACTTAAGAAGACTCCTTTCTTACAGGAAGTGTTGAGTTTCTTTCCCAGAAAAAGACGACACCGTCGCGTCACTGAGAGAGCAGACTTGTACATGTTCTCTCATGAGTCAGCTGAAA
Organism: Adelphocoris suturalis; assembly: GCA_030762985.1. Taxonomy (NCBI): domain Eukaryota; kingdom Metazoa; phylum Arthropoda; class Insecta; order Hemiptera; family Miridae; genus Adelphocoris; species Adelphocoris suturalis. Next base: position 13,279,879 of record CM061048.1, on the reverse strand, counting down.
ATATGCGACTCCACGTGTCAAGGTTAACCCCCTCCTCTAAGCATCAGTTGGAGGGGGTCATAAATCTTTCACTCAAACAATCCACCTATATTCGTTTCCAAGAGTTTGCAGATTGAGCATCATCCTCCTCGTCACGATAAAACAGTAAGTAAAACCTTCAACATTTATTCTAACTTGTTGCTATACACTTATACCTTTAATATGTATTTATCTAAATTTTCAGATGGACTCGTTGCTCAGAAGACTGCAAAAATCTTCAACTGTTGTTGAATTACGATCAGTTGAGAGTTTACCATTAAATACACCTTTCGCAGTAATGAAGATGGTCTGGGTCCAGACGAAGTTTGGTCCTGCAGTGCAGGTCCACCTACAAGAACTTACTGATGAACAACGGCTCAAAGAAGAAGACGAAATCTTCAGGGTCTACCTTCCAAAAAGGATCTCTGGATCCATAAGAGAGGAAGACGTTGATGAATATAACTCAAGTGGTACAATTTATACTTTGGTATATAGAGGAAAAATGGGCAATGCCTTCCTTATAGATTTTTACTGAGAATATTAAATTTTTATGTAATTGATAACAATTGTAATTATGAAAATAAATGAACAAATAAATGAGGAGTGTGAATTTAACAAGGTTGTCACACACTGAGCACTGCGAGGCTGGGGCAGTGCTTCTTTTAAAATAAAAATATTTTGTTTTGATTGTACCCTTTAGATTTTATTTGAAATACCTAACGGATTAGTAGAAGTTTTTCCTCACCCAACCCCCTCCCTAACTACCAATGAAAATATACTATTCGTATATAAATGCTTGAGACCAGTGATCAATAACCCCAGTTGCTGATCAGACTCGTTACAATGTGTGGAGATATGGATCATGATGAGTCTCAGTATTGTTGTGACTTGATGTGTTTTCAAATTCCATGCTGTCAGGTTGACGGAAAGGCTTGTGAAAAATGCAACAGTTTTTGTTACTGTGTTTGCCGTTGTGAAACTTATATTGCATCTAACACAGAGAAAGGAACCAAGGACAAATATGGCACTACAGGATCCTCCAATTAGATTGATCCTCCCTCCCACTTTCACAATTTTCAACTCTGAGCAGACGTGAGTAGTTAGTCAGTTCATTGTTGTCACGGGAGTAACTTCATCAAAATTATGGTACAGGAGGTCAAAAAGTTTATTTTCTGTGCTAAGGGACGGAGAGGAATCAACGTTACTAAGGATGATGAAACAGGACTCAGTCAAGTTGTTATCTTCAATGGACGAAAATCTCTCATTGTACCTGCAGATGAATGGATGATAATGCAAGATAATCTACGCAGAAATTTACCAGTCTATCTACAACGCACCTCAACGAGAAAAAATTGTAAGCAACAAAATCCTGCAATAATCTCAGACACCTGTATGATTCGAGTGCAATTCGGAACCCCAACTTTTGGTAAACGGAGAGCTATTGTTATGTTTGAAAAAATCCCTTGGCTGCCTGAGATGGAGATCAGGATAAGTGAAGTATGTATCAATCGTCAAGATGCGAAAAAGCTATTGTATTATCTCACCGAAATTACCAATTTCTTGTGTCAAGATGCAAACACCAGAACTAAGGCCACTCAAACTTCTACATCCACAGACCTTCCGCTTCATTCTCAATCATTATCATCATCAGCGTTATTTGATATAGACACTCGAGATTACAACTATATAATCAGTGACCTTAGAGGATGATAGGAGGAGGAGTATAGCACAAAACTATGTAACCAGTTTTAAACTATGTGTAGGTGTGATCTATGATTATAAATGACTATGTATGTATGAATAATAAATAGCAATGTTGAAAACACATCTTATTAATGAAATAATATAACCACCTACTCCTTTAACCAAGAGGATGGATTATAAATATGCATTCATAAAGCAATTTGTTAATAGTGTTGTAAGAAGCGGAGCGTTAACATGAGTTTGAAAAGGAAATTAGCAGAAGAATTGCATAAACCTAAACGAAAGAATTTTATTCGATCACGAGTTTTGATCAAAGGGGTTCTTGATGATTTGTGGCAGGCAGATTTAGTAGATTTGAGAATGCATCCTGATAAAGGGTATAAATACTTATTAACAGTAATTGATACAGGCTCGAAGAAAGCATGGGCCAAACCCCTAAAGACGAAATCGGGCAATGAAGTAAGCAAGGCACTCTCCTCAATTTTTCGAACGAGTAAGCTTTCACCTAAACTCATACATGTAGATCAAGGTCGAGAATTCTATAATCCTCAGGTCTTGGAATTGATGAGGAAGAAGAGAATAAATATGTACAGTTCTTACTCAGAAATGAAAGCTCAAATTGTTGAGAGGTTCAACAGAACTATCAAACAATGGATGTGGACTGAATTCAGTGTACAAGGGAATAGGAAATGGGTATATATGATTCCTTCCCTTCTCAAACGCTATAACTGTAGGGTTCATAGATCAACAGGAATGAAACCGGCAAATGTTGAGAAGAAAGATGAACAATTAATCCTCTCTCGTCTTTTCCCACCCAACACCTACAAAAACCCAAAGCCAAAATTTGCCCTGGGTGATAGAGTTCGTATCGCGAAACTCAAGCATGCGCTCGCTAAAGGTTATTTACCATCGTGGACAAATGAACAATTTATTATCACACGAATACGAGCTGATGACAAGGTGCCAACCTACAATTTGCAAGATGTCCATGGTAATGAGGTGAAAGGAAGATTCTACGAGCAAGAAATGAAGAAAACCAACTTTCCAGATTATTATTTAGTTGAGAGAATATTGAGACGGAAGAATGGTAAAGTACTTGTAAAATGGCTTGGATTTGATGAGTCTCATAATACTTGGGAAGATGAAAAAGATGTAGAACCTTGAAATTTGGAAAAATTATATTTGTTTGTTTGCTATTGTATTCATCGTGATTTAAAAATACATTACTCAAATTATTGTTGTAGAGCACATTAATATTTAAAATACATAAATATACTAACTCCAAAGCAGGTGTATTTCTATAAATATGTAACATTATAGCAATAAAAATCTTACAGACTCATGAATTTACATTGTTTGCTCCCTTTATAACCATACGGCATAGTGTGGACACCATCCTCTAAAATCATGCGTTTGTCATCGAAGAAAGACAAACCAACCTTATGGTGTTCTGTTGTGCTGACATTGTGTAATTTTGAACTGATTTTTCGAAAAGTACAATATGTTACGGTTTTCTCATTTAATGTTCTAAGATAGTCATCGAATTTAACATTTTTTTTTTATACATGACTTTTTCACCCCTTTACATTTCATTATATGCTTACTCGCGTAACTTAGACTATACAGTTTGGGTCTGAGAGCAACAACCTCTTTAATGGGGAGAGATTGAGTCTCATCCTTCAACTTGCCAACTACTTTTTTATTCTCTAGAGAAAAACAAAAATGATCGGAGGGATAATCACTAAAATCCATAACTTCTGAAAGTACATTTTTCAGCGTAGCATAAATGTCTGGAACTTTTACATCTAGAATGTACGCATCAGTATCCATATAAACTAAATCTACGTTATTTACACCACCAAATGCCGGCCTAAGAGTGTCATAAAATAACCTATACATGTATTCCTTAGAAATTTCCAAGATAGCAAATCCTACATATATTGGAGCATCAAACACTATTTTTTGTCTACCCATGCTCACTCCTAATAGCTGATTCTCTTGAAATATGTAACGATCCATAAAGTTAGGCTTTGCTGATAATTTCAACAATTCATCGTTTGATGTAACGAGCCGAAAATCTTTAAAATTTCGTTTGTTCATCATTGAACGACCGAAAACTGCATTGTTTGCCAATTTATAATAATCTTTCAAGAAATCCGAAGTTGAAACCGCTCTTAAAGCTGTGTTGAAATCCATATAATCAGAGAGCCACCTAGACTGCCTGAAGCTTAGAATTCTATGGACTTTAGACACTCTCAAGCCTTTCTGAAGGGCTTGAATTAGGTTTACATGATGGGTCACATAGTGGTTCTTATTGTGTAAAGTTGTCAACAGTTTTTTTACTTTACCACCAGGGGGGCTCAATGACTCAGGGAAAAAAGGTAAGTCGGAGTGTTCATCATGTAAATGCTCCGGGTATTGTACGTCAATATCAAACACAAATCCAAACTCACCATCAGGGTCAAGGTTGTGGTAATCAATTGACTGTACGTCGTCAACCCATTTGAATTCACCATATGGAAGGGAACACCCCATTGCATATCCATAAAGGTTATTCACATCAAGATATATAATGTGATTAAGCGGTTTTGAGGGGTCAAATGTCTCTTGTATCAGTGGGTTGTTTGCAATAGCGTGTCTTTTAACGCATTGGGTGATCCCTCCTCTGATCCCTGTCTCGATAAACTGAAGCATATCAATATCCTTGAGGATCTCCAGTTTTACTCCTGTCTTCTTTAACATAGCTTCCCAAAAATATCCGGGGGATGTAAAATGCCAGGATGGATCTATTTGATAATGTTGCCTGCTAACTTTACGGTAATTTTCATAAACATCTGCTAACAAAAGTATGTCTGATTTCAAATAAAGTTCTGTGTATTGCATCAGATTTTTTATGTTAAAATGATTCCAAACAGCTTGAGCATGTTTGTAATCCTCATATGAGATGTCATCTTCGGTTAAGTCAGAGTAGAATGCTTCCTTAGGAGGTAAACAGGTTTCTTTTAGAACATCCCAGGATTTTATATAGCTGTAAGGGTAAACCCCTTTTCTCAAAAGAAGACGTCTATCATGATCATTAGGGAAAATACTAGTTAGTTCAGGGAAGTCGGTTGATGTCTCAACCAATTTAGAAAGACTTGTAGAGAGGAACCTAAAGGAATCAAGAAATCTTGCTTTTATTTTACATCCCTCGAAAGTTTTTGTGAAACTAATGTAATTTTCCGAAGATTTCGCCAACACATTTATGGAGCCTTCATCCAAATTTAGCTTTTTTACTAAGAAGTGGCCGTCATATCCTGACAGGTTATGAAAATAAATAGGTATAAATTGAGGAAGTTTCAACTGTAAGTTACAATTTTGACAAAGACTTGATCGGAATTCTCCAGTTAAGTGATCATGATCAGCAACTTTTATGACGTTGGGAATTGAGAACTCAATATGGCAAATACTACATGAAAGTGCTGCATTATGTTTAATTTGGAGCTCAGGAGTCCATTTAATGTTTGTATTTGTTTTGTATAGACTCTCAACTATGTGGCATATGTTCTTCAACTTCTCCATGAAGCGATCCACACAGTCGGGACCTGAGAATGTCAAAAGCTCACTTGCAATGAGGGAAGGATAGTACGATTTGATATACATCCCTATACATGTTGGTACATGAACATCCCTAGCAAACGTCCATGACTGTTCTTCGGGACAGATGTTATTTGATTGAGAGGCTGATGTTAATGGTTTCAATAGACATTCAATGTCTCCATAGATCACAATAGGTACTGGGGCTAAATGCTTGATATTTTTGAATTTTATGAAGGAATTTTTGGGGAACTGATATCTACATGGTTCCAGTTTCCCACAAAATTCTTCATGTAAGACAAGTTTTTCGACCGCATCTCTACCTTGATACCTTTGGAAGCATCTCTCGCAAATCTCAACCTTCCTACAATGGCTTGTTAATTGCTCAGACACCAATCTGGATAAATCTCTGATGAAGCAATAGTGTGTATTATTATTCTCCATTAATAAAAGTAAGTTGAAATGTTGAGGTACTTTCTTCACTAACGGTGATATCCTGTATGGATACACACTGTTATTGTTATCGAGAGCATACAGATTGATACTGACTTGATTAACACGTTCAAATTTGGAAATATCGTTCTTGGAAACTGGATAATTAATACACGAAAAATCGAAATTATGCAGTAAGCTGTTATAAAATTCGGGGGTGGTGATGTTACGCTGTCCAGGCTCGGTGTAAGATCCTAGAACAGCATATTTAAAACAGAAATCATCGTTACTCGTTACATTGACAACGCTCTTGGTTTTGATAATTTTTGATGGCAAGGGGATGGGTGCGCCACCCTTTAATGGTCTAAATTTAGTTTGCTTCAATAGAATCCCATCAACACTAAGGAGACTCCAACCGCTAGACTTCCGCTCAAGCGATTCCATTTCGGCTAGGATATGTTCGAACTGGTTTTGAAGAATGAAATCAAGTTCATGCACATCTCCTAGCAGCAACGTTTGGGTCTTGGTTTTGAAGTTAGCAATAAGAATTTCTGGAGGTTGAAGGGGAGCCCCCGGAAGTTGTTTGGAGAATTTGCATTGCAGCCAAAGACTAAACTTCAGACCTCTCCACACTTGAACGCGCGAGCTCAATTTATCCGTCAGTATGTGAACTAAAGAGTACAAATAATATTGAGGGTTCTTAATGTTATTAAGATTAATAAAATAAGTATCCAAAACAGTGTCTCCAAATTGACGAACAACGATATCTCCGAGTTGGTTTGGAGGTGTTGTAATGTCTTCACACCATCCCCTTCCCCTCTGTAGAGAGGTGGTTGGACACGGGGTGTCAGCTCTACCGATATACCGGATTACAGATGGTCTTACATTTACACCTGTTGTACGCTGAATCTCATATTGCCTTTCATTGACCGCTTGCGAAGTTCCAGGCTGTCCGACGGATTTAGCGTAGGTGTGATCCATTATTGCGGTGTAGAAATCAAAAATTAGGCTAAAAAGAAAAAAAAAATTTATTACTAATAATCATTATACAGGTTACTTGAATACATAAATAATCCTATTTATATCATTAATATTTCTGTACATGTCCTGAGATAGGTGTGTAAGATACAAGTTTATCATGAATAATGATAGCTACGCAGCTTGTGCCTACTTCAAAGTTCTGTGAAATTTCAATTTCAAGCCTTACATCAACTGCTCCCTCGCGTACAATATCCTCAGTTCTACTACAATCCAGGCAAATTAAAGGGCATTCTTTAAATTTTGAACGTGTCAATAGAGGGGATGAGTATTTTATATTACCATAATAGGACTGTTGAAAACGAATATAGTTATTGTACAATTCTGCAAATACCCCATTTTGGAGATCAATTGTCTGTTCCTGAAATGGAAATTGTTCATTGTTTAGAAACAGTCTGAAGCTTTTAAGAGGCACTGAGTCTGGAAGTGACAAATTCTTGGTTATGTCGTTCTTCTTATTCTTATAAAATGCGACGAGAACGTAGCGCGGCTTCTGGAGTTGATTAGTTGTCTTGATTGGCCATGTAAATGATGATGATTGAGGAACAGCAGGGTTCTCGTGGTATTCCCAGCTTCGAAATGCTAAAGGCAGTGGAGGATCTCGTTTGGTGGTTAAGTAGAGTTCTGCTTTAATGTTATCTGCGAGTTTCACAATCGGTACCACCCAATGAACTTTCTCCAAACTCAACGAAACATCCGTATGAGTGGGATGTCCTTGAAACACGTTAGAATCATTGCTCGCACGGGTGAGAACTAACTCTTGAGATACACCAGTCACGACTCGTTTTTCGTCTTCAAAAAACCCCATCCAATAACGCAAGGGTACACATACATTAAACATTCCTCCTGATGTGTAAACCGAGTCGGGGGCGTATGAGTTGGAATTTGGATTAGAGATTCCGGCATTTGACAAAGCATTTAAGTCTGTTTCAGAAAATGACGCCAGTCCCTTCAATGTAGAGACAATGCCCGGATTTCGTACTTGATCCACATCAGTACCGTTGATTCTGTATGTGATTGAATCAAAAAGGTGTGCGAACCCGTTGTTTATCACATGTAATGCTTCATTTGAGGTACCTTTGTTTACTTTCCCGACCAATGAGAGGAAACTATCAAACGGGGCGAAAGTTTCAAAACTGTTGATACCTATACGGATCTCAGACTTTGAAGATAGATCGGACATATTATAAGCTGCATTTCTGATAAAATGGTATCCCACAATTTGATCATTCACTATTGGGGGTTTAGTAATTTGTAGAAAAGACTCCATGACGTCTCACTTTGTATCCAAGGTTTTGAAGAAATTTGATGTTTCTCGAAGTCAGCCCCTTGTTTATCTTTTTCTTCAGAGGGCCTCCTCTTGCAGCTTTGAAATTAGATGATGGTTGGTCTAACAAGAAACTCGAACTCTGGTTTGAGTTACAACTGCGTTTGCTGTACTGGGGGTTTATTTTATGATAATATCTTTCACTAAAGTCAAATCCCATTCGGACTCTTCACAATCTTACTAGTTCCAGAACAATCGTGATATTTTCCTTTCTAAAATCCAAAAGGGAACCTTTCTCATCCACTACTCGAAGTTGAATGAAGTCAATGATGTCTCGGTTGATCTTTAAATACGATATTGGGGATGGTGTGTAATTGATTCTGTAATTAACCTCAACGTCAGGACAAAAGCTGTGTAGAACGTTTGATGGAGAAGAGTTGAAATATGATGAATCATGAGCTATTAAATTACACTGTATGTTGATCGAATTATAGTTGAAAATATTAACGTTGCTTGGTGCGTAGTGGGTCACATTTCTAGGGAGCACAACTTTTTCAGTATATCCCAACAGCGGTCCCACACAACCGTCTTTGGACATATCAACATCGAATGTGGCTATGAAGTGTACGAGTCCTGTTTTGTGATCGACTCCAAATTTAATACTGAAGTGTTGTAACGAAATAACTTTTTGAATTCTCATCTCATCCACACGCGATTCGATAAAATCAAAAATATCCTCCATACCATAGGTACCATCTGGAAAAACAATCGAGTCTTCTTTTTCACCCACAATATAAAAATGATTTGATTCATTTTTCTTGACATTCGAAATCGTATTGTAGCTCATAAAGGATCGTAACCCGATTCCATGTTCCTGATCATGTTCCAACTCGATTGGCGGGAAGATCGTTGCACTTAATACGCTTTCCTGAGAACTGAGGGTAAAGATTCTAGACATCTCTCAGCTAACAAGAAATAACACGAAAAATGAGCACAGTGAATACAGCCAGAGTCTTGATACTGAATGCTGTTGTAATAGATGGCACAGTTCTTTAAATATTTGATAACTTCGTTCGGTGGTTCCAAACCGAAAGAATCGAAGTATAAAGCGACGGCCCCGCTTTTCCGCAACGCGGTCCAATGAGTTCCATCCAAATCTGTTGATGAGGCTAAATTGATTACTAACCGTTCATGAACGTGGGGAGTTTTAGGAAGTTCATTTTTCATGTAAACCCCCCGAAAAAATGGGACTCGAGGACTCAGAACATTTTCAATTTCAATATTACTTAATGCTCTGTTTGGTAATTTCAACAACGCTTGTATTGGTTTAAGACGAATCCTCCCCCGAGCTTTGTTTTTTTCTTTGATGCTCTCAGCTTTTTCAATTTGTCCTCTCCCTTCACAGGCATCTTCCGATGTTTTCGAGGTAAAGTGGTCTTTGAACGAGTGACGTAACCGCTGCCAGATTTTTCCATTGCCATGTTGTGACGTTTCATCTCCTGGAGCTCCAGGTCTCCTCTTCTGGCGTCTCTGACGTTTTTTATGATCTGTGAGACACCTCCACCGAGCCCTCCGAGTGCACTGAGACCTGCTAAGAGAGGAAGCAGAAAACCTCCGTGAACCTCTCGTTTCAGCTTTGAACCCTTCTGTCCTTTTGCTTTCCTTCGCGCCCCTCTCTTTTTTGAACATGTTTTTTTCCGAGCCTGTAGACCTGCTCCTAGAGCCAGCTTCCCCTTCATAGCTGTGCCAACTGCTAGAGCTGCCAATCGTTCTTTTACAGTCGAATTTCTATCTTTAAATCGGGTAAATGCTTTATCCGCTAGGACCTTATCAGCTTTATGTCGATCTTTCAAAGTTTGGTGTTGGACATACGCGAGATCGTGATCTTTACAGTATGAATCCAGAGGTGTAACTGGTTGAACCCCCCTTTCGATTTGTCTTATAACGTCATTACCTGGTCCGCAAAAATTGCCATGTACTAGTAAAGGGGTACGGTTCCGATTAATGAATGCGTTTAATATGCCCATGTTCCCGGCTAAGTTATCACTAGGTTATTTATTCAGGTACTATATGCTTTTATACTCAGTCTACAAGATGAAGCTGCGTCAAATGGAACAAACATTTCCTATGATAAATTACGACGTCGTTGTTAAATCTCAAACTGATGATAATGAAAATACGTCAAAAAATGGTCCGTTTCTAGCGAATAACTGTCGAGCAATAGTATGTGGACCATCTGGGAAAGGAAAGTCGAATCTAATGATGAATTTAATTTTATCGGAAAATTCTCTTAAGTTTTCTCGACTGATCCTATGCTCAAAAAGCTTGCATCAAGAGAAATATTCATTTTTAGATCAAGTTTTCGAGGAGGTTCCAGAAATTGGATACATGAAATGCTCTAATCGAGAGGATTTCCCTGAAATTGAGGAGGATGAAGGGGCCAGGAACCATACACTTGTGATATTTGATGATGTGGATGGATCTTTCAACGATCTAATTCAGATTTTCTTCACACGTGGGAGACATTACAACGTGGATTCATTCTTTTTAATACAATCCTATGCATCATGTATGAAACATTTTGTCAGAGATAACGCAAACCTTATTATTATATTTCCACAGGATGGACGAAATTTGAATTTAATTTGGCGCGATCACGCTCATAATGATATGCCTTTCCCCAAATTTGCGGAAATGTGTAGGGGAGCTTTTTCTAAACCTTTCAACTTTTTGGTGATTGACAAAAGTGCTGACATGCAAACAGGCCGTTTTAGGAGTGGGATGGATTCATGTTTTGAGTTCCCTACAGTGCAGTGAAGAAAAGTAGTTATTCATCACCTATTCCTATAAATGGTATTATTTTCGCTAAAATCAATCATTCAACCTGTACTTATCATGACAGCAAGACTGAGTGATAGTTCTCTAGGGCTCAACAGAGAAATTAATCGCGAGAAAGAAGCTCAAATTTCATCCGAGCTTCACACTGCGAGAAAAGCTCTGAAAAAGAAATTTTCAGAGCTACAACATGCTCGTGAGAAGTCAGCACATTCTCTTGATCAACAGTACCTACCGATTACCAACACATTGAAAGAGCTCTTAGGAGCAGCAAACGAAACTAAAGGTGGAGCTGTGGTCAAAAAAAGAATGCAACGACAACGTCGACTACAAAGTGAAGTAACCAAGGGCACTGAATCTGAAGGATTAATTTCACAAGGGTCATCAATTGATGGTGATGATAATGAAGATCCAAGTATTCAGGTTCCGTCTGATACAGAGATTTTCGAATCTCAAGGGATGGGATCATCTCAAATCTTAACACCCCCCGCAACATCACCAGGGCCTTTCATGTCAACACCAATTGCTCATCCAAGCTCCTTTTTGGGAGCCCCTCAAAAATTAACCCTCATGCGACGAATAAAACGAGACACAAAGAGACTAGAGGCTTCTCATCGAGCGGATATCGATAACAGCATTGAGCCTGTACATAGTTTGATTAACTCTACGCCAGAAGCGCAAAAGATGACTCGCGATTTTATCGATAGATGGCCTCCGTATGCTAAAGTGTACTGGACCTATCTCACCACTGGTAAATGGGAAGGAGGAAATGGACAACAGCTTGATAGATATTATGGACCGAGTGTTAGTCGACAGGGCGTGAACCTCGGAGCTGCGAAAGTTGCCTTTGACGAAGATAACATATATATAAATGGAAATCCTTACACCGCAACTCCGGGATTGTATGAGTTAATTTTTCTGAAAAAACCTGTAAATTTTGATCCGCAAGATTTTGAAAACTATACCGATATAGTAAAGAGAAGCCATATAGCTCACCACGGTTATGATATACACCGACCATTGAATCGATTTGGAGGGGAGAAATATAACTCTATAATTTCACGCATATACCCTCCAAAGGATAAAAAGGGGAGTGGTTTGACAAATATGTTCACACACTTCCAAGGTTTTGATGCAGATGTGTCTCCCGATTGGATTTCAACAGAAGATGACCCAAATTTACTGGTAAAAAGATTAGAGTTGTCCCTGGGATCATTCGGTGCTGGTAATTCCCGACTTCAGAGCAAAGCCAACAAAATTCTCGATCGTTTAGAGGAATTGGGTTACATTTATTAAACCTTTGTGAGAAAACAGAATGCCAAGTGACAGATTCGGTGGTAGTATTAGGAAGCATGTTTCCGTACACGAACTTCCTACTCGATCATTCCATGCTGTGAGCAAACGTTACGTTGACTCGGCGCTTGATAAAATGATGACGCAATTAAAAAATGAGCTTCAAGAAGAGCTTAAAAATCTTGATTCTACCCTGAGAAATTTCATATCTATATCCATCGCAGAACGGTATAGTAAAAGCAACAGTTTACAAAAAATTCGGTCAGTTACAGCAAGATCTCGGAACGAGAAGTAACCATGTCATCAGTTATCATTGATCTGACGCTACAATGTGAGAAAGTGATAAAAGAACTATCAATCATTCCTCACGATGGACCTTCGACTTTCCTCCTTAAACACTTTGTATTTTTACCGCCCGCACACCTGAAAGGCCGCTCCAACTTCCATTCGAGATACAACCAAGAACATCTACATGGATTGTCATGGAACACTGGAAACACGACCTATGAATGTATTCCGGAAATTCTTAAAGAAGCGACAGAAAACATCAAGTTTGTATTCGCAAAAGGAGCTGAAAAATGTCGAATTTTGAAAGAGCTTCTCCCAAATGATAGACAAGTACACGACTTGATGATATTTGGATGTCCTAAAATTCCTACATTGCTTGGCTCCAGCATACTTTCTCAAAAACCTTGTTTAGACCATCAAGATGCAGGAATCAGTTTCACTCAGTCATGTTCTATGATCAAAATTCTTGCGCTATCGGAATGGTTACTTGAAAATGAACTTCGAGCCAACCTATTTGATACTGAACCACGTCTCGCAACATTTCGAGGAGTTAAAATGACTGTAGACCCATTGATATTGGCAAAACACGGTTTTTATCGAAATAGTTTTCAGAAAAATTCTATATGTTGTGTATTTTGTGAAAAAATCCTTGCAATTCATAATTATAATACTCATGATTGTATGGGTTGGTATGGAACTGATACTACTAAATTGTGTTATTAATAATAAAAATATACTTGTTAAATTTCGCTCACCCTTGTTTCCAATTTGTTTTCTTCCTTCGTACAAACGAGTTGTGACGCTATTTGCAGTTGTAAGATTCTCTCTGGGAAAAGAAGAAGAAGAAAATGAAAAAATCGTTTAAAATTTCAGGTGGAATGTATTATTCGTTTCTTAGAAAATATACCTGAAAATCTTAAATTTTCACCTATAGGGTTAGAAAATTAAGGCTCAGAAATAATACATGCTTCATACCTATGAAAAACAAGTGGAGATCGGGAGACGCAACTTGTGTCTAAAATGGCGAAGGCTTTCCCGCTCTTCTGATCTGGAAATATCAACAATCGAATTAAACAACATTAACTCTAATGCTGTATAAAATATCAATTATGAATGCTTGATCTGTATGTTAATGTAATCATTCGGTAATAACATTTAAAAAATTGAATCTTTCACTTACCTCGTTGTTTCGCTGGTTAACTGTCTCCAAATAGAATTACGGAGTGAATGATTGTTTTCAAACGTCCTGCTACGAGAAAAACTGGTAAGCAAGTGAAGATCGAGCGGACTCGCAGTTACAAACTAAACTCGGGTTACACCCTCGCGTCGTTGCGGGATTCGAATGTCACACCTTTTCCTCGGAGGTATTGCGAAGGATGCGAATCCTTCTCTTCTGGATATCGTCGTTGAATTATTACGCGGATATTGTCGACAAGCTCTTGTTGGTTTCTGAACCCCTGGTACTTCTGTACCTATTTTTATTGCAATGAAATGATGGCCCACCCCCAAAAATTAATTTGGGAGATTCAACGTTATCGTATTTGTAATCACCTAATGGATAGCTTTAAATTGAGCCCAAACTCGGCTTTGCTACGTTAAACCAATTGCCTAATTATTGGTCCACTCCCAAAAACCATTTCAGGTTTTTAATTTTATTCAATTCGTAATCTCCCAATCAATAGTTTACAAAAGAACCCAAACTCGAAGGTTCTACGTTGAGTCAATTGCCCAATTTATGGTCCACCCCCCTGAACATATAATTTGAGGTATTTATTTTATCATATTTGTACTCACCTAATCAATAGCTTTAAAATGAGCCCCAAACCTGAAGATACTAGGTTAACTCAATTGCCTAATTGTTGACCCACCCCCAAAAATAATAATTTGGGGTGTATATTGTATTGTATGCATTATCTCTCAATCAATATCTTTTGAATGAGTACAAACTCGAAGGTTCTACGTTGAAGCAATTGCCTAAATGTCGGCCCACCCCCAAAAATAATCATTTGGGGTGTTTATTTTATCATATTTGTACTCATCTAATCAATAGCTTTAAAATGAGCCCAAACTCGAAGGTTCTACGTTGAGTTAATTGCCCAATTTTTGGCCCACCCCCAAAAACTAATTTGGAGATATGCCTCACCCCTATCCTTAATCTGATGTGACGTCAGAAATGGGAGGTTACTGATTAGTAGGTTCAAAGGAAGATTTGATTTTAAAATTTGGAGGGAACGGTAGGTGCCAGCTGTGAACAAACATTTGATGGGGAGGGGAGGATACTGACAGGTGGAAAAGAAAAAAATGGGAACAGCCACTGGAGGAGGAGGTGGTTTGAAAAAGGCGGGAACTAAAACAGCTGATGGATGAGTCTAGGAGGCCATGGCTGTGACGTCAGAGGGGGGCTGTGACGTCACATAGCTCTTATCAGTCAGCTGGTGATAACCTGATTTACAGTCTTTACTAAGAGGTCTAAGGGTGGGAGTAAAATAAGGAGGGAACTCAATTTTGAATTTTGAGCGGGAAACCCCCCACTACCTTCCATAACCTGACAACACTGATCTAGAAGGCTGTGATATGACGTCACACGTAACGTCATTCAATATGGCCAACCTATTACCAACTGATGTTAGGTTACCTAAAAGGTTAATTTGAAAAAAGGCGGGAATTTCAAATTTAGGCGGGGGAAAAACAGGTGGCAACACTGATCTAGAAGGCTGTGAAATGTGACGTCAGAGGGGAGGGGTGTCAATAAGCTGATTGACCGTTACTTTTAGGTCTGTAGGGGGAGGGGGAGGGGGTAAGGCGGGAAATCAATTTTGAATTTGAGCGGGAAACCACCATTTCTATCATACTGGCAACACTGATCTAGAAGGCTGTGGAAAGTGACGTCAGCATGACGTCAGACGTGACGTCACCAAGATGGCCGACCTCTTATCAGTCAGCTGATGATAGGCAGAACATACATTTTTACTCTACTGGTGTAGGTAGACCAAGTGGGACATTTATATTCTGATTATGCGGGTTAGTCCCTGAGGTATTCCTATAAGGAATGTGAGCGAAATCGCCAAGGTCAGCTTGCTTGGCGGGATGAACTGAGGGATAGTTCGTGTCGCAGCCGCGTGGAGCACTGGGCTCGCATAGTGGGTGCTGGGATCGATCAGTTTGGTACTGAGCCGTTTTGTAATATTCCGGCCTAAGATTTATATCTGTAGGAGGAATATGTTGAGCTTGGTTGAGGTACTGAAAAGTATCCTTTGTTTTTTGTACATTTGGAGTGTATTTGACACTCGGATCGGTCGGGTAGCCTTGTGTAGAATATCGTGGATATTCGGAAATCTTTGTCAATCATAATGATTGACTTCAGAGCGGGTCTGAAAGGTATCCTCGAACTTTTGTGTAGGTGAGGCTTGATCTAACGTTTCCTTCGTGAATACGTTAGGTGAGAAGGCGATCTCGTCGCGAGGATCGAGCCTTGGGCCGTCGCTAGGAACAGCGGACTGGTCGAGCAGCGGGTAGGTAGCGCTGCGTGGGCTAAGAGGCCCGGCCGCGCCGTGTTCCGCCTCCCCTTGCATGAGGAAATAGGACGGGCGGCGCTCCATCGAAATATCCGAGTTTATTAACTCGTTTTCGATACCTCTACGTATAGAAATAGAGGGTTTAGAAGGTGGACTCGCTTGACAGAGCTTCTTTCCTTTGCTCGGATGTCAGGGTCCTACCTTGTAGTCTTGAAAAAGACTTCCTTGGACGGTAAATTAGAGCGTA
The DNA here is from genome assembly GCA_030762985.1 of Adelphocoris suturalis. Lineage (NCBI taxonomy): Eukaryota > Metazoa > Arthropoda > Insecta > Hemiptera > Miridae > Adelphocoris > Adelphocoris suturalis. Next base: position 13,263,666 of record CM061048.1, on the reverse strand, counting down.
TGAGCTGAGTAATTTACCGGCGTGCCCACAGCGGTCGGTGACGAGCCTAGTGCTACGAAACCCGGGCGACACGTCTCGGAACGTCCCAGCGGGCGTACGATCTAATGAGAATATCAATAGATGTACCGGGTGGCGTCCTGACAGAAGAACTACGTTGGGCAATGAGCAGGATGAATAATCACTGGACTCGTAGATGCCAATGCGAGATCTGTGTGGAGAGAAGGTATGCCTTGTAGAAAGCAGTAGGAAGCCGTTCTTGAGATGAACTCGGGAGCAGAAGGTTCGTCAGCGTAGAGCGTGTAGAAATCTTCGTACTTCTGAGTGTAGTCGTCGAGAGCGGAGAGTGGAAAGAATTCGGAGGGCTCCGAGCGGGGTAATTATAGGGAGGTGGCCGCCTCCTGCCGCCTCCTGATTGGTCCGCTTAATTTCGTTAATTCAACTGTGTAATCTCATTGGCTCGCACATTGTTTTCTCAGTATCTGCGAGTATGATAGCTGAGCTGGTCCTCCGGGGTGGTTTCCCCACGTCCGTCGCTGCGACGGGGTCCCCGGGGGTGGCTTACGAGCGTCCGTCGTGGAGCCGACGACCTTGAGTTTAGACGGGGACCTCGGGTGTTTTCCCTGCGTCCGTTGTTCAGACGGGGTCCCCGGGGTGGCTGCTGGACCAGAGGTGGTTGCTTGCCGCCTCCTGGTTGGTTCGCCTATTGTCTCTCGTGTAATCAGTGTTTCTGATTGGCGAGTAGGCTTGTTTGAATTGTCCTTGTTAGTTTTAAAGGACGTTTGATTTTCTGTTTGAGTTTTCTCATTCAAGGCGACTTGGTTCGAGATACTTGTCGCGTCTCTCTCGCCCAGTAAGTGTCTAGGGAGGTCGCCTTGTATGTTATTAGTTAATATTTCACTTTTGAGAGAGAATTTCGTATTTTCTCTCTGGTGAAATATTTTGTTTGACGGAGTTATAACTCGACGTCTTATAAATATTTTTGTGTTGTGTCTACCTCTTTTTGGTAGCCCTGAAAAGGGCTGTTGACAAGAGGGGGTGGTTTTCACCACAGGCGCCCCCCCAAGACGTCGTGTTATTAACGACGACGCCGGTTGGGGTGTTTCGAGCGCAGTCACCCACCTCTCGTCGAATTTGGTAGAGGGGACGTGCCTTCTGGCAGATTTTCGGGGAGTCTCCTCCTTATTTTCTGCCTGATTTTTGTTTAGTGACACAGCTTCGTCTGTTTTTAGAGTGTAAGCTGGTTTTATTTGCTGTTTGGGAACTTTTTTTGTATGTTCGCCAATTTGCACTGTAACCGAAAACTTATCTCTTTTAATAACTTTGAATGGTCCCGTGTAAGGACATTGCAAGGAGGTGAGCTGTGTGGGCACTCTGATATAGACATGTGTACATGTATCCAAATTTTTGGGCATGTTGACGGCATACTTCGTATTATTATGTTTAATATGCGTAGGCCGGAAGAAGAGAGGCTCAGAAAGGTTTGTAGAAGTTACGAAAATGTCTCCTGGGAGTGGTACGTCAATTCCGTAAACTTTTTGGAACGGTGTAGTTTCCGTTGCTGGGTCTACTGCCGTACGCATGGCGAGTAGTACTTTTGGAAGGGCGTCGAGCCAATTTTCGTTTTGTGCTTTGAGAGCCTCTTTCAAAGATCTATTTCTGCGTTCTACCATTCCGTTTGTTGACGGTTTGTATGGTAACGTGTGAGTATGTTTTACTCCAAGACGTTCCATAATGGAATTAAATAGATCTGATTCGAATTGTGTGCCTTGGTCACTTGTGATGTATTTAGGTACGCCTTTTGAAGCTACCCAAATATTGATAAAGGCGTTTGTGATCGTGGCTGTTTCGATGTTGTTAAGAGGGACTGCCTCTAGCCAACCCGTTGCTCTATCGACCATCATTAGAATGTAACGTTTCCCTCCTTTAGCTAAAGGTAAGGGTCCGGTAATGTCAACGTGTACATGTGAAAATTTGTTAGCCGTTTCAAATTCGGAGTAAGGGAGCTTCACGGAGCGAGTGATTTTTGCTCGTTGGCAAGTCTCGCACGCTCGGACCCAGTTGGAGACATCTGCACGAAGTCCGTGCCAAAAATATCTTTGTTTAACTTTATAGTTAACTTTACTGTAGAGTGTATACCTGGGTGTCCCAAATTGTGAATTTGGCTGATTATTTCGTGCCTTATTTCGTTTGGAATATAAGGTCTTGGGTGTCCTAGGTCTAGGTTACACCAAATTTCTCCTTGAGGGAATTCAACTCGTGTGAGTTTCAATTTATCCTCTGTGTTAGGAGGAGAGCGAATTTGTGCATTTGAAATGTGCAGTAGAAGATTGCACTCTATTGCAGCCGTAATTTGCGAAATTTCGGCTATGGGTGGACCCTCGTCAGTTTGGGTTGAAATTGATTTTGTTTGAATTTCAACTGGATCGAAGGGTCTGGAGAGTGCGTCGGCGACGACGTTGTTCTCTCCGGGTATATGTCGAATGTCACTTGTCATTTGAGAGATGTATGTTAGCCATCTCAATCTCATTTTAGAAAAATGTGCATTTTTCTTAAGCATCGTGCCTAGCAGAGGCTTGTGATCCGAACAAATATGAAAAGATCGGCCGTCCAAGTCATTGTGCCAGTGAATGCAAGCTTGGTAAACGGCGAACATCTCTTTGTCGAATGATGCTTTATTCTTCCATTGTTCCGGAATTTCTTTACTGAAAAATCCCAATGGTTGGTAAGATTTCGAGCCGTGTTTGTCTGTAATTTCCTGCTCCAGTGCCGCTCCGATGTGTGTGTCGGATGCGTCGCAGACTATTCTCCACTCTGCTGTAGGGTGTGGATGAGCAATATTATGCAATGTAGCTTTTATCATTGCTTGTTTTAAGCTGTTGAAAGCTTTTTCTCTCTCTGATGTCCATTCGATAGGTGTCTTGTCATTTTTTTTGTTTGACTGAATGGAGTCATACAGAGGTTGTGCCGTGTGAGCGAATTTACTTGAGCAAGCTCGGTAAAAACCACACATACCTAGGAATCTGCGTAGACTTCGTACGTCTATTGGCCTAGGAAATTGTTCTATGGCTTCTATTTTATCTCGTTTAGGAATTATCCCTTCTTTCGAGATAGTGAAACCTAGGAAATCGACGGTAGGTTTTGAAAAAATGCATTTATCAAAACCTACTCGAAGTCCGTGTTCCCCTAGCTTGTCGAAAATTTGTTTGAGGTGGTTCATGTGTTCTTTATAATTTTTAGAAGCCACCAGTATGTCATCCAGGTATACAAATGCGAAATCAAATTTTCGCATGATGCTGTCCATGTATCTTTGCCATGTTTGAGGCTATTCTGAATCATATTCTGAAGTTTAACGCATTTTTTTATGTACTTATGTATGTGTCATTCCAGACGATAACTGTCCGTGGAATTGTGCTAGAAACTTCAAACAAATTTTAAAATGTTAAGGACACAAAACGAAAGTTCAAGTTCGTTGGCCAGCATGATCGGATTACATCTTCGGGTTGAAATTTTCAAAAATGTAGTCAACAATTTCAAAATACCTAGCCTGTTTTTTGCGATTTGTTGTGCGAAATAATTTTTTCAGCATAGGTACTGTGGTGAAAACCACCCCCTCTTTTCAACAGCCCTTTTCAGGGCTACCAAAAAGAGGTAGACACGACACACAAATATTTATAAGACGTCGAGTTATAACTCCGTCAAACAAAATATTTCACCAGAGAGAAAATACGAAATTCTCTCTCAAAAGTGAAATATTAACTAATAACATACAAGGCGACCTCCCTAAACACTTACTGGGCGAGAGAGACGCGACAAGTATCTCGAACCAAGTCGCCTTGAATGAGAAAACTCAAACAGAAAATCAAACGTCCTCTAAAACTAACAAGGACAATTCTAGCAAGCCTACTCGCCAATCAGAAACACTGATTACACGAGAGACAATAGGCGAACCAACCAGGAGGCGGCAAGCAACCACCTCTGGTCCAGCAGCCACCCCGGGGACCCCGTCTGAACAACGGACGCAGGGAAGCCACCCGAGGACCCCGTCTAAACGACGGACGCAGGGAAGACACCTCAAGGTCGTTGTCTCCGCAACGGACGCGCGTAAGCCACCTCCGGGGACCCCGTCGCAGCGACGGACGCGGGGAAGCCACCCCGGAGGACCAACTCAGCTATCATACTCGCAGATTCTGAGAAAACAATGTGCGAGCCAATGAGATAACACAGTTGAATTAATGAAATTAAGCGGACCAATCAGGAGGTGGCCACCTCCCTATAATTACCCCGCTCGGAGCCCTCCGAAATTCATTCCACTCACCGCTCTCGACGACTACACTCTGAAGTACGAAGATTCTACACGCTCTACGTTGACGATCCTTCTGCTCCCGAGTTCATCTCAGAACGGCTTCCTACTGCTTTCTACAAGGCATACCTTCTCTCCACACAGATCTCGCATTGGCATCTACGAGTCCAGTGATTATTCATCCTGCTCATTGCCCAACGTAGTTCTTCTGTCAGGACGCCACCCGGTACATCTATTGATATTCTCATTAGATCGTACGCCCGCTGGGACGTTCCGAGATGTGTCGCCCGGGTTTCGTAGCACTAGGCTCGTCACCGACCGCTGGGGCACGCCGATAAATTACTCAGCTCATCCGCTCTAATTTATCGTCCAAGGAAGTCTTTTTCAAGACTACAAGGTAGGACCCTGACATCCGAGCAAAGGAAAGAAGCTCTGTCAAGCGAGTCCACCTTCCAAACCCTCTATCCTATACGTAGAGGTATCGAAAACGAGTTAACAAACTCGGATATTTCGATGGAGCGCCGCCCGTCCTACTTCCTCATGCAAGGGGAGGCGGAACACGGCGCGGCCGGGCCCCTTAGCCCACGCAGCGCTCCCTACCCGCTGCTCGACTCGTCCGCTGTTCCTAGCGACGGCCCAAGGCTCGATCCTCGCGAAGAGATCGCCTTCTCACCTAACGTATTCATGAAGGAAACGTTAGATCAAGCCTCACACGCACAAAAGATCGAGGAAACCTTTCAGACCCGCTCTGAAATCAATCATCATGATTCGACAAAGATTTCCGAATATCCACGATATTCTACACAAGGCTACCCGGTCGATCCGAGTGTCAAATACACTCCAAATGTGCTGAAAACAAAGGATACTTTTCAGTACCTCAACCAAGCCCAACATATTCCTCCTACAAATATAAATCTTAGGCCGGAATATTACAAAACGGCTCAGCACCAAACGGATTGAACCCAGCACCCACTATGCGAGCCCAGTGCTCCACGCGGCCGCGACACGAACTACCCCTCAGTTCCTCCCGCCAAGCAAGCTGACCTTGGCGATTTCGCTCACATTCCTTACAGGAATACCTCAGGGACTAACCCGCATAACCAGAATATAAATGTCCCACTTGGTCTACCTACACCAAGTAAAACATATTTAAATCCACTACAAATGGTGACCCCGCCTTTGAACAGGCTTAACACGGAGCATTTCGTTCCCTCTTATGAAGCTAGTGGATTTCAGGGAACCACTGCGGGCGTGCGACCCCCGCCGGGCCTATACGCCCCACATCTCACTCAACAACCCTCTACACAAAGTGGCTTTCGAGCACTTTTGGAGGAAATGGGAGATTATCAAAGACCTATCTTCCAAAAGAAGAATATCGATTGTGCACTCGCCGAGTTCGATCAATACTGCGTGCGAAAACACCTGAGAACGCAGAACGAATGTTTCTCAGCTATATACAAGTGGGTACCGGAAGAAATGCGGGAAGCTATCGACTCAGCTTACCTCACGGCACCCCACGCACCTTATGAAGAGGCCAAACAGTGCCTACAACGAGAATACGGGTTGTCCTTACAGGACAGGCTCCTCGCGCTCGAGGACCCCGCATCTCTCGCCAAAAAACCCAGCACCAAGTACCATGAAATGTACTCTAAGGCTGTTGGGTACTTCTCAGAGGCTCTGATCACTCAAAAGTGGATCGAAACTCTGCCTATCGAAGCCTGAGGCATGGTCGCAGCACAACCTACCACGACCGCCCGGCTCGACCTAGCTGATACGCTACACGCGTACAAAACAGCGAACCCTTCTCTCAACATACGAGGAGTAGAATCTACTTCGAAACCCACGAAGACTGGTTTCAAAAAGGCCCTCTCACAAAAAGCTGAGTTCAAACCTCAGCAAGTAGAGAGTAAGCTTCACAAACCGACGGCCTATGTCTGCAGAAACCACACACGTTTCGGTAGCGAAACTCGCAAGTGTGCAGACCCAGAATACTGCACTTGGAAGGCAAATACTGCCTCCAAACCTACCAAAAAGGCAGCGCCTATCAGCCAGCCTAAAGCCTTGGTTTCAAGCGAAAATACTCATAGATCGGTACAAGAAAGTACCGTTCCAACCTCGGACTCAGAGAGTTCGGAAAACGAATAACTGCCAGTGTATCTGAGCCTATACACCGGCAGACTAAAGAGTATAAAAGGCTTTTTTTCAAGTGCAAACTAAATGGCACTGAATTTCTCATTGACACGGGAGCAGAAGTGAACATTCTGCCCCACAATGTCACCAAAAAATTGGGCTTAAAAATTCGTAAGTCCAACGTCAAGCTCACGGCAGCTAACGGCGCCCCTATAGACACACTAGGGCGTGCTGACACGACGATTAACATCGGCCTCGGAGACATGACCACCGATTTTATGATCACTAAAGTTGATCTAGCGATCCTCGGTATACCATTCCTCGAGTCTTGGGATATCGGAATACGGGTCAAACACAAATATATCTATAAAGATAAAATAAAGAGCTATGTCGATCAAAAAATCGCTGCAGTCATGAACAAAAAATTCACTGACGAACAAATAGCAGCTACTATCCCTCATCGTGACAACAGCCCTCAACCAGAGGACGTGCAAATCACGGAGGACGAAAACATTCGCTCTATCATTGAAAAATACAATGATAAAATGAGCAAACTTCAAGGAAAGTGGAAAAACAACGGGGTTTACCACCGTATAACCACGGAAGGAACACCAGTACACTTCCGTGCAAGACCCATGGCAGGCGAAAAACGGGCTCAAGTCAAAAGTACTTTTGACAAAATGCTCTCCGATGGTATAATTGCACCATCGGATTCCGAATGGGCATCCCCGTTACACTGTGTGCCAAAAAAAGACGGGTCATGGAGGATCACCGGCGACTACCGTTTCCTGAACGCGAAAACGAAGAAAGACGCCTACCCTCCTCCTCACATTCGCTCTTTCCAAGCGAATTTACATAATACACAAATCTATTCGACAATAGATTTAAAATCGGCATATTACCATATCCCGATGCACCCAGATGACGCTCATAAAACAGCAATTATTACACCTTTCGGTCTTTATGAGTTTAAAAAAATGAGCATGGGTTTGGCCGGAGCGGCTCAAACATGGCAAAGGTACATGGACAGCATCATGCGAAAATTTGATTTCGCATTTGTATACCTAGATGACATATTGGTGGCTTCTAAAAATTATAAAGAACACATGAACCACCTCAAACAAATTTTCGATAAGCTAGGAGAACACGGACTTCGAGTAGGTTTTGATAAATGCATTTTTTCAAAACCTACCGTCGATTTCCTAGGTTTCACTATCTCGAAAGAAGGGATAATTCCTAAACGAGATAAAATAGAAGCCATAGAGCAATTTCCTAGGCCAATAGACGTACGAAGCCTACGCAGATTCCTAGGTATGTGTGGTTTCTACCGAGCTTGCTCAAGTAAATTCGCTCACACAGCGCAACCTCTGTATGACTCCATTCAGTCAAACAAAAAAAATGACAAAACACCTATCGAATGGACATCAGAGAGAGAAAAAGCTTTCAACAGCTTAAAACAAGCAATGATAAAAGCTACATTGCATAATATTGCTCATCCACACCCTACAGCAGAGTGGAGAATAGTTTGCGACGCATCCGATACACACATCGGAGCGGCACTGGAGCAGGAAATTACAGACAAACACGGCTCAAAATCTTACCAACCATTGGGATTTTTCAGTAAAGAAATTCCAGAACAATGGAAGAATAAAGCCTCGTTCGACAAAGAGATGTTCGCCGCTTACCAAGCTTGCATTCATTGGCACAATGACTTGGACGGCCGCTCTTTTCATATTTGCTCAGATCACAAGCCTCTGCTAGGCACGATGCTTAAGAAAAACGCACATTTTTCTAAAATGCGATTGAGATGGCTAACATACATCTCCCAAATGACAAGTGACATTCGACATATACCCGGAGAAGACAACGTCGTCGCCGACGCACTCTCCAGACCCTTCGATCCAGTTGAAATTCAAACAAAGTCAATTTCAACCCAAACTGACGAGGGTCCGCCCATGGCCGAAATTTCACAAATTACGGCCGCAATAGAGTGCAATCTTCTACTGCACATCTCAAATGCACAAATTCATTCTCCTCCTAACGCAGAGGACAAACTAAAACTCACACGAGTCGAATTCACTCAAGGAGAGATTTGGTGTAACCTAGACCTAGGACACCCAAGACCTTATATTCCAAACGAAATAAGGCACGAAATAATCAGCCAAATTCACAATTTGGGACACCCAGGCATACACTCTACAGTGTATAAAGTAAAACAAAGATATTTTTGGCACGGCCTTCGTGCAGATGTCTCCAACTGGGTCCGAGCATGCGAGACTTGCCAACGAGCAAAAATCACTCGCTCCGTGAAGCTCCCTTACTCCGAATTTGAAACGGCTAACAAATTCTCACATGTACACGTTGACATTACCGGACCCTTACCTTTAGCTAAAGGAGGGAAACGTTACATTTTAATGATGGTCGATAGAGCAACGGGTTGGCTAGAGGCAGTCCCTCTTAACAACATCGAAACATCCACGATCACAAACGCCTTTATCAATATTTGGGTAGCTTCAAAAGGCGTACCTAAATACATCACAAGTGACCAGGGCACACAATTCGAATCGGATCTATTCCATTCCATTATGGAACGTCTCGGAGTAAAACATACTCACACGTTACCATACAAACCGTCAACAAACGGAATGGTGGAACGCAGAAATAGATCCTTGAAAGAGGCTCTCAAAGCACAAAACGAAAATTGGCTCGACGCCCTTCCAAAAGTACTACTCGCCATGCGTACGGCAGTAGACCCAGCAACGGAAACTACACCATTCCAAAAAGTTTACGGAATTGACGTACCGCTCCCAGGAGACATTTTCGTAACTTCTACAAACCTTTCTGAGCCTCTCTTCTTCCGGCCTACGCATATTAAACATAATAATACGAAATATGCCGTCAACATGCCCAAAAATTTGGATACATGTACACATGTCTATATCAGAGTGCCCACACAGCTCTCCTCTTTGCAATGTCCTTACACGGGACCATTCAAAGTTGTTAAAAGAGATAAGTTTTCGGTTACAGTACAAATTGGCGAACACACGAAAAAAGTTCCCAAACAGCAAATAAAACCAGCTTACACTCTAAACACAGACGAAGCTGGGTCACGAAGCCAAAATCAGGCAGAAATAAAGGAGGAAACTCCCCGAAAATCCGCCAGAGGGCGCGTCCCCTCTCCCAAATTCGACGAGAAGTGGGTGACTGCACTCGAAGCAGGCCACGCCCACTTTTCTCGGGTAGGAACAGTGGGAGATATAAATATGGAACACCCCACGCCCGGAGCTCATACCAACTTTGACCATGGCAGCTTCGACTCCTACCGAACACATGCTCACAGAGGAAGTGGAGGATTTCCTCCTAGCCGAAGAAATTCCGGCACCCATCGGCCCGCTACCGCCTTCGCCGGAGAAGAAGGGACCGGCGGACGCCAGCGCTCCAAGGGAGGTGGTGTGGAGGACACCAGCCACATTCACGACGCCAGCTACACCCGCTCCGCAGCTGCCCAGGGCTCCACCCGCTCACCAGCTCCCCACGGTTCCACGCAAGTGGATCAGCTCGTTCGACGTGCCCGTGCCTCGGTGGGACGAGATGAGCGCAGCGGGGTGGACGGAGCCGGAACGAGCACCTCCGCAACAGCCCAGCCGCGGCCGCGGGCCAAACCCTCGCGGGTTTGGCTCCCGTCGGCAAAGCTCGGGCCGGCCACGGCCGCCCCGCGGCGCTCGTCGAAACCGGCGAGGCCGGGGCGCACCCCAGGCGCGGGACGCGAGGCCTGCACCTCCGCCTCCGCCCCAACTGGTGAGAGTTTCTTACGGAGAATTCCGTGTGGACCTCCCAGTTCTCCCCAACCGGCGTCGTCGTTAATAACACGACGTCTTGGGGGGGCGCCTGTGGTGAAAACCACCCCCTCTTTTCAACAGCCCTTTTCAGGGCTACCAAAAAGAGGTAGACACGACACACAAATATTTATAAGACGTCGAGTTATAACTCCGTCAAACAAAATATTTCACCAGAGAGAAAATACGAAATTCTCTCTCAAAAGTGAAATATTAACTAATAACATACAAGGCGACCTCCCTAAACACTTACTGGGCGAGAGAGACGCGACAAGTATCTCGAACCAAGTCGCCTTGAATGAGAAAACTCAAACAGAAAATCAAACGTCCTCTAAAACTAACAAGGACAATTCAAACAAGCCTACTCGCCAATCAGAAACACTGATTACACGAGAGACAATAGGCGAACCAACCAGGAGGCGGCAAGCAACCACATCTGGTCCAGCAGCCACCCCGGGGACCCCGTCTGAACAACGGACGCAGGGAAGCCACCCGAGGACCCTGTCTAAACGACGGACGCAGGGAAGACACCTCAAGGTCGTTGTCTCCGCAACGGACGCGCGTAAGCCACCTCCGGGGACCCCGTCGCAGCGACGGACGCGGGGAAGCCACCCCGGAGGACCAACTCAGCTATCATACTCGCAGATTCTGAGAAAACAATGTGCGAGCCAATGAGATTACACAGTTGAATTAATGAAATTAAGCGGACCAATCAGGAGGCGGCAGGAGGCGGCCACCTCCCTATAATTACCCCGCTCGGAGCCCTCCGAAATTCATTCCACTCACCGCTCTCGACGACTACACTCTGAAGTACGAAGATTCTACACGCTCTACGCTGACGATCCTTCTGCTCCCGAGTTCATCTCAGAACGGCTTCCTACTGCTTTCTACAAGGCATACCTTCTCTCCACACAGATCTCGCATTGGCATCTACGAGTCCAGTGATTATTTATCCTGCTCATTGCCCAACGTAGTTCTTCTGTCAGGACGCCACCCGGTACATCTATTGATATTCTCATTAGATCGTACGCCCGCTGGGACGTTCCGAGACGTGTCGCCCGGGTTTCGTAGCACTAGGCTCGTCACCGACCGCTGGGGCACGCCGATAAATTACTCAGCTCATCCGCTCTAATTTATTGTCCAAGGAAGTCTTTTTCAAGACTACAAGGTAGGACCCTGACATCCGAGCAAAGGAAAGAAGCTCTGTCAAGCGAGTCCACCTTCCAAACCCTCTATCCTATACGTAGAGGTATCAAAAAACGAGTTAACAAACTCGGATATTTCGATGGAGCGCCGCCCGTCCTACTTCCTCATGCAAGGGGAGGCGGAACACGGCGCGGCCGGGCCCCTTAGCCCACGCAGCGATCCCTACCCGCTGCTCGACTCGTCCGCTGTTCCTAGCGACGGCCCAAGGCTCGATCCTCGCGAAGAGATCGCCTTCTCACCTAACGTATTCATGAAGGAAACGTTAGATCAAGCCTCACACACACAAAAGTTCGAGGATACCTTTCAGACCCGCTCTGAAGTCAATCATCATGATTCGACAAAGATTTCCGAATATCCACGATATTCTACACAAGGCTACCCGGCCGATCCGAGTGTCAAATACACTCCAAATGTGCTGAAAACAAAGGATACTTTTCAGTACCTCAACCAAGCCCAACATATTCCTCCTACAAATATAAATCTTAGGCCGGAATATTACACAATGGCTCAGCACCAAACTGATCGAACCCAGCACCCACTATGCGAGCCCAGTGCTCCACGCGGCCGCGACACGAACTACCCCTCAGTTCCTCCCGCCAAGCAAGCTGACCTTGGCGATTTCGCTCACATTCCTTACAGGAATACCTCAGGGACTAACCCGCATAACCAGAATATAAATGTCCCACTTGGTCTACCTACACCAAGTAAAACATATTTAAATCCACTACAGGTACTAACATGTGGTATATTCGGAATCAGCGTAAAATTTCCTATAAGAATATGTATCAAGTTTTCATAATTTTCGAAGTTTAAAAATCAGTCAAACATCGAAATAATGCCGTTCGCTAGTTGTAAAAATCGGTAATATTTGCATGAAACATTGTCCAAATTCAGATTGAACTACTCTTATGGAAGTATCCCTGTATAACCAATCCTTGAACCATGCTGTTTAAAACGTAGGTAGTAGGTGCTTGTTAAAAAAAAATGTAATCACAACTGATTTTTCTCTGTGAAATATTCCGTCCTCCGATTCTCTCGGTCGCTCTCTTTAATGTTTTACGCTCAACTGTTTTAGGACTTTAATACTGACTGTGGCTTAAAATATCAGCCATGAAATTATATTTTTAATAATTTGATTCCATGTTTGTCTATCAAAATCATAAACTAACATTTCTCTACACGATCAATAGCGACTGAAATGTCGAAGATTTCTTCAAAAATTCGCTCATGGGATCATGCTGCATGACTGGACTTTTTTGCAGTTGAGAGGTCTTGAGGGGGATGTTGAAGGTGTTTGCTGAGTTTAAGCGTTAAGGCTAAACAGTTTACTGAGTTTTACAAGGCTGATTAAAAAATCGCTTCTTTTAAAAGCTGATCCAAAAGCTACAGCTTTCCTTAAAGTTTCTCCATCTGTGTCTGATTCCATCTCTTCCAGTAACTATGCAACACTGACCAATAGCTCCTTAAAAACTAGCACGCTCTCACGTCGCTCTACCCACCTTGTTGAGCACAATGTCTTCAATTTTCTTTCATTTGTCTTAGTCTTCCACCTTAGCTTGCGTAAAAACCTTTTCAACTGCTGATATCCTCTTTGCAGAACCTATAATAAAGTTTGAAATGGATCCAACAATACCCATAATATTTCTTATTGGCTGAATATCACAGCTTTTCGTAAGGCATAAATTGAACACCTTTTCTCAAATCGTTGTTAAAGTTCGTGTCTCTGCTAATAGTAAACTCATTATTTAATGAACTTTTTAATATTAAGTAGGGTTAAAAATATGTTGACAACCATTTTAAACAAGGGAAGTATTTATTAAATATCTAATCGCATTTTATCTAGTGTAAGTTTGGGTCCAAAGGGCGGGGCTAAAGCCCCCTTAGCCCCTCTCTGGATCCGCGCCTGGGTAGATCCAAGTGGTACTTACTGTCAGTACAAGAGAAACACATCATTAGTACTACTTGAACAGTTGGTACTGCAGCTGCAGGCACTTAGCACAATCTACCACACCAGTGGAACAATAGCCGGAGCTTGTCCAGACTAGTCCGTACCAAGCTGGGGGGGGGGACCTGCAACTTTTGGAAGTATAACCAAGAGTATTTAGTTTCAGACATTACCGCCAAGTTAAACGTTTATGCCAGCAAAATGAATACAATTTTAACACAGAATGTGTTTTAGCCATGGACTAACTAGCCAAAAAAGCTAACGAAATTTCGTAACAAAATCTGGGACGACAACATTGATACCGATGATACGGAACTAAGGATCGTGTAACCTATGCGATATTTTGTTATGACGCGGTGATTATATAAGATTCTGAATTAGTGGGAGGAAAGTAGCGAAATTCTCATTTAGTGGTAGGAAGTTAACCACTCTTCAGCCGAATTTTTTAGACTGGTTTATGTGAAACGCGTGAGCTAAAACACATTCTATGTTTCAATAATTTCGTCCGAAGTATGTAGAGGTAACCGGGGGTCCAGGGGGCTTGCACCCTGGCGGAGCGCCGAGTTTTTTCTTTTTTTCACTTCAGCATTAAGGTACTTCAACAAGTAAACAACTAGAAGCTGGGATGGATTGAAGATCCGGCTGCTGAAATACATAGAAGCCACATGGCATGTCACACCACCTAGAACTGGGTAACTGGCCACTTATGCGAGCGAACACCTAGTTTGGAACCTACCATTTCACGAACGAGCTACCTTACCTCTCCTCATTCCAAACCTTCCTGCAAGCAACAGGTTGACCAGCTTGCTACTTTCCTAACACCCAATGAGTTGACTAGAATGTTTCCTTGAGGAATGGTTTATCTGAACTCTACAGCTTCCAGCGGGTTGACCAGAAAGTTACACTATCGATCATTGAACGGGTTGACCTGGATGAATCCTTCATATCTGTCGATATTTACTTCCAATTATAACTAGGGCACAGTTTTGGTTGAGTTTTAAAAGATACGATCACGCAACTTCATGTTCAAGTTCATTTTATTAACTAGACTAGCTTAGCTCCGATTTGAACATCGACGAACCACAGTATCCATGATTGGGGGGGAAATATCTGGCAACTACTGCAGCCCCGTTTCTTTCAGGGTGGAGCAGGGCAGAGATACACAGAATTTCGTATTCAGTGATTACATTACGTCACCCAATCTTAGATGATTGTACTTATACATTACGTCGCCCAATCCTAGATGAATGTACTTACTTGATGAGTCTAAATAAAATCAAATGAGAAGTACCCACAGCTGTACCAAGAGCAAAGTATCGGTAAAGTTACTGTATATTACTGAGCTGGGGTGGGGGTTTCTGTAACTTCATTTTGATGTGAAAGCTTTTCCACAGTGGGGAAATACCGCCATCTTTGCCTTGGAGAACTGCTCCAGGTGTTCTGTTAAGTTTTGTCCAGAGAAGCAGTCCCGAACCATTAACTCATTCAACGTCAGACCTAAACGGGTCATTCTCATTTCATTTGCCGCTTTCATGTCCCCGACGACGAATTCTCACAATTCTTGACCAAAACTAGCGATTTTGGGGAAAAAAAGGGTAGTATAAGTTGGGAGATCAACGAAGTAATAATTTGACTGCCCAAAATCCCCTTTAACCAATACTCAGTGATGACGAATGAAACCTGAAATCCTGGAAACTCATGAGTGTTACTGTCCCCTCCTACCTAACACGTAAGTAGAAGTTAGGTTGTTACGAAATAATGACAATCTAGAACTGGCCAGGGTTACTAGCTGCAGTAAGTTGGTTCCTCTTTATTTAGAGTAAGGATTTACATTTTTGAGATTTTTCCCAACCCGTGAAAAACTAGTTTTTCAGTCAGTCCCCCATATCTCTTCTCAATGGGACCTCAAGAGTGTTATCATTTTTGCGACCAAGAAAGCCGATGGAAAATGGTGGGAAACAGTCAGAAGTGAAGGTTATATTGTCCAGTTGAAGAAGTGAGACTGCAGTGGAGTGCTTGGAGTTGCAGCAGTTTTTACAGTGAAAGAAGCCTAAAAACACGAGGAGTATTTTTATTTTCAATCATGAGTGTTACACTAATTACTAGTGTTGTTAGTGCTTAAACAAAATAATCCGATATCAAGAACCATACTGCTTGGTGACAGGTTTCAAACAGTAACCATCCCCGAGTTTTGCCACTTCATCATCCTGTGTGACGCCATTTTTACTGGAAATTCTCATGAGTGTTACCTCTCAGGAGTGTGACCAAGGATGGGTAAAAAATATGTAAAATACAACATCAATCAAAAACTCACTGTTCATCTATAGAACACAAATCTGCAATGTACAATGAGTAGTATTTGCCGATCTAACCTCATTTTTGAGCACTTTCATATTTCACGTTTTTGAGGTTCTCGAACGACCCAAAGCGGCAAATGAAATGAGAATGACCCAAACGCGTGACTTACCTTACCTGGCGGACCACGGATATTAGTGTTACCAAAAATCACATTCAAGCCACTTAGCGGAATATCTGGATTTTTGGCTGAGAAAAAAAAAACCCCTGGCAACAAACCAACTGTTCATGCCAAGGTTCTAGGGAAGACGTTTACACCAGAGAGAAGACTATTGACCTGCCTAACGTCGCAGGCCAACCCTTTCTCTGATCCTTCTCCCTACTATACAGCATGGAATCATATGATCCCATTGGGCTGCCAGGCAGTTCAAAATGGGATCATATGATCCCATCGGTCCGGAATGGGTTAAGAACTAGTTTGAGTGGTTCGAGATTTTTACCAGAAATTTTAGTTCAAGACATGCGCTGTAGACATTTTTCTTATCAGTCTTATCACAGATTAAGACTCCTTCCTCTATATTCAAACTATAATTTAACTCCAAAATCTTGATTTGAATAGCAGATTATTATTTTAGAAACTTTTTTTTTTTTTTTTTTTTTTAACCATAAAATTAATAGTTAACCATTTCTTTTCGCTCAATTTTCTCAAATTCTCGCAATTACAATCATGCTGCATGAATGGAACTTTTTTGGTAATAGGTCAAGTACAGGTATTTTTTATTTTTCAAAACAAATAATATATTTCAATAACCACAAAGTACTTATCCAACGTAACAACATAGATCATAATGATACAATAATCATAGATAAAATTAATCAAATTATATGCCATTTTCTATAAATCATTAATAATAGGCGAGAGGCGACAAAAAAGCCGATGAACCATTAACCGATTTACATAAATACAAACGCATTATGTACACATAACAAATAAATTAAATCAAACGATAAAGGGTTTTACATAAAAACCTATCAATTTTTAAGTCTTCCTAAAAAATGCAGACTCCATCACGTAGTAAGTATCAAGTATTTCAAATATTACACAGGTCTACCGAAAATTTGTGGGTAGCTTCATCCTTTTTTTTTCATATCATCATTCTGATGCGTGAAATATCATTCTAACGTTTAAACGACAGCTAAATTTAGCATTATTGCAGGTACTTACCTATTATCAATTAAATTATTAAAAGTAAAACTTAGATTTAATGAAAGTTGACATTATAGGTACCTAGGTATCGTATTTGTAAGTACGAAACTTTCACAGTGAGTTTTTTTTAGAAAATTTCATGGGAAACGAGGTTAGGATAAGGTGCAGGTGGAATCAGAGCCGCTGGAATAGTTTTGTCTTTTACGAATAAGATTTTTAAATTGTCTAATAAATTATTTTGATTAAAAAAAATATATATATATCTTAAAGATGTAGGGCACAAAGCATTGAGGAAGCCATGTACGCAGTTAATAGAATGTACACATTGTTGTTGATTAGTAGAGTAGGTACTACATTAATCAACCACAAAAATCATTAGTGCCATCCAAAGCGTCTTTGTGAATAGATACTTTATCAACAAGGTATGTGTGAAATTGTTTTCCTCAAATTCGATTGTTGAAGGTGCTTGAGGAATGTGGATTCCATATT
This sequence comes from Adelphocoris suturalis, assembly GCA_030762985.1. Lineage (NCBI taxonomy): Eukaryota > Metazoa > Arthropoda > Insecta > Hemiptera > Miridae > Adelphocoris > Adelphocoris suturalis. Next base: position 13,246,258 of record CM061048.1, on the reverse strand, counting down.
GATTCTTCGTTTGAAGAAACAAGTTGATGTCAAGTGAGTGAATGAACGTACGTGTATTGTCTGAGTGGTTTGTATGCATCTATGTAATGTGATATTGCTTTCTCGTGGTATAATAGAGTGTATGTAGATGTTAGTATAAAGGTAGAAGAAAATCGACCTCTACCTAGGTACTACTTAAATGGTCTCAACTGGCATAGTTCAAAGCTGAAGGGTCCATAAACATTTGTTTTCCCCACAGAGCTAGAGCAATATCACTTGAAAAGGACTAGATTCCATTTACTAGCGCAACCCGTCGTCTTCTAGGCCATACCTATTACTAACTGAAGTGCACTGAACTACAAAACCTGATTAGTGAAAGGTAACAATTTTCCCCACAGGTCGAATTCGTTGTCGGCAGTAAGTGGATTTATCCCTATACCCCTTCTTGTAGACCAAAGAAATTTGCTTTAACGTCACAAAGGAGTTGATTGCTGTGGAAACAAAACCTGGCAGCATTTAGCAGCGGGGAGTAAAGAAATGGAATATCAGAGCATGTGTTCAACAGCATTGCATTGCCTTTGAGAACTATTAGGGATCATGACAAGCGAACCTAATCAGAATAAACCAAGTTGGGCGAACTTTTCACAAAACAGTTGGGAGGTCCCGGACAGTATTCAAAAGTCGCACCAGAAAAAAATTCCATTCCGACCCACAAAAAGAAATGTAGGAGAAAACATGTGTATTTCAGGGTCACTGCAGTAAGAAATTTATAGCAGATCCTCGTTAGCGGAGTGGAAGATTGTCTGTCCTAAAAAATATAATATTCCCCCGAGTATTGAGTTTCTTCTTGGAGTTACTTCAATTAATATTTTGCTCACTTGGAGAACACTCTCTTAATTCGTTGATTTCATTTGGACAAAGAGAGTTGTAGGTAGATGTGACAAATGTAAGCCACAGTCAAAGAAGTTGGCTGAATAATAACTTGAGTGGAAAAGTTGATTAGTGGTATAATGAAGACCTCCATAGAGATCCACTATAACTGTGTACTGAACGATGAGGGAAGTGGACTTATACCATTTTGATCTAGCTGTTAGTAAATCTCAAAGAATTCTGTGGAAGATTGAAACTAGACCTGACCACCTTTTGTAGCATACTCAGTATGAGTTAAACTTGCATTCAATAGTCAGAAATCAGCATGAAACTTGTGAACTACACTCAGAATATATCATGATCTTTGATATCACAAGTGACAAATCCAAGTTTGGTCCAAAATGAAATTTGGAAAGGCCCGTTCTGAAGTCACCACTGAAGGAACTTCATTTATGAATTGACAGCCAAGTCCACCAGAATGCAGTGATGGGAAGGTCTAATATTTTTCCAGAAAGTTAGTGTAACCACTCCAGTGCCAAGGCAAAGATGCACTAAGTATGATCTAGCATCAACCAAACAGAGAAAACGTCAATAAGTTTTATATGATCTAAGTAGATTAAGGGGACATATGTGTAATTTCCGCACATTGGCAGCAGTTTGGGATAGTTTCTCAATGGTTCATACGATTTTGATGACATTTTCAGGGTCTAACCTTAAAATCTAACGGCTGGGGTAAAAATATGAATTCAATCCGACCAACCAAAAAAAAAAGTTACATCTCAGAACATGAGCTGTTCTAAACCTAATTTTATTATTATTGTTTTTTATTTAAATGCCCCGTTTTCTCTTAAAATACTCAAGCTATCGATTCGAAATTTTGACAGCACCATCAGTATACCTAGTGAAGCAAATATGGCGGCAATCGTTTTTCATGAAATTTACAGAAAGAAAGTTATGAGGGTTTACAATTTTAGCTATACTTTGAATTTTGTGCCGACGGATAGCAGACTTGCGCCATCTATTAACATCAGTCACAAGAATCAACAGAGAGTTGAGTCAGAGGTGCAAGGGGGAAGAGCGGACGCGGAGAGGGGGAAGCCTCCACTGAAGATGGAGTGCCTCCTCATTCGTGCCTTCTCACTTCAAGTCAATGGTAAGGCTGTCCGTCCAGTGGACGCAATTTCGCGCGAAGAGGCGAAAAGAGGCGAATTCGCGCGAACGGTTCGCCTCCCTGTCAACATACATTTCGCTTGTTGGCGCGTTGAAAAACAAACTGGGTTTTCGCCCCACTTCGCTCAACCGCAGCGCTTGCAGTGGACGCGCTCTCACTTAAAACAGTGTGTTTGAAAGGAGGCGAACCTTTCGCGTGAATTCGCCTCTTTGCACGAAATCGCGTCCACTGGATGGCCAGCCTAAGATCCTTTCCCCATCAGTCTCTCTAATTAGGCATGTACGATTTCAAAAAGTATTCTATAGATCCTATTTGATTATCCTCTCTTATGAATCCTCAGATTAATCCTGTATCCAAAATCCCTGCAGTTTTTTCTATTTAAACTGTAAAACCAACTCTTGGTAAATTCCTTTGAAGGTTAGTTAGAAACTCCCGTAGAATCTTTTGGAGCAACACTTACAGTCTTTGAATAAACCATCAAAGTAGTTCCTTTAAATCTGTATACCTATTGTCTCCTTATTCCTTCATATCAACGAACAATATATATATTGGAGATTTTCCCAAGACAGGATCAGGACAACAGGCCTTCAGCTGTTACAATTTTCACATACTCATCAAGTTCCATGGCGTTATTCCGCAAAAACCCCTACCATTACGAAAGCTACAGACACATTCTTTTGAGTATTACCATGTACAATTTTGAGAGGCCAAAGTAAACGAACAGCTGGAAAAGTTCATTCATGATTCTTCATAATTCATGTAGGCATGTAAATGTGTGGATGAATCCCTTGTATGCATCAAGCATACAAAATCATCGCTATCATACTTCACGATATGACTCTATACGTTCTCAAGACTTTTTTTGATGCTCAGCTGAAATAAATTTTCAGGGTTCGTTAGCGAAAAGGAGCACATGTTGGACTTGACACGAGAAACATCAACAAGACACTAGGGGCACGATTAGCGTGCGATTCTCACATGTTAATGTTGATTAATGAAATGTTTAGTTAGAAGTAATCGGGGACAAGATAAAATAATTGCGATGTTTTCAACAAGGAAACCACAGTTAGAATGGCGAGCAATTTTACTGAGCGCACGTACATGAAACTTTCAAACAACTAATTTACCGTTTTTAGGAGGTATTCCACAGATTGCTCTGAAATTTGGATAAAATACATATTATCAGATGATTGTAGTACCAGCTAAACAAATTTTATAAGAAAAAAGAGTTTGATATTGGTATAGTGTAAAACAAAAAAAATTACCTCTGGTATACTCAGATATTCTTCTGGTTAACCTAAGGGCATTTCATCTTGACAAACGAATTTATGATTACACTTATCTCAGTAGAGGGGAACCATCATTTTGACCTCTCACTTCAGGAAACCTAAATGGGACGCCATCGAGGAAACAATCAGTCAACCTTTATATGAAATTACATAAACTTTCCCTAAATAAAATTTTACCTGAAACACATTAACAATTAATTCACTATTACCTCACCACACTAACCCGCCAAATTGAGATAAAATCAACTGAATAATAAATTAACGATTTTTCCAAAAAATTTAATGTTAAAACAAATAATCAAATTTGTTGATTCACAGAAAAAATTAAATAACTTATTCTTGATTATTTTGAATGTTTACCTGTTCAAAATGCCCTCTCACCTACGATATGATAGCTAAAACATATTGCTTCAAACAAATATTTCCAATGAAAAGAAAAAAGTAGATAACATTATGTATAGGTACCTACAATAAAGAGCAGCAAAAACTGTATAACGCTGAAGATGTACATGTGTATTGTGTAAACATGACAAAGGTACATGTAGATGGTATTAAGAAATTGCGGCAGTGTGACAACCCAGTAAAACAACACCTTCAATCTAGGAGGCGATGGACAAAGACCTAGCATGAGAGAAGAACGTACAGCTCCATAGAGCAAAGTTCACTTCTTCGAACGCCTCAACGTCGCCTATAAGACACATTTGTCCCTCAACTGAATTCAGTAAAGCAAGACGATTACCAGATCAGGGATGGAAAAAGTGAATGGACCTAGACACTTAATGTTCAATCTTCTGAATCAAGGTGCCATCAATTAAGAAATGAATATACCTGAATGTTGTTTCATTAACGGGCAGACACCACTGGAAGTTCACACATACACTGAAATTTTAGGTTAATTGAAACGCCTTTTGAGATGAGGTTATTGGAGTTGGAAAGAGGAGAAAGAAGAATCCAGGTAGGTAAGTTTTGAAAATTGCTCGGAGAAAACATGGAATTTCCAGAGAAAACAACCTATGAACAACGGAAATTGAGTGAGAAAATGAACCATAAGATTTTATAAGTACTTAATTCTAATAGGTTTTGATGGAACACAACCCTTTTAATGCACCTCAAAATTAATCGAATGCCTCGAATCAATTGAATTTATTATTTAAATCGCCCAAAGTTAGACATAAAAATCCCACTGACTCTTAAACCACATTCCTTGAATATCCATTACAAATTCGATTTTTTCGACGACTTTGCCAACATCAACTTTGGTTAATGCTACTTGTACAACGTTAACATACAAAAGCAGTACGAAAAGCGATGCCTTGATATAATTTTTGTTTCTTAAATTACATGACTGTCATTCGTATGAAACCCACAAACGCAATAAGATATGATGTGCGCCTTTCAAAAAAGCAAATACACAGATTTTAACAAAGACAGCATCAAGTTCTGTGAGCCGAAACCAAACCTGAACAGTAGGTACATTAGACGAGGATGAAATCGACGGGAACCAAAAATAAAGAAGTAATTAATAACGGACCGTGGTTTTACGACTTTCATCCACATTTTTTCATGTTAGTACTAACAGATTTGCTGGGAACAAATTCAAATAAAGTAGCAAATTGTTTCCTTACTAGAGAGTACTACAATTCTTCTGAATTATATTTATCAGACCAGAAGAGAGGACAAGGGGCAATCTCATGCGTTAGTCTTATTCCTGTTTCTTCAAAACGTGTTTACTTACAAGAAAAAATATAGAATAAAGTAAATAACACCAATGCGACGGTTCGGTACAAGCATTATTGTGATCAACCAAGAGACAAGCCAGAGCCATTTTCTATGTGACTCTCCCAAGTCCCCCGTCTTAATAGAAAACTTTCTTTTAGTATATAACTATGACGGTTTAAAATATTTGTTTTTAAAAAGTGCATTTTTTCTTAACATGGTTTCTCTCATCTACTTACTGCATGCATTTTTTGGCTAAAACGGGGAGTATGGCATGGTTTACAAATTTTTCTTTCACTCAATGATGAATTGTATTGCAAGAGAAAAGGAAGAGACATGAGAATGGGAGATTGGGGCATTCAGCGGAGGTCGGGGTTGTCATTGACCTGTTTCTTGATGCGGAGGAGGATCGTCGTGTACCATTGGTCCAGCCTCGAGATGGAGTCGTAGTCTTTCACTGCTTCAGTGAACCCATCTGCATTTTGCTCTTCGATGTGGTCGATCAGCACCTGAAGGAATAAGACGAGTGATTTGATATGGCAAGGACTAACAATAGAACCTATAGTACATTATACAGGCTTTACACTATAAAGTTGTATTAGGTACCTATACTGTTTAGTGATACCATGTATACATCTCAGTTGTGCAAGAGGATCCCTAGAAATAAAGAGAAACTACCAATTTCCCTCTCCTTACGTACCTGGCTACATTCCAAAAATTCTACAACGATTTCATAATTTCTCCCTTGAGAGGGAAAAACATTAAATCATGTTTAATGTTTTTCCCTCGCAAGGGAGAAATTAGATATAGTTTTTTAAGGTCAAGAAAAAAGAAAAGATTCTAATTAACCAAAACAATTTATTATATTTATATACATTTTTATTTTACCATTAGATATTTCCGATGGGACTCATACCAAAGTACGCTTGCATACGAGTCTGCAACACATTGGGACATTTTATGTCTTTAGTTGCAGACTCGTATGCAAGCTCTAAGAGCCACTCAGCTGATCCGGACCCTGGGCATCGTCAAGTAAATGTCCTAAAGAGGCTACATACGAAATTACAGCTTCCTAGAGTGTAAAGCATAGAAATTAGCTCTAAGAGCCACTCATCTGATCCGGACCCTGGGCATCGTCAATTAAATGTCCTAAAGAGGCTACATACGAAATTACAGCTTCCTAGAGCGTAAAGCATAGAAATTAGCTCTAAGAGCCACTCATCTGATCCGGACCCTGGGCATCGTCAAGTAAATGTCCTAAAGAGGCTACATACGAAATTACAGCTTCCTAGAGTGTAAAGTATAGAAATTACCTATTAAAATGATTTAACCACCGCTTCACAAATCAAACCGTTCTCGCAATATTCGGATCACCTGCTATGAATCAAATCATCGAAACACCAACTCAATGAAATCATCAGAAATTAACAAGCGGTTGCAATCATGTTCACAATATCAATTATTGAGAATGATCACCTGAGTGTACACAATTATTCAAATAACCATGCTCATAACTCAGCTTGTTGGCCACGCACTTCGCAGTAGTTAACATAATATGGTTGGATAAATCAAGAGCTTTCGAACGAATGGTCAACGAATTTTGTGGGATGAAAAACGACGAAGTACCATTTCCCTAGCAACGACTCGGTTGTAAGCGGAAATCATCAGAAAAAAAACGTTGCAGATTTGCGTGTCGGAATTCACAGAACGACCCCCAGCCCTAAAACATTAAACATGTTAAAAAACGAAGGTAGGTAATCAACCTGTTTAGGCCACTAGTTGTGCACAACTAGTTATAATCAGTCAATTGCTTTGAAATCCCTGCATTCGGTTTGGTGTAAAGGAGTGCACTGTGCAGAATGTTAGAGAAAAATATGAAGAATGTTACATAGGTCATTATTGTGGACGTGACAAATATAGAAACAAATCTTGATCCTGCTCACCCTAGGTGAAATGAAGCACGATCATTCCAAACCCACCATGTTACTTTAATGCTAATCAAGCGGTTTTATGAAGTGTTCTTTCACGGTATCAAAACCAATAACAAAATTCCTTCGTTGTAACCAAAAGTGTTAAAACATAGTGATAAAGTAACTACACATACGCATCCCCGTGTTTTCCCTAGGATAATTAATCCATTCGCTGCGAAGCCCGCGTTTTTCCGCAAATCCTAGCAGTGACCTGAGCGCGAGGCCCGCATTTTTCCACAAATGCTAGCAGTCCCCTGAGCGCGAAGCCCGCGTTTTCCCAAACTGCTCCTGCATTCTCATGCGATCTTCCAGAACTTTTTCAAACTATTTTTCAGTTTCTTGGGGACATACTAGATAGCGCTCGACGTGTTTCAGTCCCCCCCCCCCCCATCCCTCTCCCATCAGCGATAAACCATTTTACCTGTGGAGACCCCTTTTTCTCGTGATATTTTGTCATTCTATGAGTAATACATATAAAAGTGGTGAGGATTCTTCAGAAATATTCTGAGAAAGCCTCTCGCAGTTATTTTTAGCGTCATTCCACTGTACACTTTGTTGATGTTCGGTTCTGTTCTCCTCACTTTGAGGCTTTTTTCAACACTTTTCTACCGTCAGTTTTTTCTTAACTTCCTTATTTATCTCGTAATTTCTATTTTTTCTGATTAGTAGTAGTGTATATAGTCCAGGTTTCAGTTTTTTCTTAGTTTACTTGTATATATAGTAGGTTTAGTTAGGTTTAGGAGTGTAAGTGTGAGTGGGTACCTACTACCTAGGTGGCACTTTTTGATAAATTCTTTTGGCTCTGACCTGGCAATTTCTCTGGACTTCTTGGATAATCAAATTCAATAACAATAAAAAACAATAACAATGGTATAGCACTATAATGAATCAGTAATTATGTTTATGAAAAATGAAGTAATAATGAGACAAATTATGAAAACAATAAACTATTGATGAATTCGAGTTTATGAGAATATAATAATGACAAAAAGTCCAGTCATGCAGCATGACCCCATGAGCGAATTTTTGAAGAAATCTTCGATTATTTCGATTTTTGACTGATTTTTCAACTTTGAAATTTTTGAAAACTTGATACATATTCTTATAGGAAATTTTACGCTGATTCCGAATATACCACATGTTAGTATGCTGAAAAAATTATTTCGCACAACAAATCGCAAAAAACAGGCTATTTAGAAATTTCTGACTACATTTTTGAAAATTTCAACCCGAAGATGTAATCCGATCATGCTGGCCAACGAACTTGAACTTTCGTTTTGTGTCCTTAACATTTTAAAATTTGTTTGAAGTTTCTAGCACAATTCTACGGACAGTTATCGTCTGGAATGACACATACATACATACATACATACATACATACATATATACATACATACATAAAAAAATGCGTTAAACTTCAGAATATGATTCAGAATAGCCTGAAACGGATTTCTGCATAAAATTTTTTCAAAAAATCACATTCTACAAAATTTGAGGCGAGAGCAATAGCTTAATTTTCTTCAAAAATTCGCTAAAAAGGTACAAACCCTTCAAACACCAAACATTTCTGTCCATAATATATTCCTGAACAACATGCAAAAAGAATTACGTCAAAAATAGAAGAATAGTGGAGAAACAAGAAAACTGAAAGAGGAGGGCGAGCGTCACAGTCTCAAATATTTCTCCGCTACAAGGGGAGTTGCAGGTAAGAAAGGCTTTGCGCTCAGGGGACACGCAGTCGGTCAGGGCTCCGCGGCGAATGGGTTAAATAGAAATACAACGTTAAATTTTACAAAAAAGTTCATTATTTCTGTATTAGATAACTCTTCTGTGCATATATATAAGTCAGGTATCACAAATGCATAGACAGTTTTAACTTACTAGAAAACTGAATAAAATCGAGCTGAATTAGCAGGTTGAGCTTAGTCCTGCAAGCCAAAGTTGCTTTGCGATTCACATTCGTGTCGACTATTTTTTTCCCTTCCAACACTTAACCTTTTGCGGACGTGTGACCTGCCAGACGACCACTGTTAGCCTGAACGTCATCTGTTGACGAGGTTGAATGGCTAGTGGACGTATGGTATGTGTGACATGAACTTGTTGTCAGCTCGATTTAGACGTATGGCATGTGAGACATGCCGCCGCTTTTATCCTCGATTACTTATTCCAACGAACTTCTAAGTAATTTCTGGGGGTATTTACCCATCCGAGATACCTAGGGAAATGCTTCAATAATTCGGGCGGCAAACCTTTTTCCGCTCCCTCCATATGAATTGCCAAATGAGAAACTCGTGGAATGGATTTCCAGCTGGGAATATTACGGTTGTGATCATAATTTTTTCTTTTCCAACTGTTTTATTCAATGTCTTTCAAATATTGCGAGAACCTATGTATTTGTGACTAACACAGGTTCTTGCAATATAATAAATAAGTCTTATTTTATCTAAATATTTATTTTTTGGAGTTTGCTACATCATTTTCTAAGTTCTTACATATTGAGTGCAATAAAACAAATAGTTCTTATTTATTATTTTTAATGCTCTTTAATTCATTTGTCATAGTTCATAATAATGGCTGGACGGATAAATACCCCAAAGACCAAATGGAATATACGGGTCCTGACCTTGGTGCACTCGTCTCGTTCCAAAAAATGTTCTACCCAAGCCATTGAGCTGAGGTAGTTGAAATTTTTGAAGCCTGCATTTAAGGTGAGTAACACGATTTGATCAAAATATGAAAGTATTCCACCAATCAGAACCCATGAAAATGGTCCATTGAAAAACTATTAAAAGCGAGTGCGAAATCATACCTAATTTTTAAGGATAAAATAGTAATAATTTTAGAAGAGTTACGAAAAAATTAACTTGATCACAGGGTCCAGCCATTCATCAAGATTACAAATCAGTCGGGGAAATTTCAAAAATTTGACTCAATTTGGAACAGAAACAATATTTGTAAGAGTGTTCAAAAATGCCAATATCGATGTAAATACCATGACGTCCAGGCTAACTCATCGTCACAGAATAAGCTTCGTCCAAGTTAGCAAATGGCAGCTGGCATGCGACACATGCCATACGATTGCAACACTTGATTCACCTTGACAGCCTTGCGTCCGCAAAAGGCCAAACCCTTATGAAGCATGAACGGTTGGTAGTACAATGCTCCAGGTGGTCTCATTCGATTCAATTCGCTCGTTTCTGTTGCAGCTTCAGACCCAGTTAACGAACCAGATCGGCCGATCAGATCCGTTGCCGGATTTCCCCATAGATGTAAGGTTGGGATTGACGGATTTTTTCTGGCACCATGTCAGGGGATTTAGGTTGGTCAGTTCTTGCCCACTAACGAGCGAATCGAATTGACGGATTTCCCAAACCCTTCAGAAAAATCCTTGATCCGCAGAAAAAAAATCGCTTGTATATGCGATCGACCCAAGTTCAACAGAAAACTGGTGAAACCGAAATGAATTCAAACTGAGATCCATGGTTTATATTGAACTTGGATCCTGATAAACCAAGTTCACATTTTGTAAGAAAAATCATTAGGTATAATACATTCCAACCATGAACTGAATTTACAAGGGCAATATCGTTTTCCTGTAAAAAAGATGAAATGTTCTGTTTCCTACCATATTAATTTAAATACAGGGTGATTCAAAAAGAATGACCCGGTTTTAGCTTGTAATATTATTGAGCCTAGTGCGTTACCGGCACTGAAACTGCATTACCGAAAACCTGCGAGGTCTAGAGTTTTAGAAAATCGCTGATAGATGTCTATACGAGCGCTAACCTTGAGCGTAATGTCAGTCTGTCGCAATATGTCGTCCGCTCAGCAGAAGGCTCCGTATATCGAGGAATGGATCCATCCATATGGGATCCGTCCATGGATCCCCGTCCGGATGGATGGATGCATGCATGGGGGATCATGGGACTATGCATCCTTGCGGGGATCCATGCATCCATGGATACATGCGGGCATCCATGTATCCCTGCATCCAGATGGATCCCCGCATATGGATGGATCCATCCATATCCCATCCGTGATATCAAGGAACTGAAAACCAGGATAACAGATGCAGTAGCTACAGTCCAAGAAGACATCTTGCGAACAGTTTGAGATGAATTCCGCTACCGTTTAGATGTTGTGCAAGCCTCTCAAGGAGGTCACATCGAACAGTTATGATACATCAGCATAAACTTGATGCTCCTGTGAGTAGTTTGCTGCAAAATTTGTTTGTGTGCACAATTTTGTTTAATATATATACTCATTTGAAATCGGGTCATTCTTTTTGAATCACCCTGTAAGTATATGAAGGATATAATTTAAATCTATACGTGAATTTCCCCATTATTTTTTCCATTCATATGAGTATTTTTCCATTAGAAACTTTCTTTTCTATTTTACTGTGGTGCCCCAAAGTTGAATGACTCTGTGCCTAAATTTTCATAAATTCTTTTAGGCGTAAAGTACGCCGCAACAGATTTGTAAATTGACTAAATAACTTATTCAACCGCTCAAATAAGAATATGATTTCATGACTCACACGAGTTTTGACACTGAAATGTGCGTACAAGTAATGAATCAAATATTCCATCAAATATTGCTTCGTGCTTGTGTTCTTGACCGCACTAAGATGAAGAAGAAGATATGTTTATTGTTATAAATACATATATGTATATATTAAGAAATTAATTAATTAAGGGGAAAAAACATGACAAAACAATGGACATTTTGTCAGTCTGTCGGGGGAGACTTTGGAGCCACTTCTATATATATATATTAATTTATAATGCAAAAAGAAAAGTATACTAAATCTTACAAATAGTTTTTTGTAGGTGTTATCAGTTAAACTAGGACACAAGTGCCGCTCTGTGACTACTCGCCTCCAGGCCAAACCCAGCCAGTTTCCACCAATTTCCCTTATTTAACAGTTCCAGCACAGTAACCTAACTTTGTACCCTAAATCCAAAATGGCGAACCCAAAACTCAGCCATAATCGTGCAGACCGCCAAGAAGTGGAACAGGTCCTATCACACACACATTGAGGTTCTGGCTTCTCGGCCATATGGCATGCAGTTCAATTTAATCAAAGCCCCTCTAAACCGCAGTACCCCACGAATCACTCATAGTGGATATTTATGTGCTTTCCTCGAGTGGGCAGGCACAACACTCATGTCCAGCTGTCGATACACACGCCCACTTGACTCCATGGCTCTAGCCACCATATCCTGACGACACCAAGAAGTCTAGTGCGATGGAATTATTAATATGTAATTAAGGCCTGCATTATTCATGTACACAACTCAGAGGTTCTCACTTTCAGTAATTTGCACTCTCTGGAGTCTTGGAAGGCCGGGTAAAGTTCGTTATATCTGTCTATAGCTTGCTGAGCATTTAAAACATCGACGCATAAATGGCAAAGTGCTGCTCTGAAAAAATATTCCTTGGCGCTGTATTTCAACAAAGAGCTGTCCAGCGAACTCGAGGCAACCTGAAACACACAGATGCAAACATGTGACTGAAAGGGGTGTGATCATAGAGAGCTGCAGTGTTTTTTTAAAGTATATAAATAATCATTAAAATATAAAAAACTTCCCTTAGTCAGGTAGAGGGAAGTGCCATGTGGGTAAAAAAAAAATAAGAAGACACCGTTGCACGTAGATGAAGGAGGGTATAGGAAAGTGCAACGTTGAAAAGGCCATCAATTTAGGAATTTCAGTGGTACTCCTAATATCCAAATAGTCTATCTTGGTGGCATAACTCCCAAATAAAACACCTCATGCAGCGACAAGGCTGCAAGGTTTGTGACTGGGTGCCTCTAACATTAAATCGGAAAAGGCCGCCACAGCCTACATACATACATATTGTGACAGCGAAGATACCCGAATTTGAATCTCCACTCAACATCATAAACATGTTCACCATCTAGACTTCCCAACTGCTAGACGACAAAGGACCTGTTATCCGCGAGTCTTGACAGTTTCACATCGAGCCCAAGAGATAAGAGACCATTCTCCAATAATGAACAAGCTCGAGCAATTTGAATCATGAGAAAAAGTTCCAATGTAGCATGACCGTTTGAGCGAATTTTTGTAAATTATCATATTGTATAATGTGAAACTGTTTTGAAATTTGAGCTTTTTGAGTACAAAGAAACTGTCTTTATGTCACGAGATAGCATATTATATTTAAAAAAAAAGTTCTTAATTAATCATTTACGTCTAATCTAAGGAATCAAAAAATTCGTCAGAATGGACAACAAGACCCAATAGCAAACAAGATAACTAACCCCTTCGTAGATTTGGATGGCCTTGTCGTAGTTTTCCAGTTGAGCGGCGTATTGAGCGACCTTCAGCATACACTTGTTGGCGGACGAGTTACTCTCCTCACCCTTGAAGTAATCGGCAGCTTGTTCGTAGTGCTACAAAGAAATTAGCATGCAAAAATTGGATCGTTTGCAACAATAAATTGGAAGCATAGTTTTTTGAAAGTTAGCTATTATTATTATTTCATTTTTTTTTTTTTTTTTTTTTTTTTTTTAAAGAAAAGTGGCCTTCTTTATGGTTCTTCAGCTCAGCTCTGAAAACGGAATAAGAGATGTAAACATCTGCAAAGTTGGGTGGGCTGAATACCTTCCTTAAATTTTCAACGTGATGACGTATAGAATTGGTTGAAGAACAAAGAAATACTCGAAACTATTGAATGCAAAATATGTGTGTACACACGCTGGAATGCGAAACAGGGCTACAATTCATGTTTTTGCATGCATGCACATATTGTCAAGAGGTTAACGATGTATTAATATGTCGCACAACAATCGAAAGTCTCAAAAATTGGTCAATTATTCTCGGAGTGTCAACCAGGAAAAACGTATTAGTTTTGCGCATGCTTTGTCATCAGTTCAAAATTTGAAAAAATTCCTAACGAAATGTAAAAGTGATGTGATTGACGTTGTCCCGAAATGTTGTTTTTTTCGCCGAAAAACTTTCATACTGAAAGAAGAAAAAGTCCAGTCATGCAGCATGACCCCATGAGCGAATTTTTGAAGAAATCTTCGACATTTCAGTCGCTATTGATCGTGTAGAGAAAGCGAATTTTAGTTTATGATTTTGATAGACAAACATGGAATCAAATTATTAAAAATAATTAGGAGGTACTCATACTTTATTATTATTAAACTAATCTAGTAGATTTAAAGACAAATGTAGGTAAATATTCATAGATTTCGATGTCCAATGTGGTCAGTATTGAAGGCAGTTGAAATCTTAACAGTATCCTATCATAACATCATCGAATCTTGACATAAAATAAAACTTGGGTCTGCGTGCTAGTACGTACATAAATAGAACTTCTTCATAATTTCATGGCTGATATTTTCTAAGCCACAGTCAGTATTAGAGCTACATCAAGTCCTAAAGCAGTTGAGCGTAAAACATTAAAGACAGCGACCGAGAAAATCGGAGGACGGAATGTTTCACAGAGTAAACTCATCAGTTGTGATTTTTTTTTTAGTTTTTTTTTTTTTTTTTTTTTTTTTTAGAAGCACCTACTACCTACGTTTTAAACAGCAAGGTTCTAGGATTGGTTATACAGGGATACTTCCATAAGAGTAGTTCAATCGGAATTTGGACAATGCTTCATGCAAATATTACCGATTTTTACAACTAGCGAAAGGCATTATTTCGATTTTTGACTGATTTTTCAACTTTAAAATTTTTGAAAACTTGATACATATTCTTATAGGAAATTTTACGCTGATTCCGAATATACCACATGTTAGTATGCCGAAAAAATTATTTCGCACAACAAATCGCGGAAAACTGGCTATTTTGAAATTTTTGACTACATTTTTGAAAACTTCAACCCGAAGATGTAATCCGATCATGCTGGCCAACGAACTTGAACTTTCGTTTTGTGTCCTTAACATTTTAAAATTTGTTTGAAGTTTCTAGCACAATTCTACGGACAGTTATCGTCTGGAATGACACATACATATATACATACATACATAAAAAAATGCGTTAAACTTCAGAATATGATTCAGAATAGCCTGAAACGGATTTCTGCATTAAATTTTTCCAAAAATTCACATTCTACAAATTTTGAGGCGAGAGCAATAGCTTAATTTTCTTCAAAAATTCGCTAAAACATTGGAATTTACGTTAGAAAGATAGGAAATTCAACGTTCTTTCCAACGGTATCCTCAGATTTGAGAAAACTACAAAAATTGGGGAGTTAAAGTCGTTTTTGTGACTTAAGGTCGAAAACACGAAAAAAAATCTTAAAAAAGAAATAACTCGGAAACGAAGCCTGTAAAAAACGTCTAAGACGCACTTTTTGTTGCAACAACTAGTAGAATCGACCTCTGGATTTCTACCTTGCTGAAATGCAGACACCCTGTATACACAACAACCTCACCTAATCTTGTTTGAACAAAATCTAAAGACAAAATAATAAGAATAATAATAGAACCCAGAAATCGTTCCAGAATGCCTCAATACATTTGCGCATCAGTTATTACTCAACCGATTTCGACAAAATACAAAGCGCATCATCCTGGATATAAACCCAACAACCTCACCTAACCTTGTTTGAACAAAATGTAAGGGCAAATAATAAGAATAATAATAGAATCTAGAAATCGTTCCAGAATGCCTCACTACGGATTTCCCATAAAGAAAATTTTGGAACATTCGCATTTTAAAATTATTGGAGCCAATGCAATAGCTTCATTTTCAACGAAAATTTGTTAAAAATAAAATTAAAGACAGAAAGCCCTATTTTTTTTAAAGATTTGACCCATTTAAAGCATTTAAATGTAAAGAAACGCTGCTTGGTGAAAGTTTTACAGCCATTCATACAAACCTGGATGGCTCGCTCGAGGTCCACCGCTTCCGTCTCGTACATTTCGGCGATGGTCTGGTGGTGTTTGGCCGCCATAGTGAACCGACCCATATCCGTGTATATCTCAATGGCCTTGAGAAGGCAGTTAACTCCCTCTGAAATAAAACATTTCCACCTCGTCAATCGATTGAAAGGGAACAACAGATGAGTGAGAAACCGATTATGCCCCGATTAAAATTATGTCTATTCTTTATTCAACTGTCATAGTTATGCACAACGGGTTACATGAATTTTGGACCATTCTACGCAAAGGGACAGGTTCCTGTTCCAAGGGACAGGTTCCAAGTTGGCTAAAACTCTAGCGCCATTAACTTTAAAGTTTATTGGGTTCCTGAAGATGGTGAAAAACTCTTCAAGTTAAGCCACTACTTTTTTCTGTTATTAATTTTATAGCAATAAGGAAGGCCATACCCCAATATTCGTACAACAAATCAAAGAAATCTGTTCTCTTACTTTTTAGGGCCGGTTTATCAATTATCTCTATCAACTGCAGGATAGCTATACTGAGTATAGCGCTATACTCCAGATAAAGAATGTGAGTCGTTTATCAATGCCGAATTACCTAACGGATAAAATTATCTCTCAGATAAATTCTGTCTGGCAGATAGCGCCGTTAGCATCCTCAATGGTGTCTGTGGGCGACAAAATAGCTGAGTTCCAACCACCGCGAGTTCATGAACTTTTCGGAACTGGTTCGGCGCTGAACCTTTTGCGCACGTGAATCGTGTTCCAAGCGTTTTGAGTTCAGGAACTCAACACTCGCTAAGGTGTTCCCACCGCGTCGGGTTCATGAACTGAGTTCAGTGAGTTCATGAACTTTTCAGACCTGCTCGGGGATAGGGTTGAGAACTCGAACTGAAGGAAACCTTTCTGAACCTTCCGAAAATGCATTTCACCGCAAACCTTCACTCTAAATGCCTTGTCATTAGCCTGCTTGATGCTTGTTGTGCTATCGTTTTTCACATATCTTTTAGCGAATTTTTGAAGAAAATTAAGCTATTGCTCTCGCCTCAAAATTTGAAGAATGTGAATTTTTGAAAAAATTTTACGCAGAAAAGGAAAAATTATTTCCTATAAGAATATGTATCAAGTTTTCAAAAATTTCAAAGTTGAAAAATCAGTCAAAATCGAAATAATGCCGTTCGCTAGTTGTAAAAATCGGTAATATTTGCATGAAACATTGTCCAAATTCAGATTGAACTACTCTTATGGAAGTATCCCTGTATAACCAATCCTATAACCATGCTGTTTAAAACGTAGGTACCTAGTAGGTGCTTGTTTAAAAAAAATGTAATCACAACTGATGAGTTTACTTTGTGAAATATTCCGTCCTCCGATTCTCTCGGTCGCTCTCTTTAATGTTTTACGCTCAACTGTTTTAGGACTTGATGTAGCTTTAATACTGACTGTGGCTTAGAAAAAAGTATGAGTACCTCCTAATTATTTTTAATAATTTGATTCCCTGTTTGTCTGTCAACATCATACACTAAAATTTCTCTACACGATCAATAGCGACTGAAATGTCGAAGATTTCTTCAAAAATTCGCTCATGGGGTCATGCTGCATGACTGGACTTTTTTCACTTTGCTTCATCTAATAATTATTACGACCGTCAGTTTTCTTTTATCAGCTGTCTACACATAGATGGAAAACATTTTTTTAAGGGTAGTTGGTAACTGGCAGGCCAAGTCAAACTAATATTTTTCTCGTAGGTACGCACTTGGCCCACCCTACCTTACTTGAAAAAATGTCGTGTTAAGCACTTTTTTTAGTTGCCTTTTCTCAATAATGGCTCGAGGGATTTTGATGAAATTTTCAACAGTTACCTACTCTTATTCTAGATAGGAATGATATCCCATACTTTTTTTTGGAACCATTTTGGCCTTTTCTTCAAAATGCTCAAAGGATTTTGATGACCAGGTTTTCACGTTACTAAAAAAAGACGCTAGCGCTGGTTGGTGCATTGAGGGTCAGGTGAACTAGTGTTCCCACCAACGGGTTCTTGAACCTAAAAGTTTCGTGAACTCGCGGAACCCACCTGAGTTCATGAACTCAGACGGGTGCTTGGAACACACCTAATAAGGGCGATTTACACATGGAGCTACCACAGAGTAGAGTAGGAGCTACATTTTCTTCATGGATCGACTATTAAAAAAACCGGGTCTGACGTCCACAACACAACAGTGTCTATCAAGCTCGGCAAATAAGAAACCACCACATTTTTGCCATTTGCTTCATTTCTAGAGAGAGAAATACATACACGAATTGCGTTATTGCAACCTGAATTATTATGAATGAATTATTTTGATCAGTAAGTTGTGAACTTAATTTCATCTTCGATCTGTGTTAGAATGTAAAGAACGGTATCTTTGTCCAACCGAAACCTCAATAAAAATACGCACTCGTCCCATATTAATAGGTGATCTACACAGGGTCTTACTAGGTATATATACGGTATTCTTTTCCATTCAACGAATTATGCTACGATAGAATCTTCGCCGTTGCTGCTATTTGAAGACAAATCCCTAAATATCCATTCCATCAGAAGGTACAAAAATAAAGACAATCAAACGAGATTCAAATAAGATTTTTGTAAATAAATAAACTTGTTTGAGTTTAGAAAGCTCTAGATATATCATTAACCTCCAGTTGGTGCCAGATCAATACGCGCCCCACAGTCGTGTTTCTGGTTCAGTACGTGCCCCACATTGTGTTTCCGGTTCAATACGCGCCCCACAAAAAAAGAAAAAAAAAAAAGGAAAATGTGTATAATCAGAACCTGCTTCGTCGATTTGTGGAACGGGATAAGGACCGATACACCTCCTTCACGTCCTTCAGGAAGGCCAAGAATAGATCTCGCGTTTTCGCAACTCCGTCATTCCGCCACCGCACTTATGACAAGGTCCTTCCGGTTCCGAATCCAAAATATCGTGTTCACGTAAAAAATAATCGCACAATATATATACGTTCGTAAAAGTCACGGAGCAGCATAGCGGACCCGTTGAATTCAGAAGACAACTGATCACTCCTATAGGAATGGAAATCATGTTGATGTAGATAGATCGTTGCCCTATGTATTTGCGATAAAGAAACACCTTCCGCACTCATCGATTGTACTAAGGCGAAGTATTTTTCAACACAGTGTTTACTTCTGGACAGGAAAGAGTGAGGCTACTGTGGGGCGCACACAGTTTGAGTGTGGGGCTCTGTGGGGCGTGTATTGAACTGGCACCCTCCAGTTATAGGTAATTGTTGTCCACCCATCCGGGGGTCAGATAAATTAAAACTCCAAATAGGTTTAACTAGGGATGGATAAACACCCCCTACTGCGTTATCTGGAGGATAACGCTATACCTCGGATAAATCCCCCTTACCCATTAGATAAATGTGATTGATAAATCGGCCCTTAGAACAGTTAAAATACGGGATAAACGTTGCTTAAAAATATTAAATATCAAATTTGATGAGACATTCATTGGTTACACATTAATAAGAAAATAAATACAATAGGTGTGTTCAAGATTTTAATGTGAATTTGAGGGAGATGATGATAGTGTTGTTTGATGATGATGTTGTTTTGAGAAACTCCTACAGAACGGTCTAAGTCGGAAAAAAATTAAGTTACGATTTCGAGACATTATTTTTTTGGAACTTAATTTCGAGCCCTGTCTAAAACCATCGAGTGACTTTAATATGGTCCGACTCTATACATTTATACACAAAGCGGATTCGACACAGGATTAATGCATTCCAAGGTTTGAACCGAGCAAGTTTAAACCCTCTGATCTTATTTGTAAATCCCTCATTTTTTAGGAGATAGTTCTTAGGGTCGGTTCGGAGTTGGTTTGTATTATCTTCAATTTTAATGTGTTTGAAGAGTTCTGTAGGGTGCACGGTTTATGAGTTATGGAGAAAAACTTTAAATGAGCAGATTTTGAGGCTATAATGTTGTATTCCAATGTATGAGATGGCAGACAACAGTTTATCATCTCAGTAGGTGAGGATTCATCTGTTGTACAAGTTATGCAAATAGTAAAATCAGTTATTGATTTTATATATTTATTTTTATTTTTTGCCCTGAGCTCCTAGAGTAGTTAAGAGGTTCCACACGAAGAAGTAATAGATAGTTCTTTATTAAGAGCAACCCTTCGTTATCTATCCACAATCCAGCTTGCGTGTTTAACGCTCTAGAACTGAAGAAGTTCCCATATAAAATTATTTTGTCACATTTTTTCAATCATGGATAGTGTCTGAAAAACGGGGACATTTAAGGTCATCTGTCAGCCTAACCACTGAAAAATTCGCACTCTAAGTCGCAGTGAATCCCCACTTCAACAGCTGAAAACATCTCATTTGAAATTTAATACCATCTTGAAGTTGGAGTTGATTTATATAACCTTGAAGTTAAATAGAAACGCTATATCAAGTCAAAGCTACACAATATCATAATTATAGATTTCTGTTGGTATACAAAAAACCAGAAGTAACTGATTGCGACCAATTACCTGCATGCACGAAAATCCAGGCTTTGTTCCACGTGTCACAGCTTACATTACCTTACGAGCGAATTCGGTGATTTTTTGAAAATTTTTTCAAAGATACTTTCTTTATCACAAGTATTTCTAGAATTTAAGCACTATCAGTGCACAAAAATTTATGTTCAGATTTATGACAAACTACCTTTTTTTTGCTTGATGTTTGCAATATTAACTCTAGCCCTTTTAAGCGGTTTATGTTAACAAAACCATGGGGGGGGGGGGGGGGAGGTACTTTTGTGAACAAAAATAATGATCAAATGTATGGTCTACAAACGTTTAACAACTATTCTGTTATTATTTAGTTAACTATTAACAATATTCTACAATAAAACTTTTTCATTTAGGTTTCGTCTAGTTATTGATTCGCATTTAACCAAATACCTCATGTATATTTGTTATCCCCTAAATTTCATGTATTGGCCACTTATTACAGCTGGTACTCTGAACAGTAAGATATTCTAATTCTATCCCAATTCGCAGTGCTGCCAAACTTCAAGCAATAACCAGTGCCTACCAAAAACAAACGAAAAATACGATTTGGAACTATTCTTGAAACTCAAGTCGACATGAGAGGAAAACACCTGATGAATAAAAATATATGAAAAACAATAATAAGAAATTAATAAAACTACGGAACTAGATTGAACAATAAGGTTGATTGTAACCTAATTACATAGGTACATACATAATTTTCTTTCAAATATCCGTGACAAATAAATTTACAGCAGACTCACCATTGGTGTCAGACTTTTTGTAGCAATTAGCAGCATCAACATAATTGGAAGCAGCATCATGACGGCTACCAACTTTGCCGTGGAGGTTGGCAGCCTCACAGAAGGCGTTCCCGGCGTTGCCCCACTTCTTGGCCATCTTGAACATGTTGGCTGCCCTTGTGTAGCATTCTATCGCCTCTTCCACTTTAGATGAGCCTCCACTGTGAAAAGTATAAACAATTAGGTTTTAATGAACATAATAATTAATTAATTTTCGTTTCTTTGAGACAATCATTAAAGGGTATCTAAATTGTTCACCTGAACTACTGACTGACTGCATAGGGCTTCCGTAGAAAGAAATCTCAGGCCTAATGGCTTATATTTCCCCAAAAGGGCCCCTTTAGAAATTGGGGATTCTACGGCTGCGCTATGTCCCTAAACTTGTTGCTCAGTTCAACAAACTTCTTGATCTGTTTCCAATCGAGGTCTCTGAGTGAGGCCCTTTCGATTGTATTGTGTCCTAGGGCTTCTTGCCTAGATCTCCAGAATCTGTCACAGTCGCAAAGAAAGTGTTCAGCTGTGTCCTCTCCTCTTCCACACTCGCTGAGTGGTGAAGAGACCTTGGAGATGATGAAAAGGGTCCTCTTAAAGCTGCCCTGTGAGGACCCCTATTAGTTTCCTCATTTGATTTCTAGGCAGTGTTATAATCCAGTCTGAGCTACTCTTATCGTAGCCAGATATACACATCCTAGATTGTCTATATCTATTGTTCTCTTTTCTCCATAACTCATTTAGATCTTTGTTGGCCCAGGTATATGCCTTGGCTTTACATGCGTTGCGCGTTATGCCTAAGACTGGGGTCAGTCCATAATAGTTTCTAGCCGACCCCTGCCTGGTTTCTATTAAGCTGTCAAAACACCTAATAATGGCATATATAGCTCACTCTGGAACACAGTGGTGTGTGCATCCAGAGTGAAGCACTCAGCTATATCCAGATCAGGTATGTATACTCCAGCACCTGTTCTAGTCATGTTTTCAGATACGACTCTAGAGCCGTCCGTGAAGCAAGACAGACGAGTTCTTTGAGTTCTAGGGACCATCCTGTCTCAGTTTCCTCTGTCACCTCTGACGTACGTGGTGGGATCCTTCCATAAGTAGGTTTTCCCAAGCTCGTCATGTGACATTTTCATTTCTGGGATATACCCTAGTGTAGCTGGTGCTATAAGGGTATGGCTTGATTGTCTATTGTGAGTTAGTGTGTGGTAATTATGCTTCCACTCACCCATTCTCATAGGCCTAATGGTAGTATGCATTGACTGTACCATTGCTAGTGTTTACCTGAACTAAATCTCGCATATATGGGTCGTTCTCAAACTAGGGGCAACTATTGAGTCCCCATACCTGCACATCTATACAAATATTTCTGCACATAAAAGGCCAAAAATGCAATTACCGTGGGTGTCCCAAATTAATTTTTTGCTCTACAATGTTACTTTTACCCACAATATTGATTTATGTGTGGCAAAAAGGTCTTCGTTTTCCAAAGTTGGGTTGTAGAGCATCATGAAATTGATTGAAAGAATGTGCTAATCAACTTTTCGATCCCTTCAATATATCGCCAAAAAGTGTCCCAATGTTTTGGGATATTACCATGGTTGGAACTGAAAACTCCAATTCTGACCCCAACCAACCGAAATTTTGGTTTGAATCTCATTCTGTTGGGAAGCTTGGGATCTGTTAGGATGGGGATAGGACCCTTTCCCCTCACCCAACGCTGTTGCTGGTGGACCGCCACGTCGAAAGGAGTGCAGTCAGGAGCCAAAAGGAGGGCCAAAAGTAGAAAACTGATGAAAAATGGTTTGGCAACAATGAAACTGATGTGGGACCATCTACAACCTAACCCACACCGCGCACTGCCAGACAATTTCATCAAAATAAATTTTTTTTCGAATTTTCAAGTCACGTTGGTTCTTGAAGTACCAACCTTTTTTTTACTAGGTACTGAATGTTAGGAGTATTAGTTTACTTACTATTGCTTCTTAATTTTATATATTTATTATAATAGTTTATTACTTTTATTTAGTGTTATTTGAATATGTTTTCAAATAATGATTAAATTAATGAGAAATATCTTTCAAAATCCCCTTTTTGTTTGCCTTTCAAGCTTTATTCGACGAGTATAATTTTGGTTCTACTCTCAGGTTTCCCAGTCAATATTTTTGCTTCAGAGTCTCCCTGCGTGATGTCATAAATGTACCTACCTACTTCTTTTAAATCTAGTACAAAATTACACAATTTAAGCATAGCTAGACTGATAATTTAGTTTCGGTGTTGGGTTCCTGTCCAACGATGGTGGACCATACCTTATTTATTACTAGTTAGATTTACTTTAAAGGAGATTTTTCCGTAGTCACCATCTTTTTCCATAGACACAACATGTCGTTAAATTTGGTGAATTTATAATTTCAATTCCATCCTTCATAAAAGTACGTTAATACCTACTTACTTTGTTAAACTTGCCTACCTTATTTACGTAGTTAGCTACTAAACAGCACGTACCTAAGTACCGTGCTACATTGCAAAAATAGTTTTTGTTGACTAGGTAAGCTTATTCATTCGAAAAAGTTATTTATACAGGTATCTATATACCTTCCTATATATACCTACTGAACTTACCATCTCATTAACACTGCAACATTTTGTCTGATTTGCCTGGTATAGTGCAACGCCACTTGGGCGCTCTTTAGTCAATTACTTTTTTAATTTTGTTGGTGTGTTGTTCAGGTTTTGCTAATATGAATCCCTATGTGATCCTACGCCAAAAGACTAAGGTTACATATAAAAACTAAAAGACTAATTAGGTGTAATTGACTATTTTACGAATGTTAAATACATATATACGATCTTGTGTTCAAGTTTGGATCGTTTTTATTTTATTTCAATTAGAGTTTAAATCAAAAAATTGCTGGATTAAAGCCGTTTTTACGCTATAACCTACCTCCTAGTATAATTATCCGTTGTTGAAAACACTGATGAAATTACCATGGCAACTACAGCTATTACCGTGGACACCGAATTTGAAATTTTCCAAAAACTAGGCTTAAATTTGAGAGCTGATCTGGGTGATATGTACTTTTGCAATCAGTGTTGACCAAGGAACCACCCTGAATTTTTTCAAATTTTTGTGAAGACTTTTATTTTTTGAAATTTCTGTATCCGAAAGTTGCCCCTAGTTTGAGAACGGCCCATATGCAACAAGACCCCAGGCCTGATAAATTCCGTTATCAGTCTGGGAATTGAACCAGAGATCCCCTGCACCGAATGATTTCAAACGAATATTTATTAATGACAAAGTAACTTTTATCCACTATCCTCTCTTCAAACCCATTTCCCAAAATGATGCCACAAAAACCCCAAGTACCTATTCATCCTATTCGATCCTTGTTGATCATTCATCATTGTTCATTATTAGAATTATCATCATGGATCGTTCAAGTGAAGAGAACCCCATCAGCGATCCAGAGTTAAGTTGAGATGATGAAGTTGGATTTATTTTAGGAATGAGGCTGCTTCCGAAAAATGGAAATTATAATAATCAAAATAAATGTAGCGATTGCCAGGCCGAATAAAATATAACAAAAATGCATACCAATTACATTAAAACGTATTAACTTAAGTTTTGGGAAAACTACGGCGAGAGACAACCCTTCTGTAACTTAACCTATGTGTATATTGATTCCTTTCACATAAAAGTGCATTTATTCAATTTCAAATTCCCTGTTCCAAGTAAGACAAATATTCATCATGAAACCATGGGAAAGAAACACACGTCAAATTTCATTTCTTGATAGGATAACAGATTTACACAGGCTTAAAAGTGGGGACACAAGGAACTACACCCAAGTGGAGCGCTAAGTGAAATTAATATGCGCCAGCCCCCATTGGACCTCATGCTTTATCTCTATTTTCTCTCCCCTTATCTAGACTCTAGAGTTCAACCAGGAGTTGTGTAAGATAGACTCATACCTTATCTTATGGAATAATTTAACGACACGAAAGTAACATACATGGCAATTTAACGATGACAGCATGGTTTAAGCTTGGACTATATACCTAATAGATATTATTTATAGACATCGAACGGAATCTACGAAGGTCAAAATAATATTAGATCATAAATTATACCTACTAAAAGAAATACTAATGTGGTAGGAATATCAACAAGTCTTAGGTCAAATCACTTAAGTATGTAGGTACTTCAAAAATAAGGCTTGACATGTTTACTTAAGTTAAAGAGTATTATTACCTAAATAGTAGCATGGTACTCTGCCTTGTCTAATATCCACAGTTATTATGGATAAATATTAAATGGGTAGGTATAAGCATTCCCTCTCTTATAATTTATTCGAAATTAAACATATAGGGTAAGTATCTTCAGAATAGGAATAAGATAGGTATGTCGGCGAACCCACCTTCTGCAGATTCATAATAGGTACACTTGATAATACCAAGTTAGGGTGTATCACGTGTACCTACCTATATGTAATCCTAGTCGACTATATAGGTCTGCTCGACTCGATCCTGGTCAATACGCTAAGGTAGTGAAAGATTCAAGGTATAATTGTGCTCCCGTAACATGCCATTGCGCGAGCAACTGAATCGATTTAATGCAATGAGAAACAAAGGAAACAGAAAGCATTAATGCGATCATTGGACCTGGCCTTATTTCAAAACCAAACCCCCAGCAAAAGACCATCCCGGAACGTAATAAGTACGTGGATTCAATCAATTGGGGTTGCCCTCCGTTTATCGATTGCTACTAACACAAGGAAGGAGAAAAACATCAGAAATTTCAATTATGCGCTTCATTACAGTAGTGAAATTCAATCGAGCTGCCGATCGCAAATGCCAAGTTATCATGATTCAACTAGAATGCAATGCAGTTATGTGATCAACCATGGCCTGGGAAAACGGAAGAAAATGGAAATGGTCTTACCCAAAGAGAGAGTTGAAGAACCCCTTCTGTGTGGTCAGCTTTTTCTCTGCTTCTGCGATGAGCTGCAGCGCTTTCTGTTCACTATCTGCCATTTCGTCGCTTCCCACAAACGAAACTGCGGAATCCTTCGAAGAACTACGGCGTAAAATATAACAGAACCTTTCTGCCACAAACTTATAACGCAAATCGTGGATCGCCTACCTACCTTATTGACAAAATGTTTACACCAAAAGTCGAAAGATGGCAAAGTTATCAGCGCGTCTCTGCGCATGCTCAATGAGTCATTTTCCAGAAAAGTTGACTCACTTTTCTTGCGTGAAATCACGGTCGAATTTTCCATTCAACGTTATTTTATTGAAATCACACGAAAAATCTTATGAAAAATCACAATTATATTCAACAAATGACTTTTTCGTCCTAACAAAGTCAAATAGGAGCAAGTACGTAAAATGTGTGTATCCTTGTACTACCATTTTCCGGAAAAATTCAAGTCACATGTAAATAAAAATGTAAGAGAACTGTAAGACTGAAAACAGAGTCTAAATCCCTCAATAGTAATATTTAACTCATATTTGTGCCTCTTCCATGTTACAAAACAACCACTAGGGGAATTCCCTCGTAGGTTCATGAGGGCAACCAACTTTACGTGATTACATGGACAAATAACAGAGAATAAAATAATGGAGAGATTCCGGAAAACCTGATCTTGATCAAGGAGTACCAACCGAGCTGTTCTAGCCAAATACCTGTTCCTGCCTTAATGTAACAGCTCTTTTCCGTTCTCAGGTAATTACACTAATATAATATTTTAACATAATTATTACCTGTTTGTTCGGACTCTGAACGCGGTTCTAACAACGGCGTTCTGAACTGAACGTTGGGAGAACCATTCCGAACTCCATTCGGAACGTGTGGCACTCCGAACGCTCTTCGATGATTCAAAAAGATGAGACCTTCATTTAACCAATCATTCATAGTATAAGAATGTTCCTAAATTCATTTTAATATTGCATATAAATTTTAAAACAATGTGATTAATAATGAGAACAAAAGAAATACCAGCTCAATGAAATCATCAGAAATTATCAAGCGGTTGCAATCATGTTCACAATATCAATTATTGAAAATGATCACCTGTGTGTAAACAATTATTCATATAACCATGCTAATAACTCAGCTTGTTGGCCACGCACTTCGCAGTAGTTAACATAATATGGTTGGATAAATCGAGAGCTTTCGAACGAATGGTCAACGAATTTTGTGGGATGAAAAACGACGAAGTGCCATTTCCCTAACAACGACTCGGTTGTAAGCGGAAATCATCAGAATATTTGGTAACAAATTCGGTAACGGTTTTCGAGTTAGAAAGTGAAATGGTCGTATGTGCAAGAGCAAAGACATAAAATGTCAAAAATCGATAAAAAGCCGAAAACGGGATAAACAGTGTGCGGAAATCGAAGATAAATTCAAATATGGCGGGGCTTATGCTGAAAACATTTTGTGCGCATGACCCGAACCAAACGTTCTGAAGAAAATCCAAAACCGGTAGAACAGGTTCGGGATTGTCTGTCCGAACAGCGAACCACACGTTCGAAACATGGTCTGTCCGATAGGCCGAAAAGGGGCGTGGCCTAAGTAGAATGATTCCGAACGATCCTTATTAGATACATAGATACTAGGATAATATAACTCTCGGGAGTCCAGTGCTTCATCGTACGACCACGGGAGGCCATAAATAGAAGAATAACAAATCTACGCAAAAAGTGGAAATGTGGGAACCTACTGTTCTTCTTCCTCATAATACAGAACGGTAACAATATATATCAGCTCAGCTGCGCCTCTCCACTCGTAAGTGGTCTGCCTTACGACAGAGGATGCTACTCACTTCTTCTTTGGGTTCGTTTTGAAATTCTTATCGTCTTCTTCTTCTTGTCTGTCTTGTCTGAAGGTTTTTGTCAGATTAGGTGTTGATACATTTGGGTGTTGTTTCATTAGTTGGGTGCGTAGAGGTGGTTCTTCAATATCCTTATAGATAGTCGGAGGGTTTGTTGGGAGATTTGGCGAGCTAAATCTAGAGGTAGGTTCAATTCCTTTAGTGTGTTAAGGAAGAAATCGGGTATGGTCCCTCTAGCCCCTACCATCAGCCCGATAACCCTAATTTCTGTCAGGTTGTATTTTTCCTTGAAGAATGGGATGGTTGGGACATATTTCGTTTTCTTCTCTTCATTTATCCTCTGTGGCTGGTCCGCATGATCTTCAAACACCACTGTAGGGTCTAAAATCACCCCCTTCCTGGTGATGCGGTCAAAAGATATAATGTCGACTCTCCGGTGGGATCCCCCTTCTTCCAAGCAGTGGACCTCCTCATAAACCTCTTGCCCCTTCTCCCTCAGTGCGGAGGCCAAAAGTCTGCGGATGGCATGGTGTCGCTCGTTTCGCAACAGTGCACCGTAGTCGCAGTAGCCTAGGATGTGAGAGGCGGTCTCCTGTATTTGATTCGTCTCAGTGGCGCACCTGCGACACTGGAAAGAGCCGTCTCTGGACCTTCCTGGCACTGCTCGGGCAGCAACACAGTTGGTGACAAGTTTCACTGTCTCGGTGAATTCGCTGGAAGTAAGTCCGCCCTTGATTGTCAAGTGCTTGTTGGTTTTTGTTGATTGACGGAACAATTCAACTCCTTTTCCTTTGGACTGAAGAGCTTGCCATTTCCCCACCTCCCTCTCTCTCATCAGTTTGCGGATTCTAGAAGAAGTCAATGCCGGCTCGTCAGATATCTCCAGTTTCTCCAGACACTGTCTGCGCTTATCTCCCAGGTCCCGGGCTACCTCTAATAACTCGTTATGGGTAGATTGGAGTGTCTTAATGATATTGAACTGTTGAATAGGGGCTTCCCATTCAGCTCGGAAGATCTCAAGACCTCTGGCTGAAACTGGGGAGTATA
Organism: Adelphocoris suturalis; assembly: GCA_030762985.1. Lineage (NCBI taxonomy): Eukaryota > Metazoa > Arthropoda > Insecta > Hemiptera > Miridae > Adelphocoris > Adelphocoris suturalis. The sequence continues at coordinate 13,217,174 of CM061048.1, read as the reverse complement.
GCATACTATCTGGTGTGTCTCTAGGAATTTTTAGGACCTCCTTATATGCCGACTTTATGAGCTTGTCAAGGTCACAGAGGAAGGTTTTGGGAATTTTTGTTAGTGGAGCAGTCTGTAGAGGGTAGATCAGCACTGGCCAGATATAGGTTTGAAGAATTTTCAATTTTTGGTCATCTTTCAGCACTGGTGAAGTGACGATTTTTTCAATTTTCTCCCTGAGGGATCTCAATACCGCAGCTTTGTTCAATTTTATTTCATCATTGAAGGTAATCCCCAAGTATTTGATTTCTTCATCCTTATCTAAACTTTCCACTTCCACCTCTCCCAGTGTGACTCTCCTTTTCGACAGGATTCCCTTTTCTATGTTTATAATCTGTGTCTTCCCCGGATGAACGGATAGTCCCATAGCTTGGAATTTGGATGCCGCGATGTCATAAAGGGCCTTAGCACTAGCTAGATCTTTTCCAATCAGTGCTGTATCGTCGGCAAAGCCTACTATTGTCAAGGGTTGCAACTGTTCATTCAATGCCACCCCATAGTTGTTTCCAACGTCAAGCTCCGTCATTTCCTCGAAAATGCTGTTGGTCGAAAAATTATATAAAATTGGCGAAATTGGTGCCCCTTGAGGTAGTCCTCTTCGCAGTGTTATGTCCGACGTCCTCTTTCCATTGCACTCTATTGTCACTGAGTTGTTTTCGACAAGGTCCATTACTAGTTTTTTGAACATAGGGGGGAGTGAGGAGCTATCCAACTTATCTCTTACTTGTGCGTGCCCTATGTTGTTATAGGCCTGGGTGATGTCAAGGAAAATCAAACATAAGCTTTTCTTCTGCAATTTAGCTTTTCTGAGAAGACAATTCAAAATCGAGGAATTTATGTGACAGCCAGTCATTGGCATGAATCCACGTTGATGGTGGTTTATGTGAACATGCCTTCTTATAATTTTGTCTATAATACGTTCAAAAATTCTTCGCAGCAGGGGAAACACAGTTACTGGTCTCCAGTTCCTCAACTCCTCCTTCTCCCCTTTTTTGAAGATCAATACCGTTCGAGCTTTCCTGAAACACTTGGGCACTTCTCCCCTCCGGACTATTCGTGTGAAGATCAATGAGAGAATCTCATAAATCATTGTATCCTTCAAAGCTCTCATCAACACCCCGTCCGGCCCCGGAGCTGTATCTACCTTGATTCCTTTCATACTTTGATTTACATCGTCCACCGAAATGGGGCCAATTTCCTCTGTACTTTCCATGGTTACTGTGGTGAAAACATATTTAATATTTAAATATAATATTTAAATCCACATATTTAAATCCACTACAGTTACTACTTCAACTTGTGTTTCTGGTACATACCCATCCACGTTCGGCGTACCAAGCGACCTCTGAAACTCTTCTTCGATAGATTTTATGTCTATTTCGCACTGAATTTTGGCCTCCCCAAGTACTCTCCTTACAGCTTTCCGTCTGCGATTGAAAAATTCAAACTGCGTTATCTCATAAAGGTAAGCCTCTCTACGCTTTTCTTTGTCCCGTTTGGCTTTCCTCTCAGGGTTTGAGTTAGTGGATTTTTTATGTCCCCGAGACACAAATAGGCCTCCTTTTCTTTTTCGGAAGAATTTTACTGCTGGGTGTTTGGGGCCCGGCAACAAATGAATTGCTTCTTTCAGAAATTCCTGAAAGCCCTCCACGGCCATGTCAAAATCCTCATTGTTCAGGTTCTCCTTGAATTTGAGAAGCCAATTGTTGAGGTTTGATTTATAGGAATCTAGTTTCTCCTTCTCTGACAATTCCTCCCCTTCCTTGCTACCTGAGCCGTGGCTATTGACTATTCTGTCCCTGTAGAGAGTGGGGTGAGCCGAGACTATGTGTTGATTCAGAGATTTAAAATATTTTCCGCATTCATTGCAACACGAGAGACCATTGGTACTAGGATTGCCATTTTCCTGGTTGGGTGGTTCATCCAAGGCAACAAAGTGTTCATCCTCTGGGGTGATCCGTGACTGGTCGGGTAACTGGACAGATAAGACTTGTTCGGGTGTAGATCTGTCTCCTATCCTTATATTGGTGTTCTCCAAAGGGTTAACAAAAGCCAAATAGGAATCCTCTTTCTCTCCATCACAGCTTTTGAATGAGATATTCAATGAATTGTTAGCACTTTCAGTCACATTGGCCCCGCTATCTCTAACCTCGTCTAACCCCTCTGGAGTACCATTAGAGTAATCTGGCCCCCTCTCAAAAGTTGGCTCATTTGGTATCCTCGGGTCCCCCAATATGCCATTAGATGTTCTAATGCAGGATTCACATTTGAAATTAATTTCTCCCCTTTTCAAAGGCCCATACTGCCCCCTTGATTTTTTCGCGCATTTAGCGTGTAGCCATTGGAGACAAGACTCACATTCAATCATAAAGTTTTGGTTTTTAATTTTGCATATCGGGCAAATATTTAAATCCATACCGTGTTCGGCCATATATGGAGGTGTGAAAAAGACGGAGTTTCAGGTCGTTTTACAAAAATAACGTTTTTGCTAGAACCGATTGGTTGGCACTTCTCAAGATCAGGTTTTCCGGAGACTCTCCTAAAATTGGTCCATGCTCGAGAAGATGTTGATAAAAAAAGATAAGCGCTGATAACACCACGGTATCTTATCAATCTCGTTCACACACACACACTCCTACATTGTTTATTATTTCCACGTGATATTTGTCTCACATTCGTGCAACAATTTTGTTATTTGGCGTTAAAACTTTGAAGTATTTTGCTGTGTAGAGAACTTGGTGTGTGGTGTAAGTTACTTCATGTCAAATTGATTTCACTAAGATGTAACAGCCGAGTCTTCTGAATGAGAAATTTTCTTTTTGTTTATACACGCAAGTTGATATTTCATCTAGGATTTCGTTTTTAGTGCACTCTTATATTTATCAGTGACAATGAGCTCACAGAAGGGTAACGTGTCTCGGAGCAGATCTCAAAAATACAAGAACAACAGAGCTTTCAAGAACGATCTTCACGACAAAACTCCCAAAATCAAGTTGCTCAACTCTCTCGAAATAACTGACGTATGTCCTCGCTGTAAAGATGTGTTGGAGTGGAAAATTAAGTACCGGAAATACAAGTTGTCGAAAAATCCAAGGACCTGCACGAAATGTAACAGAAAAAATGTCACGAATTCCTACCGGATTATGTGCAAAGAGTGTGCGGAAAAGCTGAAAGTTTGTCCGAAATGTGGTTTGAACGAGACGGAACAGAAAATCGAAGCACTGTCGGCCAAGTTAATGAAAACACCTATAAATGGTAAATTTGTTTCAATCTTAATTTATATTATTAGTAAGTAAGTACCTACTATTTGACCGAACGAAATAGGTAAGTAGTTTGTGGTATTGTTGAACTCTAGGTAAGTTCTGTAACTTCGATAAATTGTCAGTCCTTGGCAAATCACCAAGACAAAGTAACAAGGTTGTTATATCTACTGAGACTAATTGGTTTGAAGCAAACCGTAATATAGCAATATGTAGGGTGCTAACTTTTATGGCTGTGCAATTCATACAAATTTATTCTCCGTTCTGCATAAATAGAGGCCAATATGTTCTTCAATTGAATTTACGTGTAGGTAATATCTTAAAAATAAAAATGTGCTACAGTTTTCTTTCCGAAGGGACACGAAAAACTGATATTAACATGTATCATGTTTTAGCCCTGGGGTCCTAGCAATTTTTGCGCGTCAATTTTGCGAGTCAATTTTAACATGTATCATGTTTTAGCCCTGGGGTCCTAGCGAATTTTGCGAGTCAATTTTTTTCCGCGCACGAAATTAATTACAGTGATTTCCGCCTACAACCGAGTCGTTGCTAGGGAAATGGTACTTCGTCGTTTTTCATCCCACAAAATTCGTTGACCATTCGTTCGAAAGCTCTCGATTTATCCAACAATATTATGTTAACTACGGCGAAGTGCGTGTCCAACAAACTGAGTTATGAGCATGGTTATATAAATAATTGTTTACACACAGGTGATCATTCTCAATAATTGAAAGGCTTTGGGTACAAAGGGCGTAAGTGCCAATATTCACTTTTTCCATATTATATTTTTTTCTGGGCCTATATACCACTAGCTATTTTTCTAGAAAGGGCTTATGCACCAATCATTTTTAAATAAGCCGCCACGTCGCAGTGTTACCAACGTCCTCCATCCAAAATTCACCGTTTTCCCGCACTATCTAAGTCTATGAGGCATTTTCAGTAGGAAGGGCTTAAGTGCCACGGTGCAACACTGTGCGTTTGTAACCTTGTAAACTTTCGTGGGAACATCTTTTTTCTTCTAATTCCCCCAAGAACTCCGTTAGATACCTTCCTATGTGAAAAAAGATAAGCAATGTTTTTAAAACCGTTCACTTGGAGAAAACTTGAAGAATTAGGTGGGTATGGCACTTAGGCAGGTGGTAAACAGAGGTGGCACTTAGGCCGTTGTCATAGGATCGTGAACAAAATCTTTTTTTTTTTTAATCTTGGGAAGATCGTTATGAACAAATCCAACGCACAAATAAAACTTATTTCAGCAATATTTAATTTAAAAAAAAAATCATCTCTTTAGAACGCATATTGTGAGAATGACAAACAAATTAAAATTGAAACAGCGATAACTTTTTTTGGGATTTATGGCACTTACGCCCTTTGTACCCAAAGCCCTTCAATTGATATTGTGAACATGATTGCAACCGCTTGTTAATTTCTGATGTTTTCATAGAATTTCGAATCAATATCGAGGAGAAAACATGATACATGGTTGAAATTTTTGGTTCTAGAACAGAAATTTTATTTATTCACCGCTAAGGCAAAGTGGTGTCCACTCCCGAATAAAAACCGCTCGGCTCAACCCACCAAAATCGTTTTGGTAACGTTGAATTTGTTTTTCCGGGAAACGAAACATATAGTGTTACAGTGATTTCCGCCTACAACCGAGTCGTTGCTAGGGGAATGGTACTTCGTCGTTTTTCATCCCACAAAATTCGTTGACCATTCGTTCGAAAGCTCTCGATTTATCCAACAATATTATGTTAACTACGGCGAAGTGCGTGTCCAACAAACTGAGTTATGAGCATGGTTATATAAATAATTGTTTACACACAGGTGATCATTCTCAATAATTGATATTGTGAACATGATTGCAACCGCTTGTTAATTTCTGATGAGAAAACATGATACATGGTTGCAATTTTTGGTTCTAGAACAGAAATAAGCATCGTTTACCTAGCTTCTTTGTCCCCAAAGTTTGGTATCTGACAGCTCGTGACCGAGGTTCCTCAATGCACACTGTGAGCTTTTGTAAAAGAAATTCAGGGAACGCGTGTAACTTATTTATAATCAGAGGCGGAAATGAGAATCAGTCGAATAATTAACGACCAGATATATCAATTAGTTAGGTAAAGTAAGTGGCAACCAGACTGCAGGGTGTGGGTGCTTGGATTTTTGAACATTAAATAGCTGGGGTAAACGTAGAGGCCGCGGGATTAATAATGCCTCAATAAGGTTGTGGCTGTGCTCCGGTTTGCCCTCGCTAGAATTTCCTTAATGTCGAATTTTACTTGGGCCGAGTTGGAATTTACTGTTGAGTGAATGCTGCCTGGAGGGGCGAGGATGCCTGCTGAGGTTATTGCTGTGAGTTATCTAGGCTGCAACGGTTGCCCTTGAGTCTGGTTCCACCTTTCCTCATGAGAAAATGAATACGTTCGTTATGGGAAGTATCCTACATCGTTCTCCTCTGAGAACAAAGAGTGGCAACCTATTGGACTGGGTCCCATAGGTTGTCCGAGTTGTTGGATGTGGGCCAATAACCGGACTATGTTAAATTAGGGTTGTCTGCTTTGGAGCTAAATATAAGAAGGAGTAGTGTAGCGTGTCTCGTGACTTGGACTGTCACCTCTGGAGGGGGGGAGGTTGAGGACCCAATCCAGGACTTGTCAGACGTTCCAGATTTTTCTCAACATTTTTGATGCGAGGGGGTGTGAGGTTAACGTTGCTGTGATGTATGATCAGTCCAGGTTGCTCTCACTGGCTTTTGCAGGCAGATAGAGGCGGAGGATAGGTGTAGGCTCTGGTGGATAAGAGTGGTTCCTTCTTCTCGATTCTTGCAAATGTTACATCTAAGGGGATGTTTCTGGGGCAATTAGCATCCAGGATATCCTCTGGGTGTAGTAGGTTAATCTCCTCTCAGGAGTAATTACTTCATTTCCATCAGCCCCTTGCCATATGTTAGCAGAGCTTGGTTTCGACCCCCCCCCCCCCCACTCAGACTTCTCAATTATTGAATGTCCTAGCGCTTCTACCTCCACCCCCCCCCTTCCGTCCACAGGCAAATTGGCAATAATATTAACCTTTTAAACCGCAGTTACACATTCGAGTTTGTACCTTGCGTTCGCCATTTGTGGTGCTTGCACGAGGCGCTGCTGCGAGCTGCTTGAATTGCTATCCAATACGAGTGGACCATTTACACATGTGGCTCAGTTCAATGAAGCTCTTAGCGCAAAATGGACAATCAGCAGGTCCTCGAGGTTGTGCAGTGTCGACAACTTCCTACAAGTGAGTAGTGGAGAGGTTGAAAAAATGCGTCGTGGAAGATGATGGTGTATGATTTTGTCTCATCTCAACAGACATGAAATACTTCAAAGCAATATTGGGGCCACCTCAACATCATACCACTAGGATAAGGTAATCCCCTAGTGGTCAAACACCGTATAAATATTGGTTGAGCTAACCAACTATCACTTCAAATCCAACTTTCATCTAGTTCCCTTCATACCTAACCCCTACACCTTCAGTAACAGGACTTTGCCTTTCATCCTGATTCTTAGTAGTCAACGAGAGACTGCCTTTCGGCCTTTTCCTCGTTTGGCACTGGGATTCGCCTTCCGACTAAAGTCCTGAACAATTTCCTTCTAATTGTATAACACAAGCTGGAGCTAAATTCAGACATCCTTCTAGTATCCAAAGTGCAAACTTGTGTTCTATTAGTTAAGGTTCAATAAAATCAGTTCAAGTTCGCTAGATTCACTTAGCACAACTTGCATGCAACCATGACACACAAGATCTTCCACAGTGGCCCACAAGGCTTCTGTTTTTAATGCACCAGAACGAAAGGTTTAATGCTTCCATTTTGTACGTGCCACTTCTATTGCTTTTACTGTACGAAACGTAGGCATTATCATCACTGTAACTACAGTGAAACTTGGATAATTCGAACCTCAAGGGACCAGTCAAAAAATTCGAATTAAAGAAGTTTTTAATAAATTATATTTCAAAAAACTACAATATGAAGTAAAGTACATACAGTAACATTGAATACTGTATTGATTAACAGAATATTGAACAATAAATATAAAGACACCTGGAATGGTACTGTATTTAACTGCAACTATAAAAAACAATCTATTGTTTTTCAAAAAAGGATGATATTTTCCTTTTAGCCTGTTTCCTTGAATTAAGTCTCTCGGCCATTATAAAAGATTCCAACGCATTCTAAGAGTTGAGGTATGAATCACTTAATTTAATTCGACTTTCAAAAAAACGTCTAAGTTCTTGTAAGTGATTCAGCTGCATTCGGCACCGGTACTTTTTTGTACGAAGTACAGTACAAGAAGTACACCAGTACAAGAAGTATACGGTACTTCTTGTACTGTACGATGGCACTGACTTGCATGCATTTGGTCTAACGCAAACCTTTTGCCGAATATCGTTACTAAAACGTATTTCCCGATAAATTTACAATCATTTTGAGTCGCAGCTTAAAATTTATACCTTATTATCCAAAATAAAGTTCGAATTATCCACGAATTTTTAGCATTGTTTAAATACAAAATCCTAGGGACCAAGAGAAATATTTGAATTAAACAGCACTTTTAGGTTTTATGAAAACTACTAATTACGGACATTACAAACCTGCTCGGGACTATGTTAAACTTTGAAACGTATGTACTCTGAACTTGGTATTAGAAACTCTTGAAACTCATACGGTGGATACAGCTTTCGTACAAGTACGCAACCACGAGAGACATTTAATGTCTTTGCACCCCCTTTCCCCTTCCTATAAAACCCCGTATTGTATTCTAGAGCCACTCAGCTGATCTGGGATCTGTCAGTTGTGTTCAGAAGTCCCTCAAGGGCCCACATACCAAATCTCAGAATCGTGGGATCATTACAGAAAAAACTGGATTCTAGAGCCACTCAGCTGATCTGGGATCGGTCAGTTGTGTTCAGAAGTCCCTCAAGGGCCCACATACCAAATCTCAGAATCGTGGGATCATTAGGGAAAAAACTGGATTCTAGAGCCACTCAGCTGATCTGGGATCGGTCAGTTGTGTTCAGAAGTCCCTCAAGGGCCCACATACCAAATCTCAGAATCGTGGGATCATTAGGGAAAAAACTGGATTCTAGAGCCACTCAGCTGATCTGGGATCGGTCAGTTGTGTTCAGAAGTCCCTCAAGGGCCCACATACCAAATCTCAGAATCGTGGGATCATTAGGGAAAAAACTGGATTCTAGAGCCACTCAGCTGATCTGGGATCGGTCAGTTGTGTTCAGAAGTCCCTCAAGGGCCCACATACCAAATCTCAGAATCGTGGGATCATTAGGGAAAAAACTGGATTCTAGAGCCACTCAGCTGATCTGGGATCGGTCAGTTGTGTTCAGAAGTCCCTCAAGGGCCCACATACCAAATCTCAGAATCGTGGGATCATTAGGGAATCTCCGCGTAACGCTCTCCGCGTGACGCTCCCCGCGTGACGCTCCCCCGCGTGACGCTTTTTCATTTATGTGCCATAGTAAAGACATAAAATGTCAAAATAATCATATAGCCAAATTTCAGCTATAATCATATAGGTACCTACCTACCTCACTTCTACGAATCATAATAATCATTTAGCATATTTCGTTACGTAACGTAACATAACGAAAATTTGGTTGTGTGCCATAGCAAAGACATGAAATGTCAAAAAGATTTCGAATTAAAGAAGTTAGAATTATCCAGGTTCCACTCTATAAGGTAAAACCAGCCATGCATTTACTTTCGTCAACCCACTGCCTGCAGTACATATCTGATCAGCTTCAATTCATTATTTTTAGGCACAACTTCAGTTTCTCAACTTGATAAAGATGGCGAAGAAAAAAGTGAAAGTGAAGATGGAAGTGAAGAAGAAGAAGAAAGTGATGCTTCTTGAGTAAGTTTAAACAAGTCGTCGCATTCCTATCTCTTTTCAACGAGTGTTTTTATATTTTTATTTATTTTTTTATTCATTCATGTGTAATTTTCAATGTTTTATAGTAAATCTCCATTGTGTCTAATGTATTCTGTATTTTAACTCCCGAACATTAAACCAACTTTCAAATCTTTAGAGTTTGAATTATCAATTCACTATTGCCTTAATTATCTAGATATAGAAAACAAACTACTGCATTTGAGGTGGAATCAGTAAGTAGTTGTAAAAGGTTGGACAGCCAGTGCATTGGACTCTTTCACAAAGTAGGCGGAACAGGAACCATGTGTATTATTGTAATATGTGTGAGTTCACCCTTGAAGGAGCCAGGAGCGCTGAGCTGAGCTGGGGCACTCCGCCGGTTTTGGATTACACAGGAATCGTATAAATTAACCTACTAAACTAGATATAAACATGAACCTATTCATCATATTTTGACGAATGTTTGCAAAACAAAATGAAGCAATGCAATAACCTCAAAAGTTTTCAAAAAATTCCCAACACTCGTTGAAAATGTCTCAATTCAGCTCATAACATCACGCTGGAATCCCCATCCCTCTTACTCCGAATTAGATAAAACACGTAATCAATTTGGCGTGTACATTGACTGACTGCATAGGGCTTCCGTAGAAAGAAATCTCAGGCCTGATGGCTTATATTTCCCCAAAAGGGCCCCTTAGGAAATTGGGGATTCTACGGCTGCGCTATGTCCCTAAATTTGTTGCTCATTTCAACAAATTTCTTAATCTGCTTCCAATCGAGGTCTCTGAGTGAGGCCCTTTCGATTGTGTTGTGTCCTAGGGCTTCTTGCCTAGATCTCCAAAATCTGTCACAGTCGCACAGAAAGTGTTCTGCTGTGTCTTCTCCTCTTCCACACTCGCAGAGTGGTGAAGAGACCTTGGACATGATGAAAAGAGTCCTCTTAAAGCTGAAGTATCCTGTGAGGACCCCTATTAATTTCCTCATTTGCTTTCTAGGCAGTGTTATAATCCAGTCTGAACTACTTTTTTCGTAGCCAGATATACACATCCTAGATTGTCTATATCTAGTGTTCTCTTTTCTCCATAACTCATTTAGATCTCTGTCGGCCCAGGTGTTTGCCTTTGCTTTGCACGCGTTGCGCGTTATACCTAAGGCTGGGGTCGGTCCGTAATAATTTCTAGCCGACCCCTGCCTGGCCAACCGATCTGCTTCTTCATTTTCTATGTGACCTTCGTGACCTGGCACCCAGTTTACATACACTTTGTTATCCAACTGGGCGCCCAGTTTGGTCAGTTTGTCTTTAGCCTCTTTAATCATTGCTGAGGTGGTGACCGGGCTCATCAGCGCTTTGATGCATGCCTGGCTATCTGTATGTATGACTATTTGTCTACTTCTCGTGTTGTTCTCTATTAAGCTGTCAACACACCTGATAATGGCGTACAGCTCACTCTGGAACATAGTGGTGTGTGCATCCAGAGTGAAGCACTCAGCTATATCCAAATCAGGTATGTATACTCCAGCGCCTGTTCTTGCCATGCTTTCAGATTCGACTCTGGAGCCATCCGTAAAGCATGACAGACGAGTTCTTTGAGTTCTAGGGACTATCCTGTCCCAATTTTCTCTGTTGCCTATGACGTATTTGGTGGGATCCTTCCATAGGTAGGTTTTCCCAAGCTCGTCATGTGGCATTTTCATTTCTGGAATATACCCTAGTGTAGCTGGTGCTATAAGGGTGTGACTGTCTATTATGAGTTAAATTGGCGTGTACATTATATTTTAAATTATGGCAAGAAGATAGCAACAGGATTAGGAGGTAGGTGACGTAACTATTTTCTCTCGTACTCAGTGTTGCCAGACGTCCCTTTTTGGGAGTACATGTAGGTAATTACCCCTTTTTAGATAGGTACCGAAACTCCCAACCCCTAAGACCTTAGGGTTACGCACTAATGTACCCCTTTTTGCAACTACTCCGTAAAACGAATAACTTGGTGTGTGAAAGGTAAAAAGTATGGATCTAGGTAGGGGACATGCATTGCTCCATGATGTATCCATGTATACCGTAGTTGAAACAATACCATGGCATTGTTTTTGCAGTTAGTTTAGCGAGTGAATTGTGTAAAATCTTGCTGGTTCATAGACACACTAAAACCTAAATTAAATCCTTGTATATACGAAATTAAAGTACTATGAGAAAACTGATGCTAAACAAAAAAAATCTGCTTTATGTCTGATAAATAGTGGGGATTAAGTAGGTGGGTCATTCTCATTTCATTTGCCGCTTTCATGTCCCTGACGACAAATTCTCACAATTCTTGACCAAAACTAGCGATTTTGGGGGAAAAAAGGGTAGTATAAGTTGGGAGATCAACGAAGAAATAATTTTACATCCCAAAATCCCCTTTAACCAATACACAGTGATGACGAATGAAACCTGAAATCCTGGTAACTCATGAGTGTTACTGTCCCCTCCTACCTCACATGTACGTAGAAGTCAGGTAGTTACGAAACAATGACAATCTAGAACTGGCCAGGGTTACTAGCTGCAGTAGGTTGTGTAGTGTGCTATGCTGGATAGGGAATTAACAGCATAGACCGAACATAAGAGTTGGGAACAGGGGTTCACAAAACTACAAGACTTTCTGGTGGAAATATCGAACTCTATTAATAGTTCTACAACTGGAATACGAATCCCCCACGTCGCGCTACAATTTCCCGGCATCAGGCATTCCCCTCCTCCTTCCATATTTTCCTGACCCACTTAAATCAGCCGAAATCAGCATCGTCGGAAAGGGAGTCCGTCAAGTGTCAGTGAACCACTATCAGTGACGTCACCCACCAAGGAGTGATACCTTATCTTGTCTTTGGCTTCTTCTAACTCCTTCCCTTCCTCCATGACTAGTGGCCGGCATGGAGGTGGCTGCATGGAGGTAACAGTTGGTTCCTCTTTATTTAGAGTAAGGATTTACATTTTTAAGATTTTTCCCAACCCGTGAAAAACTAGTTTTTCAGTCAGTCCCCCATATCTCTTCTCAATGAGACCACAGGAGTGTTACCATTTTTGCGATCAAGAAGACCGATGGAAAATGGTGGGAAACAGTCAGATGTGAAGGTTATATTGTACAGTTGAAGATGTGAGACTGCAGTGGAGTGCTTGGAGTTGCAGCAGTTTTTACAGTGTAAGAAGCCTAAAAACATGAGGAGTATTTTTATTTTCAATCATGAGTGTTACACTAATTACGAGTGTTGTTAGTGCTTAAACAAAATAATCCGATATCAAGAACCATACTGCTTGGTGACAGGTTTCAAACAGGAGCCATCCCCGAGTTTTGCCACTTCATCATCCTGTTTGACACCATTTTTACTGGAAATTCTCATGAGTGTTACCTCTCAGGAGTGTGACCAAGGATGGGTAAAAAATATATAAAATACAACATCAATGAAAAACTCACTGTTCATCTATGGACCACAAATCTGCAATGTACAATGAGTAGTATTTGCCGATCTAACCTCATTTTTGAGCACTTTCATATTTCACGTCACTGAGGTTCTCAAACGACCCAAAGCGGCAAATGAAATGAGAATGACCCAGGTAGTAGTAGTTAGGCGTAATATTTAACTAATGAAGCATAGGTCCTACAGAGTACATTTTACTTTTTATTTTTCAGATTTTCCTTAAATTAGAAATCCAAGCCTTCAAGTTTTTCCCCCACAAAATCTGTTGATGACTTGGTTGATGGAAATCTCGATTTCAGCCTTCGGGCTGATTCTGCAATGTCGGCCGTGTAATTAATAACTGACTGTTGGAATGCTCGTTAGAATGTCTGCTGCAGTTTAAAGTTTCAGGTGTTAGAGTAAGTGTTTTTACTTCAGAACCGAAGAAAAGTAGCAATAAAATTGTTTTACCAAGGTCTGAAGGGGTTATACTGCTCTATTCTAGACGAAGTGAGTGACTGGTGTATTTCTAAATGAATAAAGTTGTTAGTATACGAGTTCATGCGAGTGTTCCACAATGAATCAATCTAGCAAAACCGAGTTTGAAGGCTTCAGTTTCTATCTCTGCAGTCAGTACCTGAAAAATCTTATTGTTTTCTTTAACCCAACTTTTCGTAGTAAAGGGGGTATTACAGCCGTCGGCATGGTGGCACTTGGGGGTGGGGATGCATTTTCTTTGCGTTTGAGAGGGTGTAGAACACGTTACAATAGTAATTTATTTTAAAATTCAGTCTGTGGCTGTCTGGATACGCCTTTGAGTATAAATAGTATGGGCGATATTCTCGAGACTTGGACACTAGCGCATCCTTACATCGAGGCAAGGCGAAATCAAGTTATTTCACCTTGTTGTCATGGTGACGAGTAAACATATGCGAAAATGCGCCATTTGTAGGCACAGCTGGACAACAGCATAACATAGTCTCACCTAGTTCCGAGTCAATATTTTGATTATTTGTAATATGCAAGGTGATAAATTGTATGCAAATTACATCAAGTTATTACCAGGTGTTGACCTCAAACGCTATAAACGTAAGATTTAATCTGTGGGGTAGAGATCCATATGAAATATGTGTTGGGGAGTTGACATACAAGTGTTCTAGATGATCCAGACATCAGCCGCAAAGATGTTGTGGATTACCTATCTAGTTTTAGAACTGTTCTTTGAATCAATTGAAACTAAAAATCTTTAGAGTACTGTGAAAGTGGTCTTGTGAAAGGATGAGTTATGAGAGCTCTGTTAGGCGGGAATAGTAAGTTGTATCACATGTGGAAAGGTAAGTACCTACCTAGAGGTAAGGTATACCTACATACTTTCCGTATATTATTACTTGTTCATGTAGGTACTTCATTGATCAAAACGAAAGTAGGTACCTACCTAATTACCTTTTTTGTCCATACAATTTGCGTAACTGCAAAACTCGCGCAATAACTCCACTGCCAATGCCGTCTTTATGAAATCTTACCTTCAGAGGAATGCATTTCAAGGTTTTTTCCTTGCAGCTGGTTTTTAATTCATGTTGCATATTCCCTGATTCGATATTTGACAAACTTGCTAATCAGCGGTTGTATTCGTCGGCAAAGCAACGACCCACCTACTTTGTTTAGGCACTTTAAACCAACAGCAAATCTGGTAGGACGTACGTACCTACCTAAGTAGTTTCGTTTCTTGGTGTAGCAACAACCTGCCTTGTTTATTTTGACAAACTATCAAATCTCTCCTTTCATTCATTCAATATAACAACTAAAGCTTCCTCAGTTAAGCATAGTACTACGAACTTATAATAAAACGCTGATGAAGCTACCTGAGCAATGGCTAGGTACCTACACAGCAGTACAGACACCTGAGGAATTTTCAATCATCTTTTCTTTACTATTTTTCAGGTTAATTATTCTCAAAGCCTAAATGAATGAAGTTCTTTAGTTTTCTGACACTGATTAACTACTATAGTTAGTAGGCTCCTAGTCCAAATAAAAACTCGTTCACGTTAGATTGGTATTGTTGACAGCAATCTACAATCAATTATTGCGCTGGCAGGCATGATTATTATAACATTTAGTCGAATTGAAACTTTGTATTGCTACAATACTATACTTTTTCAAAACAAAACTGTTGAAAAATGACCTTATAACCACGAATTATGATGACGTGAGACGGCAAACTTCTTGTGAGAAATAGGTTGGTTGAGTAGCGATTCATTGACGTAGGGCGGTCTCATGGCCGACACTGGCTGAAACGCGAACCCACTCCAGGCGTGACGTCACGAGAATATGGGCCATACCTATTTAAATACTCAAAGGGATTTAAATGCTGGGGCGGAGTCTGAAGTTGCATTTTCCTCCATCACCTTTTGTATCCTTTTTTGAATCACGATTATGGGTCTTACATGAACTTATCAACCAAATTGAACGTATTTTTATTCTGACAATTTTGAGTTAACAAAGATAATGTGTAGGTTGAAATTATGTAATATGCCTGAAAATATGTACCCACAGAAACGCCCCTTTTGGAAACACCTTGTACCTCTTTCTACCCCTTTTTATGACTGGCTGTCCCCCTTTCTGACGGGAAGAGTCTGGCAACGCTACACGTACTTGGTACCTATTACTTACTAGGTATTCGGAGGCAAGATGAAGCAGGTGTCTGCAAATTATTTATGATATGGTTACTGCGAACCATCCTTATCAGATGAGAGTGATGAATTCTCTCCTTTTCACACTAGGAGAGAGAAATTTTTCATAGCATTTCTTAAAAGCTGGTTGGAAATTATAATTTGTAATATATAAAGGTAGTTACTAGCTCAGTACCTTGGTCCCTAAGCCAGGAAGGGTAACAAGATGTGTAAACATTAGATTTTCATCCTCATTTATTTGTGAAGCTATGTATTTCGAGTGGAAAAAACCTCCACTCTTCATCAAGTCACATGAAATTTGATGAGAACCCCTCAGGGAAATTCAAAACTAGTGAAATGACGGGTTCCATCCTAATCAGATGAGTGAGCTAAGTTCTATCCTGTTCAACCTAGGAATTTTAAATTTGATAGGGAGCCTCTCTGTGACATCAAGGGACGAATAATATGATGGGCCCTTTGAGATCAGCTTGGTAGAGCCAATTTCTCTTCGGTTCACCCTTTAAAATTTAAATTTGACAGGGAGCTCTCTGGGACAACATGAGTCGAATTGAATTACAGACGCCAGATAAGCTGAGTAAGCTCAGTTTTCTCCTCTTCACCTTGGGCTGATAAATTTGGTAGAGAATATCTCTGAGACATTAAGAGATGAATGAAATGCCAGGCTCCAGCCTGATAAGATGAGTGAGCTAAATCATCTGTTTGCCCTAGGAATTTTGAATTGTATTGGCAGTCTCTCTGGAACATCAAGAGCCGAATAAAATGGCGGACTTTTTCACGATCAACATATTAGTGTCTTCTAATAGTGACACAATTACTAGTTTGTTTTCTACTCAATACAAATTATTTTTGTGAGGAACCCCCAGGTTTTTTGTGGAAACTTCCTCAGAACCTCATATTTTCAACGGTGAAGTCAATTTTATGTTCAATTTGCTAATCATGGGAGAAAATTATATTTACTATGGCAATAAATTATCATACTGAAGTGAAGCATACTGACAATTCTATTAATGTTCACGGAGCAAGTGAAGAAACCATCACACTCCTCGGCCATTCATATTATTTCATCTCATGTTGGTTATTGATGTATTTTATTGATACGTGACCCATAAACTCTTTCAATAGAGACTTCCTAGTAGGTTCTATAGTTCTATCCACACGTATAACTACTAGGTCTAAGGCAAGCAACAGTGGATGCCAACCAAATAGCGATGGTAATGGTACCTCTGATGCGATGTGCGGTTTCTCCGATCTGTCTTATCGAGATATACCTAATGTGGTATCTACTTTTGCTTGCCCTAAATACAGTAGGTATTACATGGTGTATCGATACAATAAAACTTACTAGGAAGTCCTTATTATACCAACATAGACAGCTGAAACAATGTATGTACGATTTGACCGTGATGCCTCGTGATAATTTTTTATTTATTTTAAAATATTTGATAACTCTGTCAATGTTGAACGGATTTCGGTCAGATTTTCAGGGATGATGTGGGTAAGATCCCTTGAGGTCCCAATAGACAATCATCATAATTGCATTAGCGGTACGCTCTGCGCATGCGTGAACGAAATATTCTTGTTATGGTCCTTGCAACAGCCGTAATTTCCACAATTTTGATGCGATTTTCTTCAAATTTTTAGGGATCGTGCGGGTATAGCTCTACATGGTCCCCTATCAGTTCCGTCATGATCGAATCAACGGTAGCATCTGCGCAGGCGCAAACAAAATTTTCTTGTTTCGGTCATAACTCAGGCATTTGTGAACCATTCAGCTTCCAATTTCCCACCTTATTAATTCCCTTATGCCAGAACCGGTCGTTTCTAGTTTTCTGGAATTTAATGGTGACGTACTGTGAAGGTCACGAAGAAGCTCATGTGCCATTTCCTTGGCAGTGTATTTTACCTGATGGGGTTCTGATTTTCTACAAGTCCCACTCGACAGTAAAAGACCATCGCACCTATACAGCCCATACCTTGTATAGTAATACAGTATAGTATTACAATGTATTTGATACAGCCATACCTTGCGAGTGAAGCGACGGGCTGGACGTGGAGTCGAGCGAAGCGAGCCTAAGCGGC
Organism: Adelphocoris suturalis; assembly: GCA_030762985.1. Classification (NCBI taxonomy): domain Eukaryota; kingdom Metazoa; phylum Arthropoda; class Insecta; order Hemiptera; family Miridae; genus Adelphocoris; species Adelphocoris suturalis. Next base: position 13,199,747 of record CM061048.1, on the reverse strand, counting down.
TAGTCGTATATATATTCCGATGATTCCATTCATAGGGACGTCCCTGTAATGCATGCATTTCTCACCAAGATGATTGTTAATATAATTCCATTAAGTTATTTAAAAAGAAAAAACACGTTTTTGAACATTAAAACATGATTTTAGCGAATTTTTGAAAATAATTATTAGCGAATTTTTGAAGAAAATTAAGCTATTGCTCTCGCCTCAAACTTTGTAGAATGTGAATTTTTGAAAAATTTTTATGCAGAAATCCGTTTCAGGCTATTCTGAATCATATTCTGAAGTTTAACGCATTTTTTAATGTATGTATGTATTTATATATGTATGTATTTATATATGTATGTATATTTATGTATGTATGTCTATATGTATGTGTCATTCCAGACGATAACTGTCCGTAGAATTGTGCTAGAAACTTCAAACAAATTTTAAAATGTTAAGGACACAAAACGAAAGTTCAAGTTCGTTGGCCAGCATGATCGGATTACATCTTCGGGTTGAAATTTTCAAAAATGTAGTCAAAAATTTCAAAATATCCTGTTTTTGGCGATTCGTTGTGAGAAATAATTTTTTCAGCATACTAACATGTGGTATATTCGGAATCAGCGTAAAATTTCCTATAAGAATATGTATCAAGTTTTCAAAAATTTCAAAGTTGAAAAATCAGTCAAAAATCGAATCGAAGATTTCTTCAAAATTCGCTCATGGGGTCATGCTGCATGGCTGGACTTTTATTTTATTAAATTTTCTCTTTTTAAATCTCAATTAGGGTTAAAATTAGTTTAGTTGCTCTTCTTTCTTGCAGTGGGAATTTACCGTTGAACGTCATAGACTAGAAGTCTATAACAAGAGCTTCAGAGGTGAAATATTTGGGGGTTGTGTTTGATAGCCGGGTTAAGTGGGAGCAACAAGTTTCGCTAGTCAACACAAGATTAAGAAAATTAATTTACATCTTTGCTATATTAAATAAAATATTATCATTGCCTCTATTAAAAATATTTTACTTTGCTCTTGTCCAATCAGTGCTTTTGTACGGTATTCCTGCATGGGGTGCCACTTATCCCACTACCCTATTGCCCATTAATCACCACCCAAAAACAGCTAATAAGAATTATAAGTAAGAAGAGGTTTTGGAACATACCGAACCCTTATTTAAACATTTGAATATTTTAAAATTTCCCTCACTGATGGAGCTTCATTGCATTAAACAGATGTTGAAAGAAAAAAGTTTTTCCACGCCTAACCATTTAATTTACACCAGATTCCATTCTTGCAACTCTATGACTATTCCATATTTTCGCACTACTCTTGGTTACAACTCATACCCAGCACGAGGTGTACGTGGGTTTAATGCTCTTCCAGAAACCCTGAGATCGGCGCTTTTAAATAAAAACTGTAAAAATAATCAGAGACTCAAAAAGCACTTCATCATGTTATAACTTCTGCAATACTACTTCATTATTATATTTTTCTATCTTGGATGGGTACATGTTTTGTATCATTGCACTCCGATCCATTGCTGCTGGAACAATATTATTGTATTCTTTTTTAAAGAAGCGTGTTTCTTTTTCTCTTTTAAAAATAAGTAAACACTTATGAACATTTGTTATTTTCCTAGCTGAGGTACGGCTCATCTCCCTGCCACGGGCTATGCCCACATAGAGGATAAGTTTCTGTATTTTTTTTTTTTTTTTTTTTTCAAAACAATCTGTATTATTTTTAAAGAGCATTTTATTTTCAATTTTTATGTATTTGTATTATGAAAAAGAAATAAAGAATCTTAAAAAAAAAAAAATTACTTCCGTCTGATGGTTACATGCATCTACAGTCATTCATTTCGTTTTCTAGGTAGGTATGCCCCGCTAATTATTGACATAATCTTCAATCTATCATCCATATCGCGCTCATCCTACTTTCATCTCTCCTTCATAAAACGTCTATTTCCTTCTCGTGGATTAGAGTTTGATTGCTTAGTTATAGTAATTACACTTCACCTACGAGACGGTAGGTTATTAGGTTAGGCTAATTAGGTTTCTACTGGAGAACCAGATTGAGATGGAAAGTTACATTCGGAAGATTCTACCTACTAGGAATCTTCGCTAGAAAATTATTGTAATCTCAGGTTGGTAGGTTTATTTTATTATTTGTTTACTTGTATTTCCGTTCAAAACTCAGTGCTGCCCTCTGTTCCCCCGCACAATGTCTCGAAACGTCAATCTAGCTATTCGAATTGGGGAGAAAAGTGATCGTATATTTGATTAAAAATGGATACGAGTCAACCCTAACAGGTTGAAAGGAGTAAGCGGTTGAGAAGTTGAAGGAAACCCAGATACAAGATGGGACTTGAGCTGTTTGAACCTGAACACTCTCCTCATAGTTTTAGCGAATTTTCGTTGAAAATAAAGCTATTGCAAAATTTTAAAATCAAAATTTTCAAACATTTTCTCAATTGAAATTCGGTTTGAGACATTCTGAAACGAATCCTAGAGTTTAACTTTTTTTCATATGTATATATATATATATATATATATATATATATATTTTTTTTTCATTTGGATTCATGGAGAAGAAACACTCAAAGATTTTTTAAATGATTTAAATTCTGAATTTTCGGTCAAATTCACATGGTCATACTCGACAACAACTGCCACATTCCTCGACATAAACCTTCAACTCACAGATCACAGGCTTGCAACATCAGTCCATATCAAACCTACAAACAAACAATTGTACTTACACTATGACAGCTGCCACCCACGCCATACAAAACAGTCTATCCCAAGAGCTCTCTCAATTAGAGGACATAGGATATGCAGTGAGCAGGAAGAAAAAGGGACATACTTGGAGAATTTATCCAACAAGCTGCTTACCAGGGGATATCCGGCACGTGTAGTGAAGAAGAGGATAATCCCTCCTCATGTTGGTTATCGACCAGCAATTCGCAATAAAAGCGAGAAGGTCCAATTAACCACTAGGTACATTCTTCTTTGGAATCGAGAGAATGAATAAAGTACTCAAAGATCTCTACCAAATTTTATCCTCCCACCCCACAACACGAAATGTTTTTTCGGAAGCTCCTACACTAACATATCGTCAGGCCTCATCACTTGGATACATATACTCTCACACAGACGGTCAGAGAGACCAGAACCAGCTCCAAGCAAAGGGTTGCACCCATGCAAGAAGCGCCGTTGCAAGGTTTGCCCTTTAGTCATTGAGGAGGAAATTTTCGGATCACCCAACAATCCCAACTCATACACATGCAAAGGGTCAGCAGATTGCCAGACACCAATGTGTGTGTATGAGTTGATTTGTAAAGAGTGTCCTGCGTTTTACGTAGGGAAGGCCGAAACCCAACTCAACTTCAGGGTTAACAATCATCGAGCATCTGTGGTGAGTGCTAATGACGTTCAATGCAACGTTCGATGACTGTTTCGGCATAAAAGTTTTGAAAAAAATGAAACCCCACGAGAACAAGAGACTGCTTCATGAATCAGAGAAAGCACATAGCAACGTTTTGGGTGCTTACGATCCTCCAGGCCTCAACATAAGACGATGATACCAAATCCAAAGTTACCAAAATTCCTTGTCAACGTTATATATATATATATATATATATATGCATATATATATATATATATATATATATATATATATATAAAATTTGAAGTTGGGGGATCTTGAGGTTCAGTCATTGGTTTAGGTTTTCATCAGGCCATATATTCGATTTATTTGTAAATCTTCATCAGGGCTATACAACAAGGAATATAATATGGAGTTAGTCATACAGTAGGATATTATATAGCAGGATAGTCAACTGAGTAGGTTATGTAGAGGTACATTTTCCTCTTATAGTTGTAATAATCATAGTTACATACCTTAGATGGGGGTTTGGTTTTTTTCCGTCACATAAGTTTAATCATAATGAGACAAACACCTGTTTAACTGCCACTATTTCACTGGTTTTAATTTTCTTGTTACTCATATAATACAAGTAAGATGGTTTGATTCTACTTTAAATTTGTTAGCTATGGTGTGACCATGTGTGTTTTGAAGGCTCGTTTATTTTGTTTGTGTCGTGTTGTTATTGTTTGGTTTATGGTGTATTGTTATTTATGTTGGGTTGGTACTGTGAATCAAGATCCCCCAACTTCAAATTTTATATAGGATACAGTCGAAAACAACCTACCAATATATATATATATATATATATATATATATATATATATATATATATATATATATATATCATTCCAGACGATAACTCTACTTAGGATTGAGATAAATAATCCGTTCTTTCGCTAAAAAATTATGCTTTTCAAACGAAAGGTTGAGTTCGTTGGCCAGCACTTTTTGAGGACATTAAATTGGTGGAATTTCAAAAAAAGTGCTTAAAAAATCACTAAAAATGGCAAAAAACGGCTCAAAATAGTTAATTTTATATTTTTTGACAGAATATTGCTCAAATAAAGTTTATTAACTATAAAATAGAGCATTAAAATATGTATATACAAAATTGTGCCTAAAGAATGTCATTAAAATGTGCTAAAAAATCGATAAAAACTGCTAAAAAAGCTAACAATTCAAAACCTCTGAATATGAGATTATTACTCAGAATACATGAGGTTTATTGGCAAAATTTCTTATACGTATTGGTCCAAATTTTAGGAAATTTGGCATAAAAATTCTTACTAAAAATACTTAGGCCGGCGGGCCGGAGATGTACGAGTATGATAGGTCGGCGATCTGGACTGTCTAAAGAAACCTGGCAACCCTTTCTGGAGTACAACCTTTGGATATCTGTAGAGTAAACTTGTTTAACTCACCATTGTAATGTTTATCTTAGTCATCAAAAGCAATCCATTTGTTTTCAATCAGCTATCCCTTCAGGTTTTCATCAGCAATCCTTTTCTTGTTCAACCATCGTATTTTATACCAAGTAATTAATTCTTTCTCATGTAAAGGTAAATCTATCATCTATTAACTACCCTATTGTCTTCTAAGAAAACCACGCATTGGAAAGCAACGTTTCAAAAGAAACTCTTGTAAAGAAACTAATTTCATAAGCAATTCATCTTGTTCGTATCATCTTTCTACGTATTAACTTGCCCAGGCAGTTGACTGGAACTCAGTGAATGTAAAGTCATCCTTCGTCATTTAAGTAACACATTTCTTTTCATTGTATTGTTTTCTTTCATTCTGTACTATGTGTTACAGTTTAGCAGCCATTACATGTACATTTTCAGTATACAATCTTTTCTTTAGCAACTACCTGACTCCCTCTTGCAAAGTAATGCCCTTGACTTGCTAACTAAACCTTTCCTTGGTGTGTAAGGAACCACTGATTCAATCTTAAAGAAATCACCTTCAGTGATCTCAGAAAGAAACATACAATCTCAGTAAGAGTCATAAACTCGTGACTCATTTGAAGTGATGCATTGCTATAAAATATCTTTCAGCTCAAAAGCAACACAGAACATTTCTACACAGATAGACGGGCTTTCCAGCTTCGGCTAAAGTAAGTGCTTCCTTTTACCATTGTCGATTTCGTCTGTGTATTCCAAATACGTTTCTTTCTTCCCCTCTTTGCCTAAAAGTCCCTCCAAAGAAACTCCTTCACTACCTGGGAAACCCTCAAAAGCATCCTGTCCAAAGTGTCCTGTAAATTTCAGTATATACATAATCTCTCCCCAGCTAACCTTTCTAGCTTATTTTATTGGATACAGCAAGCACCTTATATACCCAAGTGCTTCCTCTCCAATAGTGCAGTAGTAACACTGAGTTGGAGATCGTCCTTTTCTCCTGGCAATCCATCTCTCACACAAGTCACACACCCGTTATTACATATACGTGTAGGTACGCTTTCCGTCCCCCAAGGTACCCCTGAATCTTCCGGCTTTCAGTTTGCTCTCTTCATAAACAATTTTTACTGAATTACTATTTGCGCAAATTTCCCCTTTCCACCTTTTATTCCATGTGCTAATTGTATTAATCAATAAAGGGTTGAAGTGGATATTTATGAACATTTACAATTTACTTTTGAGTCCATTGTCCAGTAGATATATAGATGGATACCTACTTATATACAGATTCTGATGCAGCCGGTGAATATGGTTTTCAACTTCGATTTACAGCAATAAAAAGTGGATTTTCGAATTTTCTGAAAGTTAATTATCAGTAATGTGGATTAGGGTGAGAGTTAGAGCTCTGAAAGCGGTTTCGTTCGATTCAGCATCCCGAAAAACATATTAAACCATTAAAGGGGGTATGGACAGTGCGAGGCAATTGTCCCGAGGAATTCAGGCGAGCAGCCTCGAACTGTCAATACTGGGGTTGCTTGCTATGAGCAGCTCGTGCCTCACCGTGCGATCGAAGGCAGGAGCAACGCAATCACCATGTTAACTGACTACCTTCAAGTCAGGTGGTTCGTGTCCTCGCATTGAGCATGCGTGGTTACCAATTTAACCAACTGCGTAAGCCTCACCCTGCAGCAATCGTCGCGAGGCATGCAAGGCGAGCTGCCTCGCACTGTAGATACTAGGCTTTACAAACACGGGTCAGTTTGACGAAGTTGCAAGCAAGTCGCATAGTGGACGCTAACGACTGTCGCAACCGCTGCTGCGGCCAGCCGCATTTGCGTTACTCCTTACCCTCGTACTTGGGACTATCTTACAAACATTTCCTCAAATTTTCAAGTGATTTGGACGATTTTTCTATAAGTTATGAGCAATGTCCACCTAGAATGGCCATTTTTCCCAGTGTGAGCCAGCCCCAGACGAGTCAGAGAAATTCCACCAAGGATAACGGATGATGAATGTAGGCAGAGCAGACTCTAAAATGGCTTCTTAATGCGTTTTTCGCGAAAGAACCTCCAGAATAACACGTTTATAAAGATATTTTTCAAAATCTCCAACAAATACAATTCAAAACGATTTTTGTTGTGCAGAAAAGTTATAGAAGATTAAATTCTGCATCGATTGACCACCATAAATTTCTTGATTTATTGATTTATAAGAGATGAATAGTAATTCCAAGTTTTCAGTACTCGTAAAATACCAGTTATTCGCAAATTAAGGATAAAAGTTGATATTTAATCGAGTTTTTTATCGAAGAAAAGTTGTAAATAATTCAATTAAGCATTCCTACTTTTGTTCAGCTTATCTATAATATTTTATAAGAATGAAACTCCGTCTGTCCATATGTCCTAGCTATGCACCGCAGGTCTATGCACGTCTACGAGTGGGGGGGATCTTCTTGGATTACTCTGAAAGGGGGAATAAGCAATTTTAAAATTTTCTACTCCTACCCGAACCATGAGCCAGAGGGCGGGAGGTCGTTTTAATGCGCCGTTTTTTGGCCGTGCGCTCGATCTTCTATCAGCTACCATATTAAAATTTGATCGAGAACACTTCGTATGTCAGTGAAAAAGTTACGTTCCTGGACCCATAGAACACGATGGTGCCGTCAAAATTGCCGAAATATGCTGTCTCCCCTGAAATGACGAAAAAAATGCATTCCCCGCTATAGTTTTTCCCGCCTTAGACCCTGTAAATTTCGACGGTTTTTGCTCGAGTTGGTTTTTAAATGTTTGTTGGAGTTCCAATTTAGTCCCGTTCGAGTTTCGAGGCATGAAATTGTGTTTTCCGATTGTGGTGAACGAAAATGTAGACGGTTTTCGTGGTTCCACATAATCTATATTGGATAGCCCTTCCACCCGGGGTTTTCTCAAATTTTGAAACACCATAACTCTAAATTTTTTGGGGGAATAAAACAAATTGGTGTCAATCGACGCACAATTGAATTATCTACAAATTTTGTTCAATAAAAAACTCGACTAAAAATCAACTTTTATCCTTAATTACCAAATGACTGGTATTTTTCGAGTACCAACTTAAAACTTTGAAATACAATTACTCCCTCATAAATCATTCAATCCAGAAACTTCTGGAGGTCAATCGGTGTATAATTAAATCTCTATAACTTTTTCGTGCAACGAAAATCGTTTTGAATTGAATGAGTAGTTTTTTTTTTTTTTTTTTTTTTTTTTTTTTTTTTACGAAAAACTCATTAAGGAGCCATTTTAGTTATAGGAAAAAGGGGTATATTCGAAATCAGCGTAAAATTTTCTATAAGATAGGGCCAAAAAACTCGTGATGTTGTGTGAGGGAGATGTGGAGTAGATTAAACTCATTTCTGTTCTAGAACCAAAAATTTCAACCATGTATCATGTTTTCTCCTCGATATTGATTCGAAATTCTATGAAAACATCAGAATTAACAAGCGGTTGCAATCATGTTCACAATATCAATTATTGAGAATGATCACCTGTGTGTAAACAATTATTTATATAACCATGCTCATAACTCAGTTTGCTGGACACGCACTTCGCCGTAGTTAACATAATATTGTTGGATAAATCGAGAGCTTTCGAACGAATGGTCAACGAATTTTGTGGGATGAAAAACGACGAAGTACCATTTCCCTAGCAACGACTCGGTTGTAGGCGGAAATCACTGTAATTAATTTCGTGCGCGGAAAAAAATTGACTCGCAAAATTTGCTAGGACCCCAGGGCTAAAACATGATACATGTTAAAATATTTTTTTCCAGCCAGCATCACATTTTGGTCCGCGGCACTTGAGGGTGGCAATGCTTTCCTTTTGTTTCAGAGGGTGTAGAACACGTTTACAATAGACATTCATTTTCATATTTCTTTATATATATATATATATATATATATATATATATATATATATTTATTTATTTATTTATTTATTTATTTATGGACAAAATTTTGTGCTCTCTACTCCTCCAAAACCGCTGGTCCGATTTGGACTAAATTTTGGATATATTGTATATGGCGGAAATCACTGTAATTAATTTCGTGCGCGGAAAAAAATTGACTCGCAAAATTTGCTAGGACCCCAGGGCTAAAACATGATACATGTTAAAATAATTTTTTCCAGCCAGCATCGCATTTTGGCCCGCGGCACTTGAGGATGGGGATGCTTTTCTTTTCGTTCAGAGGGTGTAGAACACGTTTACAATAGTCATTCATTTTCAGATTTCTTTAGATATTCTTTATATATATATATAATTTATATTTATTTATTTATTTATGGAAAACATTTTGTGCTCACTACTCCTCCGAAACCGCTGGTCCGATTTGGACCAAATTTTGTTATATTGTATTACCATGTAGGAACTTATACCTCGCTGACTTTGGTTAGGATCTGCTGACCCTGAGCCATAATATCAATCAATGATGTCAAAGTCGTGCTCAAATCTCTCCTATTCACCGTAGGATGTCGAAATTTGATAGGGAGCCTCTATGGGATAACAAGAGACGAGCGAAGTGAAGGGCGCCATCCTGATCAGCTGAGTGAGCGAAACTCTCTTCTGTTAACCCCAGGAAATGTAAATTTGAAAAGGAGTCTCTCTGGGACAACAAGAGTAGAATGACTTTACTGGCCCCATCCTGATCAGCTGAGTGTGCTGAATGTTGTCATCTGTCTAATTACAACGAAAGTAAATAGGGAGTCTAGGACTTCAAGGGACGAATGAAATTACGGGCTCCACTCTGAGCGCCAGCTGACCGATTCGCGTGGCGTTTTTTTTTTTTTTTTTTTTTTGGCAACATGCAAAAATCTCTATTCACAATGGTGGTTCTACTTATGCTAACTGAGTGTTTTTGACATTTTCATGTCTTTCATATGGCACATAACAAAAAAATCGTCACGAAAATTAATTGTCCCAAGTGGCCACAACGATGATTATGACCATCAGAAATGACGTTAACCATTCGTCCAGTTTTTTCCCCAAATGATCCCACGATTTTGAGATTTGGTATGTGGGCCCTTGAGGGACTTCTGAACACAACTGACCGATCCCAGATCAGCTGAGTGGCTCTACACACATGAAAAGGTCCCAATGTTTACTCTGTTCTCTACTAACAATCTATGCTACTAACGATTTTCATCTGTTCTCACGCACGGAGCTGGTAAACCTACGAATGGCAGTTGCAACAAGTGTTACTCCCACGTTGATAAAGTAGTCAGAAACATGCAAGCGTAACTATCACAATTAAAAAGTTTGTCAAAAATTTCTATTATACTTTAAAATTTCAATTATTTACAAATATTAAACCTAAATAACTGCTATATTAACAATTAGAACTGTCAAATAAAATCAAATTGTAGACGAAAATTTCTGGTCAAACATAATGATACATGATATTGGGATACTTTTCCACGCTGGGTTACGTGATGTTCTTTTAGTGATATCTGCAATACTAACTTCAAAAAACATCGAAAACCTCATATTGCTATTGAAAGATAAGGTTGTATTCGATAATCAGAAGAAACGCTTGCATACGAGTCAGCAACACATTGGGACATTTTATGTCTTTAGTTGCAGACTCGTATGTGTTGCAGACTCGTATGCAAGCTCTAAGAGCCACTCAGCTGATCTGGACCCTGGGCATCGTCAAGTAAATGTCCTAAAGAGGCTACATACGAAATTACAGCTTCCTAGAGTGTAAAGTATAGAAATTACCTATTAAAATGATTTAACCACCGCTTCACAAATCAAACCGTTCTCGCAATATTCGGATCACCTGCTATGAATCACATCATCGAAACACCAGCTCAATGAAATCATCAGAAATTAACAAGCGGTTGCAATCATGTTCACAGTATCAATTAGTGAAAATGATCACCTGTGTGTAAACAATTATTCATATAACCATGCTCATAACTTAGCTTGTTGGCCACGCACTTCGCAGTAGTTAACATAATATGGTTGGATAAATCGAGAGCTTTCAAACGAATGGTCAACGAATTTTGTGGGATGAAAAACGACGAAGTACCATTTCCCTAGCAACGACTCGGTTGTAAGCGGAAATCATCAGAAAACCAACCGTAACGCTTTTTGACATTTTATGTCTTTGCTGTGGCACATAACTCGAAAACCGTTACCAAATTTGTTACCAAATATTCTGATGATTTCCGCTTACAACCGAGTCGTTGCTAGGGAAATGGTAATTCTTCGTTTTTCATCCCACAAAATTCGTTGACCGTTCGTTCGAACGCTATCGATTTATCCAACCATATTATGTTAACTACTGCGAAGTGCGTGGCCAACAAGCTGAGTAATGAGCATGGTTATATGAATAATTGTTTACACACAGGTGATCATTCTCAATTATTGATATTTTGAACATGATTACAACCGCTTGTTAAATTCTGATGATTTCATTGAGCTGGTGTTTCGATGATTTGATTCATAGCTAGTGATCTGAATATTGCGAGAACGGTTTGATTTGTGAAGCGGTGGTTAATTCATTTTAATAGGTAATTACTATACTTTACACTGTAGGAAGCTGTAATTTCGTATGTAGCCTCTTTATGAAATTTACTTCACGATGCCCAGGGTCCGGATCAGATGAGTGGCTCTTAAAGCTAATTTCTATGCTTTACACTCTAGGAAGCTGTAATTTCGTATGTAGCCTCTTTAGGAAATTTACTTGACGATGCCCGGGGTCCGGATCAGATGAGTGGCTCTTAAAGCTAATTTCTATGCTCTTAAAGCTAATTTCTATGCTTTACACCCTAGGAAGCTGTAATTTCGTATGTAGCCTCTTTTTAGGATATTTACTTAACGATTCCCAGGGTCCGGATCAGATGAGTGGCTCTTGAAGCTAATTTCTATGCTTTACACTCTAGGAAGCTGTAATTTCGTATGTAGCCTCTTTAGGACATTTACTTGACGACGCCCAAGGTCCGGATCAGCTGAGTGGCTATTAAAGCTAATTTCTATGCTTTACACTCTAGGAAGCTGAGATTTCGTATATGTAGCCTCTTTAGGACATTTACTTGACGATGCCCAAGGTCCGGATCAGCTGAGTGGCTCTTAGAGCTTGCATACGAGTCTGCAACTAGATAGATAGATAGATATAAGGTTTATTGACAAAATGGCAAAAGAAAAACAAATGTACATCCCAATGAAAATGTCAACCTACTGTCAGCAGTGGGCATTACCTTAAATTAATTAGATCTTAAATTATAATCTTAGATGATACTACTAAAATCTCTAAAATCTTAAATAATACTACTAGCGTAAATACACAAAGTTATATAAAATGTATTCTTATATATTACATAAATATTCATTTTATTGTATTTTATTATATTCATTTTATTCTTCTTTCTATATTATACATAAATGCTGACCAAAATCCTATCCAGACCGGCATACCCTACTGAAATTAGGGTATGGAACTAAAGACATAAAATGTCCCAATGTGTTGCAGACTCGTATGCTTTATACACTAAATAAGCAGCAACTTTGCCGAAGCGAAAAGATGAGACCGACAACTCAAACGGATCCAGCCAAAATGACATTCGATAAAGTTTACTTTCCTTTCTTAACCCGAAGAGTAAAAGGAAATTTTGTATTTTACTTGGATAATACAGATTTAATATTATGTTACCTTGATTTACATAAGACTTTTCTTAAAAGTACATTTTTGATTTAAAAAATTCCAAATCCAACTTCTTCCGTTAGTATTCTCCAACTTCCATTTAAAAGGAAAACAAAGATGTGTTTTTGCATCAACATGTTTTAGTTTAAATATAACTGTCTGCTGGGTTAACCAATAATTTAAAAAAATTTTTGAAAATATACCAGCATAAGGGCATACCCTAAATTTGATTTTTGAGAGATATTTGTTTTCTTTTAGCGAATTTTTGAAGAAAATTAAGCTATTGCTCTCGCCTCAAAATTTGTAGAATGTGAATTTTTGAAAACTTTTTATGCAGAAATCCGTTTCAGGCTGTCCTGAATCATATTCTGAAGTTTAACGCATTTTTTTATGTATGTATGTATGTATGTATATATGTATATATGTATGTATGTATGTATGTATGTATGTGTCATTCCAGACGATAACTGTCCGTAGAATGGTGCTAGAAACTTCAAACAAATTTTAAAATGTTAAGGACACAAAACGAAAGTTCAAGTTCGTTGGCCAGTATGATCGGATTACATCTTCGGGTTGAAATTTTCAAAAATGTAGTCAAAAATTTCAAAATATCCTCTGTTTTTTGCGATTTTTTGTGCGAAAATTTTTTTTAGCATACTAACATGTGGTATATTCGGAATCAGCGTAAAATTTCCTATAAGAATATGTTTCAAGTTTTCAAAAATTTCAAAGTTGAAAAATCAGTCAAAAATCGAAATAATGCCGTTCGCTGGTTGTAAAAATCGGTAATATTCTTCAAAAATTCGCTCATGGGGTCATGCTGCATGACTGGACTTTTCGTTTACGTGCCAAACTAAAGACATAAAATGTCAAAAGGCCTGCCCTGTTCCAGTGCCTATTTAGTTGCTAGTGTGATATAATTCACATGTCTATTGTTGTGCCGGGTCGGGGTCGAAGGCTTCGGGAATGTCTCTCGTATTATCGGTTATCTCAAACATCCACATCCCCCTCTCTGTGATCCCGTTCCACTAGGTCTTATCCTGCTCTGAGGAAGCAGATAACTACAGACGCCGAAGGCGGGACTCTGCCCGTATTATATAGTCACTACGTCTTATCCCGGCTCCTACACTCCTTCATCCTCTCGTACATCAAAATCATCTCAACTGCTGTCCAACTATGACCTCTCCCCTCGCCGCACTGATCGCCTTCGCACTGGTATATTCCGTCTCGTCGTATGAAGTTGGCTACAACATCAAAACCTTCGATGTCCCCGTAAGTTTATATATATTACCTACTCCAATTTTATAAAATCACAATTAGCATTATACCAAACTCTACACAGTTGTGAGTGGTCAATCTCTCTCCTCTGAGTTGAGCATGAAAAGATTTGTATGGACCAAAATTCGAATTAGTTCACACTTTTTCGGTGAACCAAGCGTTCGTGAACGTATTGAAATCTACGGATGCTTGCGAAGTTTAGGCGCATTGGCGAGTAACTGCGAATCGAGCTCGATCGATCGAACTCGAGCCAATTTCCAGTCGGAGTCAAATCAAAGTGTATTCGCAATTTTGGTTTATTATTTCCAATAATAAGCCTATGTGATCGTGTGGCAAAAAATTTTTATAAGCCCCCCTCAAATTTTGTCACTTTACGTTTCAAGGTGCGTAGAATCCAAATTTGAAATGTCCGTCCGCCGTCCGCCGTTCGCCGTCCACCGTTCGGGCCATAAAAGGCCTAAGAATTGACTTAAAAAACCTGTTCTTTCGCACATAGACTCCATTTGGGGTCTAGTTGGTCCTAACGTTTAACCATCCCGATCGCTTTACTCGCATAGATGCTATGGACCAAAAACGGACGAAAAAGTGTCTTTTAGGACGTGTTAGACGCACGCCTGGCACGCTTGGCAGGGGGTCACGGTGGGTGGTGAGGTGGGTGAGCGGGGGGTGGAGTGAGAGGAGGCGCCACGACACCATGAGGTGGGTACAGCGTTCCTTCGAGGCATGAATATATGTTTTTTCCTAGGTCATATTTGTGTGTTGATACCAATGCTTTTCCTACGCATATTTAATAACATATCCTCTCGACTTTTCTTACGTACTTGGATAATGATATTATTAAGGCAATAACTATTTGAATAGATAGGAGCTCAAATCGAGAAATATAAACATGCGTATATAATTATAGAAGTATAGGTTGTGGCAACTCGAAATAGGACACGCCGAGGAGTCTGGACGGGCCTTATGACGTACGCAAGCCAACTAAAACTACGATCATACTCAATTGAAAAAATAATAAACCTTTGTGAAATAATTTGCAGCGTTTTTGTTTGAGATCTCGTTCATCTAGTTGTTTCGTCCCCCACAAGGGTTAGACTTGGAAAAAAGTCCAGTCATGCAGCATGATCACATGAGCGAATTTTTGAAGAAATCTTCGACATTTCAGTCGCTATTGATCGTGGAGAGAAATTTTAGTTTATGATTTTGATAGACAAACATGGAATCAAATTTTATCTACAGCATGGTTCTAGCCTTAAACAGCATGGTTCTAGGATTGGTTACACAGGGATACTTCCATAAGAGTAGTTCAATCTGAATTTGGACAATGTTTCATGCAAATATTACCGATTTTTACAACTAGCGAACGGCATTATTTCGATTTTTGACTGATTTTTCAACTTTGAAATTTTTGAAAACTTGATACATATTTTTATAGGAAATTTTACGCTGATTCCGAATATACCACATGTTAGTATGCTGAAAAGTTATTTCGCACAACAAATCGCAAAAAACAGGCTATTTTGAAATTTTTGACTATATTTTTGAAAATTTCAACCCGAAGATGTAATCCGATCATGCTGGCCAACGAACTTGACCTTCGTTTTGTGTCCTTAATATTTTAAAATTTGTTTGAAGTTTCTAGCACAATTCTACGGATAGTTATCGTCTGGAATGACACATACATACATACATATATATACATACATAAAAAAATGCGTTAAACTGCAGAATATGATTCAGAATAGTCTGAAACGGATTTCTGCATAAAATTTTTTCAAAAATTCACATTCTACAAATTTTGAGGCGAGAGCAATAGCTTAGTTTTCTTCAAAAATTCGCTAAAAGCATGGTCGAAGCATATTGGTAAGTAATGCATGCCTTACAGGGACGTCCCTATGAATGGATTTTAAATAAATAGATAGATAGATAACGTTTTATTCGGCACAAAGTTACAAAAAAATATTGCATAGCAATCGTACAGAATAAAAATATATAACATGTTATCTAGTGAAATACAACAACCACAAGTCAGCAATGTATATATATTATATATATATATATATATACATCGGAAACAATTTCTGTCTCCACCTTGCAATAGAATTGCTAGCCACACTCAATTTGCACGAAGGAACCGTAAGTAAAAGAGCACTTCGTGTATGATAGCTATGAGAAGGTCTAGGGAAGTCTATAATTTTGGTGAGAATTAAAATAAGAGAGAAATCTTTCTCCGAAATCCCCCCATCCCATTCACCGACAGTAGGTAAATTTGAAATTTCCGAGGTTGCATAACTGGACTGAAATCTGGATCGAAGAAACAATAAAAAAAGTCCAGTCATGCAGCATGACCCCATGAGCGAATTTTTGAAGAATATTACCGATTTTTACAACCAGCGAACGGCATTATTTCGATTTTTGACTGATTTTTCAACTTTGAAATTTTTGAAAACTTGATACATATTCTTATAGGAAAATTTACGCTGATTCCGAATATACCACATGTTAGTATGCTGAAAAAATTATTTCGCACGACAAATCGCAAAAAACAGGCTATTTTGAAATTTTTGACTACATTTTTGAAAATTTCAACCCGAAGATGTAATCCGATCAAGCTGGCCAACGAACTTGAACTTTTGTTTTGTGCCCTTAACATTTTAAAATTTGTTTGAAGTTTCTAGCACAATTCTACGGACAGTTATCGTCTGGAATACATACATATATACATACATATATACTTACATACATACATATATACATACATAAAAAAATGCATTAAACTTCAGAATATGATTCAGAATAGCCTGAAACGGATTTCTGCATAAAAAGTTTTCAAAAATTCACATTCTACAAATTTTGAGGCGAGAGCAATAGCTTAATTTTCTTCAAAAATTCGCTAATAAAATAACATACCGACGTCATATGAAAGAAACGTATTTACACAGCCAATAGATGGTGAGGCTTTATATTACGAGAGATATAAAGTCAGTTGCATTCGAATCTAGTATCCCACAGCAAAAAATTCACAGACAAACTGTAGTCTCTGTTTCATGCGAATATTTCCGATTTTTACTACTAGCGAACGGCATTATTTCGATTTTTGACTGATTTTTCAACTTTGAAATTTTTGAAAACTTTATGCATATTCTTATAGGAAATTTTACGCTGATTCCGAATATACCACATGTTAGTATGCTGAAAAAATTATTTGGCACAACAAATCGCAAAAAACAGGCTATTTTGAAATTTTTGACTACATTTTTGAAAATTTCAACCCGAAGATGTAATCCGATCATGCTGACCAACGAACTTGAACTTTCGTTTTGTGTCCTTAACATTTTAAAATTTGTTTGAAGTTTCTAGCACAATTCTACGGACAGTTATCATCTGGAATGACACATACATACATATATACATACATACATACATACATACATACATACATACATACATTAAAAAATGCGTTAAACTTCAGAATATGATTCAGAATAGCCTGAAACGGATTTCTGCATAAAAAGTTTTCAAAAATTCACATTCTACAAATTTTGAGACGAGAGCAATAGCTTAATTTTCTTCAAAAATTCGCTAATAGTCACGAAAAGTCTGCTAAGTATTTTAAAAATATCACGATTTATCGTTATTCCCCTCTCCATTCACCCCCTTTCCACCATGAAATAGAAAATTCTTGACACATTTTCAAAAACCAGACCAAATTTATTGTTGAACAAAAAGGAATCACGAAAATTGGACGAGAATAGTTAAAACATCATGATTTATCAGTATTACTCCCTCCATTCACTTGATGAAATTTTAAAATCCTGACGTACTTTCCAAAACTATATTGAATTCATAATGGAGCAAAATAAGAATCAAGAAAATCGGTAGAGATTTGTAGCTTGGGCAGCACTTGAAAAAATCAGCAGGACCAAACAATGTTCGCCAAGATCAGGATAGTTCCAGCGAACACCGTCCGCCGAGCATGTTCGGTTGGTGGAGATTTATTTATCTTATGTTCATTTATTTATCTTTATAATCTTTACATTTATGGAGATTTATCGGCTTTATCATCTGTTGGTCCGATTTCGTTCAAACAAGGTTTGTAATCGGTATAAGTTCCAGAAAAATTCCCTATAGATTATATCGCGATCGGTTGAGTGATAACCATTGCGCATGCGCGAAACTATGTAATATCTGCTGTATCGGAGTGGATTAGATTGTATATGGGGCCATAAAGGCCTATGACAATCTGGGCAGATTCTTTTATGCAGCTGTAGTGGATTTTTTCTACACTCTCTAGTTGATACAGCAGGCCCTCCTGTCCCCTCTGGCGTTAGCCACACATCTGGTGTGTGCCGGGGATGGCCCACGTGGAGGTGCCAGGTTTTACAGGGATGCTCTTTCTATTGATCACAGGGACAGGAGTTGACAGCACCTAGGTACTCTGCTCCCTCTTCATGTAACTTGGAGTTTTCCCATTTTCGGTTGTCACATCATTGCGGGTCTATTATGTAATATCTATTGATACAAACAAAACTCCGAGTCTAAGGGAACGATTTTGATGAAGTTTTCAGGGATTGTGCGGGATAGCTTCTAGACGGTCACTTATAACTTTTATTGCTGTCACATAAACTAGTCTGTGCGCATGCGCAAACGTTAATTTATTATAATGTCGAATTCTTATTAGTCTGATCTCGCTTCGCCTCACTTCCCCTCGCATTTTGACCGACTTCCCGTCACTTTTTTCGATATCCGATTTCGGATTCAGATTTGGCGGAATCAAACCTGTATTTCGTCCGCGAACACCGTCCCGAAAAACGTACCTTTATTGGGTATATTTTAATTGGAAAAAACCAAGTTTTCGTCGGAATTTTCGAGAAAACGGGTCCGTACTCTTGCATTTTTTTGACGCATTTCCCGATACTTTTTTCGCGATCCGATCGCTCCGACGTCTTCGTCGTAGAAAAACCTACGAAATCGGTATTTTTCCGGAATTTTCGACGGCCGTTTAGAGGGGTAGGGGAAGCGGGGAAGTCGAAAAAGCGCACATTGAAACTTGCTTCGACCCCCCTCCCGCCCTACAGCCCATTGTTCGGGTGGGATTAGAAAATTTTAAATTCGCTTATACACCCTATCAGAAAATCCCAAGAAGATCCCCCCCACTCGTAGACTCCCGCCACTCAGCAGTTTGGCCGTGCATAAACACGACAGACAAACAAACAGACGGAGTTTCATTCTTATAAATAGTATAGATGTGCAAAACTAATTGATCGGCACAGATAGACACTAATAGACCGATTTTTATGAAATTTCCTTTGGAGTTTGTGCGCATGTGCAAACGTTATTTCTTACAACGTCGACTTATCAATAATTTCGACTCGTACCTACTCTGTTCTTCAACTAGTTCTATACGTCCATATTACAATGTGTGTGGAAGCTATACAGCCCATCCAACTTGGCAGACGTTTTTCTGTTGTGATTCCGGTGTTGCTTCCGAATCTACCTACATGCATCGTCTGTCTAGTACCTACTGCTTACAAGTACCTATTACTCAATAGTACCTACCATGTAGTGCTTTCTTATCGCATTGTACATTATGGTTAATTAGCAACATTAGTTTATAACGTAGTGTAATAAATCAGCTTTCCGTCTCTCTACAGCGGCTTAGGGGTCATGAGATGTTGAGATAAAATTAGTGCATTCCAAAAACGCTGCAAATTATTTCTCAAAGGTTTATTAGGTATTTTTTCAATTGAGTATGATCGTAGTTTTAGTTAGCTTGCGTCCGTCATAAGGCCCGTCCAGGCTCTTTGGCGTGTCCTATTTCGAGTTGCCACAACCTATACTTCTATAATTATATACTTACGTATGTTTATATTTCTCGAGTTGAGCTAATATCTATTCAAATAATCATTGCCTTAATAATATCATTATCTAAGTACGTACGAAAAGTCGAGAGGATTTGTTATTAAATATGCTTAGGCAAAGCATTGGTATTAACACACAAATATGACCTAGAAAAAAACGTATATTCATGCCTCGAAGGAACATGAAATTCGAAAGCAATACAAGTGTAGGAAGTTCGCCACCCTGGAGGTACTCCTTGAGTCTCGTTACCTCACAACCGGAGCCCTATTACGCTTACACTATCATATCACTCATATTTTTCCATCAACATTCATTTGAAAGTTGTGCATTTTGAGATGAGTGAATTTTGTCCTAACATGAGAATAATAATTATTAGGTCGTGCAGTTGTGGTCGTGCATGATCTGGTCCTAAAGTGTTCTGTTGCGAAGTCCTACTGCCCATTGTTATCCTAACCGTGGAATATCAGCTTGCGCAGTTGTGGTTGAGCAGGTTGGAGTTTTAACACGTCAGTCTAACACTCAAAGCCTCGAAAAAGACACTTTTTCGCCCGTTTTTGGCCCATAGCATCTATGCGAGTGAAGCGATCGGGATGGTTAAACGTTAGGACCAACTAGACCCCAAATGGAGTCTATGTGCGAAAGAACGGGTTTTTTAAGTCAATTCTTAGGCCTTTTATGGCCCGGACGGCGAACGGCGGACGGACATTTCAAATTTGGATTCTACGCACCTTGAAACGTGAAGTGACAAAGTTTGAGGGGGGTTATAAAAATTTTTTGCTATAAGATCACATAGGCTTATTATTGGAAATAATAAACCAAAAGGGGCGAACGAATTTGCTGCTGTGAAAACTAAGGGAGATATACTTCCCTAGCAACGCAGAAAATCAATTGAAAACGTGGGGAGAGTACACCTATATAAGTTTACCCAAAGGTGGCTCTAGGGATGAAGGAAGTTGTAGGATGAGGAGGAAGAGAAGGATGAAAGGTCACAGCCATGGCCTTGATGTTATTGGTCGCCACTCCCTTTAGCTTTGTTTCCGCTCTCGGGTGATGAAACTTTATTCTTTTCCAAAATCAAAATTTCCTGTCTCATTTTACGTTTTCGACCATTACGACCAACTTTTGGACAGCGCTTGGCAAAAATGATCTGCGGCAAGCGATATCTGAGCTTGGAGTGGCGACCAATAACATCAAAGCCATGGCTGTGACCGTGACGTGGTGCGGGGTGTGGAACGGGAAAAGTGCCACGGAGTTACTCGAGTTGGGCATCTCAGCAGAAGCGCTCCGTGTTATCACCACCGCCGTCCTTAGGAGCTCTTGTAAAGCGATCGGGATGGTTATACGTTTGGACCAACTAGACCCCAAATGGAGTCTATGTGCGAAAGAACGGGTTTTTTAAGTAAATTCTTAGGCTTTTTATGGCCCGGACGGCGGACGGACATTTCAAATTTGGATTCTACGCACCTTGAAACGTAAAGTGACAAAGTTTGAGGGGGGGGTTATAAAAACTGTTTGCTATACGATCACATAGGCTTATTATTGGAAATAATTACCCAAAAGTGTCGTTTTCAAGGGTTTGAGTGTTAGACGTGTTAGACGCACCCCTGGCACGCTTGGCAGGGGGTCACGGTGGGTGGTGAGGTGTGTGAGCGGGGGGTGGAGTGAGAGGAGGCGCCGCGGCACCTTGTGGTGGCTGGAGTGACCAGGGGCGTAGCAGAGGGGTGTAGGAGAATGGATATCAGTTACTTTTACGTGTTATACCCATATAATACACCGCGGCACCATGATGTGGGTACAGCGTTCCTTCGAGGCATGAATACATGTTTTTTTCTAGGTCATATTTGTGTGTTAATACCAATGCTTTTCCTACGCACATTTAATAACATATCCTCTCGACTTTTCGTACGTACTTAGATAATGATATTATTAAGGCAATAACTATTCGAATAGATAGGAGCTCAAATCGAGAAATATAAACATGCGTATATAATTATAGAAGTATAGGTTGTGGCAACTCGAAATAGGACACGCCGAGGAGTCTGGACGGGCCTTATGACGTACGCAAGCCAACTAAAACTACGATCAAACTCAATTTAAAAAATAATAAACCTTTGTGAAATAATTTGCAGCGTCCGTAGTCGCTGTAGTGTGACGGAAAGCTCATTTATTACACTACGTTATAAATTAATGTTGCTAATTAACCATAATGTACAATGCGATAAGAAGGCACTACATGGTAGGTACTATTGAGTAGTAGGTACTTGTAAGCAGTAGCTACTAGACGATGCATAGACCTTTGACCAGCTAATTGGCTCCTAAAGCTGATTTTTATAGTATTTAATATATGAAGCTAAAATGTGATACAGGGCCTGTATGAGAGAGGTAGAATAGAATTTCAACGTACGGAAGCACCATAATCTGCTGAAGTTCCCAATTTCTCTGCTATTCGTTCTATGAAGCTAAAACTTTCAACTGAGCCATTGAAGTTTAATAAAGAACAAATTACTGTGAAACGTATTTCTACAGCACATGATGGAGTTGAAGATATTTTTGTGCAATTGAAACCTCCCTTTATGGTAAACAGACTCTTCTTTACCTTTCTGTAGCACTTCATACATCCACTCGTGACATTAGACACTTCTTTGTACTGAACGTGATGGCATACAGTCCAAAAGCAGCAATTTTTGAAGTTGTAACCAGTCATGCGGAGGTCATTTTTAAACTACAAAAAAGAGCCATCCGTACTGTCCTCAAGCTTGGATGGAATCAAAGTTGTCGAGGACATTTTAAAGAACTTGGGATTCTGACACTTCCTAGCATCTATGCGCTCAATTGTTTGTTGCTTGTGAAGAAGAATTTGGATGTTTTTTCCGATGGCACGGCTAATCACAATCATTTCACCAGATCCCGCAAAAACCTCCGTCCCCCGCAAGTTAGACTAAATTCTTCAATGATTTCAAACCCCTACCAAATTGGGTCCCGTATGTTCAATCTGCTTAACGACGAGACTAAAGAGCTTTCTTTCAAACTTTTCAAGCGCACCATACAACACGAACTCATTAAACAAGAACTATACCACACCAGTGATTTTTTCAAGATGAAATGTGCCATTTTTAAATAGTAGATAGCAATTTTTTTCATGCAAACAAAAATCAAGCAATATCTATATTTATTTTTTTGACTAGTGGGACGTATTACTCCACTTATTCACCTTCAAATAGTTTTTATCATGTAGCCATTGTTAATTTTAACACAGAATGTGTTTTAGCCATGGACTAACTAGCCGAAAATGGAACGCGGGATGGTAACGAAATGTGTGAAGGTGATGATTTTCACGTACAACCGAACCGTTGGTAGGGAAATGGAACTTCCGCAATTTTAATCGCACAGAAATCGTTCACCATTCGTTGGAAAGCTCCTGATTTATCCAACCATATTATGTTAACTACTGCGAAGTGCGTGGCCATCAACCTGATTATGAGCATGGTTATTTGAATCAATTGTTTACACACAGATGATCATTCTCAATAATTGATATTGTCAACATGATTGCAACCGCTTGTAAATTTTCTTATGATTTTCACGTACAACCGAGCCGTTGGTAGGGAAATGGAACTTCCGCAATTTTAATCGCACAGAAATCGTTCACCGTTCGTTGGAAAGCTCCTGATTTATCCAACCATATTATGTTAACTACTGTGAAGTGCGTGGCCATCAACCTGAGTTATGAGCATGAATAGTAAATGAATAGTAAACAATGACGCTTGTTTGGTTGTCACTTGGTTGCGCGACAACGCAAACACATTCTGTGTTTCAATAATTTCGTCCGAAGTATGTAAATAGAGGTAACCGGGGGTCCAGGGGGCTTGCCCCCTGGCGAGGCGCGGAGCGCCGAGTTTTTATGTCAGCAACCGAGGAATTTTATAAAAGTACTCGAGTTAGCTTTTTAGATATTTATTATGAGACTGTGATAGCTTGTTAACTGTTGAATATTTTTATTATTTTTTTTTTTTTTTTTTTAGATTTATATAAGTTTTATGAGTTATTGTTTTTAGTGTGATTGTAATTTATTGAGTGTATGGCTTTATAGCGAGTAAATTATTTTGGGTTCGGGGCTCTCGATCGGCTCGGGGGCGGTCTCGCCTGGTGTTTTTTTCGGTAGTGCGATTTATTAATCGTAGCAAGGGGTGCCTTCCTAGAAATAGGTGGGTGCCCCCCGGGAGGCCGCCATGGTGGGTCGGGTCCGGGCTCGGTCGGGAAGCCCCGGCCGAGCCGCCTTTTAGGCGGGTTATTGACCTGCCTACACTCTTTTGTTTTATTATATTATTATTGTTTTAATCAATCTGTTTTTCCCCCTCTTTTATTGGCTACATAAATGATGATTTTGCTTTGTACATCAATGTTTGCTTTGACGATTGTCCTACATAATTATGTTTTGACAAATATATATGATTCTGATTTGTAATAGACCTGCAATAGGATTCAAAAGAGTTGTAATAGGAGGCTGAAGTTTGGAATTGATAATCTATATGCCTGCTATGTACGATTGATAAAGTGAGGACTACACAGATCAGCTGAGCTCGGAAGCTCATTCCCCTCCCAAAAGACCTAGGAAGCAGAAGTTTGGTTAAGACCTCTGATGTTGGCATGCTAGGTGTGATTGCCAAAGTGATGACTCACCTTGACCAGCTGAGTGAGCTCGGAAGCTCATTTCTTTCCTAATAGACCTATGAGGCTGACATTTGCTATGGAGCCTCTATAAGCAGGCTGTGAACGATTGACAAAGTGAGGACTACACAGATCAGATGAGTGAGCTCGGGAGCTCATTCCCCTCCCAAAAGACCGAGGAGGCAGAAGTTTGGTTGGAACCTGTGATGTTGGCATGCTGTGTATGATTGCCAAAGTGATGACTCACCTTGACCAGCTGAGTGAGCTCGGAAGCTCATTTCTGTCCTAATAGACCTATGAGGCTGACATTTGCTATGGAGCCTCTATAAGCAGGCTGTGAACGATTGACAAAGTGAGGACTACACAGATCAGATGAGTGAGCTCGGGAGCTCATTCCCCTCCCAAAAGACCGAGGAGGCAGAAGTTTGGTTGGAACCTGTGATGTTGGCATGCTGTGTATGATTGCCAAAGTGATGACTCACCTTGACCAGCTGAGTGAGCTCGGAAGCTCATTTCTGTCCTAATATACCTATGAGGCTGACATTTGCTATGGAGCCTCTATAAGCAGGCTGTGAACGATTAACAAAGTGAGGACTACACAGATCAGATGAGTGAGCTCGGGAGCTCATTCCCCTCCCAAAAGACCGAGGAGGCAGAAGTTTGGTTAAGACCTCTGATGTTGGCATGCTGTGTATGATTGCCAAAGTGATGACTCACCTTGACCAGCTGAGTGAGCTCGGAAGCTCATTTCTGTCCTAATAGACCTATGAGGCTGACATTTTACTTTACTTGACATTTTTTATATTTACTATGGAGCCTCTATAAGCAGGCTGTGAACGATTGACAAAGTGACGGACCAACCAAGTCAGCTGAGCGAGCTCCTTAGCTCAATTGTCTCTCAATGGACCTAGGACGCTGAAATTTGCTATGGAGCCTCTATAGGCCAGCTGTGTACGGTTGACAAAGCGAGAACCACCCAGATCAGCTGAGTGAGCTCAGTAGCTCATTTATCTTCTTCTAGACTTTGGAGGCCGAAATTTCGTATGGATGTTTCGTATTTTTTCCAGAATTGTAGTCAAAAGAAGTTTATTAACAATGAACCAGAACATTAAAAAATTTATGGAGAAAATTATGCTGAAAAATGTACACAAATTATACTAATATTAACCGAAAAAATCGGTAAAAGCTAAAAATCCAAAAACTTTACTAAACTGCAGAATATTATTTAGAACTTTTTTTTCCATAAAAGTAATAGTTAACAATTTCTTTACACTCAAAATTTTCAAATGTCAAAACAATGTAAAGTTATAATATAGGATAATTTACAAAAATTCGCTCATATGATCATGCTGCGTGACTGGAACTTTTTATTGCACGATATAATTGAGAAAATATTTCCCCCACATGAACAAAATCGTAGAAATTATTTGTTCATAAAACTGTCGGATTATACAGAAACTTGCTCATTATTTCTTGCTGTACGACTGGGAGTTTTTCCTTTCCTTATGTAACCCGCAGGTTCACGTGATGTATTTGTGATTCTGCAATTCTAGTGTGAACATCACCTTCTACAGAAACTCAGGCAGGATATGGATCTTGCTCAAACTGAACCCGTTTCTTACAAATGTGTAATGCGTGTGAATTCACCGTAGCTAACTATACCTACGGTTGCCTGATTAATAAAAGATGTCTCGATTCAACGTGTCACCTCCACCTTCCTACTGATTATGATTGTCACGCGCATGATTATCTCAATTATGACTTCTCTCTCACGTTTTGGTTAAATATTTTCAATAATCAATCGACCAAAAAAAATTTGTTTAACCCCCCTTAAAATTTGCTGGTGTAAGTTTCAAGATGATTAGAATCCAAAACGTGGCAAATTATTGCACAGAGGATTTTTATTTCTATATCGGATAGTCTTTCTACGTAGAAGACCTGTCTATAATAACTAAACGAAGTCTATTATACATTGAGTATCTAAATATACACTGCATAGGTGTAGAGGCCGACCGAACAGAAATTAATTAAATTAATTAACCACTTTAACACGAGTTGACCCAACAACTGAGTATTAATTATATTATTATATACGATATATTATAATACAATATATACCTATTATATATAATACAATATATTATATAGGTACTACATATATTACAATATATTATACCTACTTACGCTTCGGGAGTCCACCTACCGGTGTCAAAAGTTATAACATAACGTGAAGTGAAGTGAAGTGAAAATTCCATTGGAATTATATCAGCTGATACGAGTTTCGTAGTGACAAGGGGGTTTTTGCTTTGTTACACCAGTTAAGATTTGTTCACAGGAAGATTAACAGCTTGTGGGGGAAGTGCAATTGTAATTCGGAATTCCATACCCTACATAACAGTCCCTTTAAATACTAACTTACAAGCAGTGGCCATTTCCTTATTAGCACCAATAAAAATCACTGTTTGTTCACTTTATCTACCTAGAAACTTTGTTTCACAACAAAACATTCAGGATCTTATAGCACAACTCCCTACTCCGTTCCTTTTGCTGGGTGATATGAATGCCCATAGTCCACTGTGGGGATCGCTCAGCACAGACAGAAGGGGTAACATACTCGAAACTATTATTAATGAAAATAATCTTGTAATTCTGAATTCGGGCCACTATACTCGATTTAACGTAACTAACGGATCTCATTCTGCTATCGATTTGTCGCTTTGTAGTCCTCAACTTGCATCGATGTTCGAGTGGTCTGTCCACCAAGATTTGCATACTAGCGATCATTATCCTTTGTTGATGAGTGTACTTCTTCGAATTCCTCCTAATGAGTACATTCCTAGGTGGAAGATTGAAAAGGCAGACTGGGTTAAGTTCACTAAAACGATGGACTCATTGATTAAAACTTCAACATTACCCCACCACGATCCACTAAATTCCATCACTCAATTAACTGCACTAATTGTTGAGGCAGCTGAATCATCCATCCCCAAATCCAAGCGTCCAAAAAACAAAGTCCCTGTTCCTTGGTGGAATTCTGAATGCTATGAAGCAGTAAAAAATCGCAAAAATGCTTTAAAACGGTTTAAGCGTAACCCAAACGAACAAAATTTAATAGCGTTTCGAGAAGCTCGTGCTATTTCCCGGCGCATTATCAAAAAATGTAAACGGGATAGTTGGATTGAATACTTATCAACAATTAATCGGCTAACACCTATGTCAGAAATTTGGAAAAAACTTAAAATTATTAACGGAAGGTTTTCTCCCCCAATCAAATCACTAATCTTAAATGATGGAAAAGTGCTTGTCGATCCACATTCTATGGCTAATGCTTTAGCTGAACAGTATTCAATTATCACCCGACTGCCTAATCTTCATTCATGTGCATCAACAATTCCGACCTACCCAATATCATCACGAATCTCAATCTTGGATCTTCCTTTTTCTATCAATGAACTCGACAATGCATTATCAATGACCGACGACTCCGCTCCTGGACCAGACTCTATAACGTTTAGTATGCTGAAAAACATATCACTATCTTGCAAATGCACTCTTCTTTCAATCTACAACAAACTGTATGCCACTCGCTCGTTTCCAAGCGAATGGAGAACAGCTACTGCCGTTCCAATCTTGAAGAAAGGGCGTGATCCAAATAAGCCAGACAGTTACCGACTAATATCGCTTACAAGCTGTTTATGCAAACTGCTTGAAAAGATGGTATCCAACAGACTAACATGGTACTTAGAACACAACAAGTTACTTGCACCTGAACAGTCTGGGTTCAGAAAAGGCCGTTCTACGATTGACTGTCTGATGGATTTAGAGACATACATAAAAGATGCATTTGGAAAGCAGCAAGAGGTAGTTGCCATCTTCATTGACATTAAAAACGCATTCGATAACGTCTCACGAACTAGCATTCTAGAGGCTCTTGACAGAATTGGTATTGGCGGAGATATATTTCATTTCATCAAAAACTATTTAAAGGTCAGACAATTCAAAGTTCGTTTAGGAGGGGTATTATCCAACTGGTATCAACAGGAGATTGGTGTTCCTCAAGGTGGTGTCTTGAGTCCATTACTCTTTTCTCTTGTCTTCGACAGAACTTTAGAATTAATATCCTCTTCTGTAAAAGCATGTTTGTTTGCTGACGATTTAGTAGTCTTCACAACAGCTCCAAATATTTCAATAACAGTTAACCGCCTTCAAACTACAGTCAACAAATTGGTACAATGGACCGAATCCACTGGCCTTAAGATATCCAAAGATAAAACAGTATGTTTTACGTTCTCTCGAAAAACATGTCCTTCCACTCCCTCTTTATACATCAATAATGAACGTATACACCACCCAAACACAGTTAAATATTTAGGAATGGAGCTTGACAGGAAGCTTAATTGGGAATGTCATATAAAACAATTAAGAACCAACTCTTTCAAAGCACTGAACCTACTTAAAGTCTTGGCTAATACCTCTTGGGGCAGCGATAGAGTGTGCATGTTGCGATTTTACAAAACCTACATACTATCAAAACTCGATTATGGATCTTTATTATATCGAACTGCTTCTAATTATGTTTTGGAAAAACTCGATCCTATCCATAATGAAGCCGTACGATTGGCTACTGGTGCTTTCCGTTCCAGTCCGATACCCAGCTTACTCGTAGATGCTGGAGAATTGCCTCTTTCTCACAGACGATCCATCTTAGCTTTGAGGTTTGCTTCCAAACTTAAAGCACTAGCTGAACACCCTCTTCATAATACGAGTCTGGATCCACAGCCAACCGGTTCACCACCCTATTTACGAACTTCCTTAGAAATGATTTGTTCAGATATGCTCATACACTCTTTAATGCTGCCTAAATTTTTCGTTGAACGCACATGCCCGTTCCCTCCATGGATGCTCCCATCTCCTAAATTTTGTTTTACTTTAAATAAATATTCCAAAACAAAAACTCTTCCTTCGGAATTCACATCAAAATTCTATGAGATCATTGAAAAATTATCCCCCTGCTCTGTTGCTTATTGTGATGGCTCTAAAACAATGACTGGAGTAGGTAGTGCTACATATATCGATTCCGGAGCTCACAAGTTCTCCTTACCGGTGAACACATCAATATTCACTGCTGAACTGTTTGCAATCCACAAAACACTGTGTTTAATGACTCAAACAGAAGAGAGAATTGTGGTGTGTTCTGATTCACTCAGTGCATTACAGGCAATTAAAAGAGGAGTAGAAGCGCATCCATTGATTGCAAGCATTCTTATCAACATTAAGAAATTCAAGGATTGTGGCAAAACCGTTATAATGTGCTGGATTCCGGGACACTCTGGAATAATGGGTAATGAGATAGCCGACAAGTCTGCAAAATCAGCAGCAGAAGAACCGCCATCATCCCTCCTCTACATACGTTCTGATTTCTTGACATTAATAAAATCGACGATTTGGAACAGTTGGCAGACGAACTGGCAGCTCATGCAGCACCAGAAACTTTGGGAAATAAAGAAGAGTGTTTTCCCCTGGTCATCATCTAGCCGTACTCGAAAACTTGTTGACGGATCTGTTGTTCACTCCAGAAGGGAAGAAGTTATCCTAACTCGCCTCAGAATCGGACACTCACGACTGACTCATTCTCACCTTATGACAAGAGATCGAATCCCTCCTCCAAACTGCGTTACTTGTGGTTGTCGACTTTCTATACGTCACCTGCTAGTGGAATGTGCTGTATTCAACAACATCTCACCAGGGCTACCAAAAGATCTAGAAGAACTTCTGGGAAATAGTTCTACTCACTTGCAAGAAGTTTTCGACCACCTCAAGAAACTATCACTGTTTTATAAATTATAGTTAATGTCCGATTAATTTAAATTACTAGTAATATTCGGCACCCATGACCACTGAATGGTTGAATGTGCCATGATAAAATAAAAAAAAAAAAAAAAAGATTTGCTCCCATGTTGTTGATTTTGACATGGATATGTCTTTTGGCTGGGGGTCAAGGAATTTTTCACGACACTTTTTTTTCTCCACACAAAATGCAACGCTGATGATTTTTATCAACTCGAAAAGTGAAGGCTAGGTAGAAATCTATGAGGTACTACCGCAATGTACTACAAAATATGCATGGACAACTGATGATTCAACTCCTGCGTTAAACAGTTTACTTTCCCAGCATCCCAACAGAGTGGAAAGTAATGTCCATTTTTTCGTTCCCAACATCCCAACAGTGTGGAAAGTAATGTTCACTTTTAGTTTCCCGACATCCCAACAGAGTGGAAAGTAATGTCCATTTTCACGTTCCCAACATCCCAACAGAGTGGAAAGTAATGTCCATTTTTACTTCTCAACATCCCAACAGAGTGTAAAGTAATGTCTAAACTTTGACATATCCATGATCTATTGTTTTCCCCTCAAGGGAGAACTTAATATATGGGTCATTCTACAGAAAAGGTTTTTCCTGCCAGAGTTTTAGCCCCTAGTCAGAACAAACAGATGCACGTAGGGTGGTTTCTTCCGATTCTTCGGGATGATGTATATAAGTAAGATCCAATAAAACATTACTGTTACCTTAAATGTTTTCGAGATCTTAATTTTCCAACATCCCAGCCCTCAATTTCAACCCCTGTAGGGTTGATTAAAATTGATTGAGGAGTTACTGGCACATCCCCGGCCGATTTTTAAAAATTTGTATTAATTTTTTGTTGAAACCATGTCTTTTTTGATTGATTTTTGCGATTAGTATATATATATATATATATATATATATATATATATATATATATATATATATATATATATATATATATATATATATGTAATCATAATTTCCTCATAATTTGTTTAGAAATTCTGATTTTTTTCTTTTACATGGCCAGTTGAAAACTATTCGAGAAGGGTTTTTTGTTCTTTCCGATGTTCACAACGTTTATTGTCAGTAAATGAAAGATTTATTATTATCTAATTTTTTTGTTGGGTCCAACTATGCTTTCTTTTGCAAAGTATAAAAATGGTTTTAAAAAACGTAAAAAAATGGTAATACATGTTTTTTGTTTTAGTTTGAAATGTTCTCTTTTCAGCAATACTCACCCCGTCCTTCTAAGTCTAAGACATTGTTTTCCATAAGAAATGCACTAGACAACGGTGGGGTGAATATTGTCACAAACACCAATATATTGGCCCTCCACCCACATATGTTGTCTAAAAAACTTGAAAACTAAAGGAATGAAAGAAGAATAGTTCTAGAACTTGGAAGGAGTCACACACATCCACGTGCTGGCTCCGACTAAGAAACCTAAATTTTGGCAATTCTCACCCTAGCTGACGGTAACTCTACTTTCCCAAGTAATTGTATCTAAACCCTTCAGGGGGCCGGATTTACCACATGGGCAACAAGGGCGAGAAAACGTCCCAGGGCGGCAAATTTTTTGAGAGAATTTTTTAATTTAGAAATATGAAATAGGCAGAAGGCGTTTTGACTATTTGTTTTGACCAAAAATATAAATTTTGCAAATCATGATAGTGATGGTCCTGTACTTACCGACCTGCTACAAAAATGGTGATTTTGTTCCAGCTCGACCACTTCTCGTTTACGACCAACCAAACTTTCAAAATCAGGTATTTGATCAACGACACGCATTGGGACCCTAAGTCAAGCTACTCCCCGATTTTTTTCTACACTGGAAATGAAGGAGACATCCAAATGTTTGCTGACAACACGGTAGGTTCTCAAAACAATATTGACGTGTGTTTTAGTTAGATTTAAGGTGAATACGTCAGAAACAGAAAATTTCGCTCGATAAGTCACACTATTACCACGCTACTAATGTTGAACGAACTAATTAAGGGTAGGAAAGGCCTTAATATGCGTATTTTATTATATTAATGACAAAATTATGTAACAGAAATCTGTCACGTATTTTGACCCGAAAAAATCAGGTCCACGTTCAAATCCTGGTGTGATACCTATATTCGCAATATTCGGTAGCCTCTGCGCTCTTTCAACATGCCATTGTTTACCTAATCCATGTAACAACCATAACTTTTACAGTTTTTACACGATTTCAATCTTTAATGATACCTACTCTCAGGCATTATGCGATACAGGTCCTTGACAATGGATGTGAGGGAAATGTAGTATTTCGTCCTTCTTAGGGGAGAGGCGATAAACCTGTTACACCCAGAGGATATTCTGCAGGTTGAATAACCTCAGGAATATGGCAAGGGGTAGCATTGTCAAGAATCGAGAGGAGGACCTACCCATATCCATCATGCTCTCGGGTCTTTCAAGAAGCGGCGGGAGGGGGAGGGTTGAAGGGGGCTCCAAATAGGCAGGGCAGGGGTATGTTTTTAAATTTTTAAGGATAAACGTTTTGGGTATATTGCCCATTTTGCCTATAGAAAGAGGGGTTGCAAGGACAGTCAATATTCAAGGGGTTGATTGTTGTTGTGAGTGAGGGGTGGTTCGAAACCAAGCTCTGCTAACCATATGACAATGGAGGTGACAAAAATGTTGTATTTCCTCCTTCAAAGGGTGATTAACCTGCTACACCCAGAGGATATTCTGCAGGTTGAATAACCTCAAGGAAATGTCAAGGGGTAGCATTTTCAAGAATCGAGAGGAGGGCGTACCCATATCCATCACATCCTATAGCTAGAGGTAGGGACACACTTATCCACATCGTATGAACGGCAGCATCGGATTTTAGGATTCGTAACTAGTATAGTTACGAATAGTATAGTGTAGGCCCTGGGTCAGCCATTCACACCAACAGAACATAGAATGAACATAGAAATAGTTCATTCTATGCTCTGTGCTCGTACCACATTCGGAAATCCATGCAAGTGTGTGCACTCTTGGAAAAAATCCACTGGCAAATGGGAGGGTGGAAAAGAGGGTGATGAGGTGATGACCACTATTCAACCCCTGAAGTGGATAAAAAACCCCAATATAAAATAATACAACTATGACTTGATGTAGAATAGGCTTATAACTAGACGTTACAATACCTAATGTAATCAGCAAAGTGAATTAAACTAACCTATGACAAATCAGATATCACGATTCGTAGTAGGGCTCAGCGGCTCTCAGGTGCACCAACAGGGATTGGACCTTGTCCAATCCAGATGAAACATCAACCCACCCGATGCTGGTTCGCCAGTCTCTTTTCTAGTATCCACCTCTGTTCTTCCTCTCACTCCACCCCCCGCTCACCCACCTCACCACCCACCGTGACCCCCTGCCAAGCGTGCCAGGCGTGCGCGCGTGCGTAAGTCTAACACTCAAAGCCTCGAAAAAGACACTTTTTCGCCAGTTTTTGGCCCATAGCATCTATGCGAGTAAAGCGATCGAGATGGTTAAACGTTAGGACCAACTAGACCCCAAATGGAGTCTATGTGCGAAAGAACGGGTTTTTTAAGTCAATTCTTAGGCCTTTTATGGCCCGGACGGCGGACGGACATTTCAAATTTGGATTCTACGCACCTTGAAACGTAAAGTGATAAAGTTTGAGGGGGGTTATAAAAATTTTTTGCTACACGATCACATAGGCTTATTATTGGAAATAATAAACCAAAATAAAGAGTTACAATGTGAAACCGATTTTGACGGTTAGGCAATCATCAGTAACAAACAATAACAATAAGGAGTTATGGTTTGTTATTGATGATCTCTAGGAATTCCTGGAGGTAGTTGACGAAGATCTCCGCAGAATACTATTTTAACCTAAAGATTTTTTTTTTTTTTGTTGAGGCCGTAAATTGAGAATTTCCAGGCACGTAATTTCATTTGTCCCTTGATTTCTCAGAGAGGCTCCGTATTAATAGAGAGTTCCTAGAGATCAGTCGGTCGAGAAACTTTACCGCACCTCAAAGTCACGTCAAGTCCTTAATGGATCTAGTTGTAACGCTAAATCCATGGAAGGAGGAAATTATCCCTAGGAGGTTATTTGAGTCCATAGAAGGACGTTATTTTAGAAGATTACGTTTTTTCCGGATTGCGATCCATTAACGTATCTGTACGGAAGGATTGCGATCCGTTAACGTATCTGTACAGAAGGATGCGTCACCGTAACTCATTACGTCAGCGTTACGGCGCCGGATTGTCAATACCACACGCCGTATTGTGTTTCACGATCTATTAGGAACTCTCTAATATTCAATTTCTGAAGGTGAACTGAAGAGAACTTTGCTATTTCAGCTGATCAAAATCTCCGTCAATTTATTCATAGCTTGATGTATCCCAGAGAAACTCCCTATTTAGACAGAAATCGGTTCAATGAATCGAATGGTACCACACGGAGCAGTATACGACCCACTGTTCGCCCTCCTCAAGTGTTTAGGTGTTGGAAGGGAAGCAATCGTCAATACGAGTGTGCATTTCAAATCCACGTTGGCAATTTAGGTTTAGTCTGAACCTTACTGTAGAAATAGGTACTAAACCTTTGAGTTATAATTTGCTGAGTTTTCATAGGCTTTACCACTCAACACTATACAATTACAGTGTTATTAATTATTATGTAATGTTCAACGTTTCAGGGCTTGGTGTGGGAGTTCGCGCCAGTCTTCAATGCTCTGGTTGTTTTTGCTGAACACAGATACTACGGACTCTCTTTGCCATTTGGTAACTTGTCGTTCTCAGTGAGTGGTCTTTAAACGTTATTTCTATTTGTACTATATTATGTTACAATGTTTTGAAAATTAAGGACTTTGAGGGAAAAGAAATTGTTAACTAGGTACCAATTTTATGGCAAAAAAACTCGTTCTAAATAATATTTTGAGGCTCAAGAAAAGATTTTGGATTTTTAAGTTTTTTGGATTTTTTTTAAGCACATTTCAATGAAATTTAAGTACATTTTTGGCATAATTTTGCACATAAATTTTTTAATGTTCTATTTTAAAGTTAATAAACTTTATTTGAGCAATATTCTGCTAAAAAAAAAATAAAATAAAAATAAATAAATGTAACGATTTTTACCGTTTTTGGCTATTTTAAGTGATTTTTTCAGCACTTTTTCTTTTTCTGAAAGTTGACCATTTTAATGTGCTCAAAAAACGCTGGCCAACGAACCCGTCCATTCGTTTTGAATGCTTAATTTTTCATTTCAATCTTAAGGAGAGTTATCGTCTGGAAGGATACATGTATATATATATATATATATATATATTATTTTGAGGAGTTACAGAAGGTTGGAAAAAGATAGGAAACACTTAAATAAACTTACAAAATTAAGAGAATATTTCGCTGTGTCAGCGTCGTCAGCTCTAGTGAAGAGATATATATATATATTATATATAGATATATATATATATATATATATGAAAAAATGTTAAACTCTAGGATTTGTTCCAGAATGTTTCAAAACAGATTTCAACTAAGAAAATTGTCAAAATTGTAATTTTAAAATTTTTGGAGCCATTGCAATAGCTTAATTTATTACGAAAATTCGCTAAAACCCTCAAAATATTATTGTCTCAACTGGTTTATTGGACATTTATTTTATGAACTACGCAATGTATAGCAAAAAGTAGTCACGCAACTTCTATAGAAAATTGTTCGAGCTTTGCGGTCGTATTATAGAAAAGACCCAAACTTTATTTCTTCGACTTATTGCACCATTTTGTTCCCTTCTCTCAGGACCCCAAATACTCAGGATACCTTTCATCATCGCAAGCATTGGCTGATTATGTCGATTTAATCGAATATTTGAAACAAGCTTATCCTAAAGAAAATGGCGATCCCACACCCGTCATCGCCTTTGGAGGATCTTATGGAGGGATGCTTGCCGCCTGGATCAGAATGAAATACCCTGGAGTTATCAATGGGTGATTTTTTAAATTATTTAAAACTGTTTCACGAAGGTAATTGATGTTGGAGCCTGAATAAGGGCTTAGTAGCTATAGTAAGTGATTGTAAAGAACGACTAAGTAACGTTGTTGCTATAAGCAATAGTAGGTAGGTTTGACTATTAGGTTGACTGATTAATATTAAATAAAAACCTTATCAATGTATTAATTAAAAATATATGTACTGGTCTTATTAGGGCTTTAGCGGCTTCTGCTCCAATTTGGCAGTTCACGAATATGACGCGATGCGAAGCTTTCAATCAAGTAACAACATCAGCTTTCAGGGAATCTGGATCGAGCAAATGCGTGGAGGTTATCAAGAAATCGTGGGATGCCATCAACAGACTTGCAAAATCAGGTTATGCCTCCATTGACAACTAAATGCATAGATAGATGTCAAGTACATACTTGTTCTTCGTACATACATACTTGTTCATACGTGTTCTACATACCTTCTTATTAAAAGCTCGTGATAGGATCAACTGATTAAAAGGAAGCATAGAGCTTGTTACGAGTAGAAGCAATACAATGATGCAACTGGGATGACATTAAGGGCTAGATAAATTACATATAAGCTTCCTCTACTAATAATATAATTTATTATCTTTGTTCGAAATTGAGGAGCATCATAAAGCAATACGTTTCACTCAATAACTGTTGTACATACCTACAACTAGGTAGTTCAACCGAGTGCTGCACAAAGCTGCATTCCATAAATCTCCCAGCAATTGGTAGCCTTAAACCATTAATAATAATAGTTTTTATTGTTGTTATACAAAATGTACATAACAATCGTCAAGTTAATCGTCAAATAAATTTTACATTTCGTCATAAGGATTCAAAACTATATATTAAAATACAATATTATATATTAAAAAACTATATATTATATGTATTAAAAACTTAATGTGAAATATTCTTGTTTCGTGTACAAGGGATTTGCGATAAATTTCGTCTTTACCATCTTGGTAAAACTTCTCAAACACTTTTGACGAATCGCAGCTGGAATGAAGTTGTAGTAAGCAATCCCTTGGTACACGAACTGATTTTGGGATCTGGTCAGTCTAAATCGAGGAATCTGCAAATCAGCTCGTTGACGGGTCTCATAGTCATGCATATCTCCTCTTTTGGCAATGGAGCTGGAGTTCTTGTGTATACTGTTCAGAGCTGTCAGTACATAGCTGTCATTGCTCGGTGCTTCAGCCCCTGCGGTATCTCTCCACCACGGAACGCTGTAATAAATGTTACCGGAGTGAACAAACTCAAGCGTTAGTCAATGATTCACAATGACAAATGGGGGATTGGAAGACAAAGTAATACTCTGAGACGGTAATTAGCAAAAAACCGTCAAAAATAGTTGAAAACACTCTTTTGGTTTATTATTTCCAATAATAAGCCTATGTGATCGTATAGCGAAAAATTTTTATAACCCCCCCTCAAACTTTGTCACTACGTTTCAAGGAGCGTAGAATCCAAATTTGAAATGTCCGTCCGCCGTTCGCCTTCCGGGCCATAAAAGGCCTAAAAATTGACTTAAAAAACCCGTTCTTTCGAACATTTGGGGTCTAGTTGGTCCTAACGTTTAACCATCCCGATCGCTTTGCTCGCATAGATGCTATGGGCCAAAAACGGGCGAAAAAGTGTCTTTTTCGAGGTTTTGAGTGTTAGACTGACGTGTTAGGATATTCCACGGTTAGGATAACAATGGGCAGTAGGAATTCGCAACAGAACACTTTAGGACCAGATCATGCACGACCACAACGCACGACCTAATAATTATTATTCTCATGTTAGGACGAAATTCACTCATCTCAAAATGCACAACTTTCAAATGAATGTTGATGGAAAAATATGAGTAATATGATAGTGTAAGCGTAATAGGGCGGTGAACCTCCGGTTGTGAGGTAACGAGACCTAGGGAGTACCTCCAGGGTGGCGTGGAAAACTTCCTACACTGCATTGTTTTCGAATTTCATGCTCCTTCGAGGCACGAATATACGTTTTTTCTAGGTCATATTTGTGTGTTAATACCAATACTTTGCCTACGCATATTTAATAACAAATCCTCTCGACTTTTCGTACGTACTTAGATAATGATATTATTAAGGCAATGATTATTTGAATAGATAGGAGCTCAAATCGAGAAATATAAACATAGGTACGTATATAATTATAGAAGAAGTATAGGTTGTGGCAACTCGAAATAGGACACGCCGAGGAGTCTGGACGGGCCTTATGACGTACGCAAGCCAACTAAAACTACAATCAAACTCAATTGAAAAAATAATAAACCTCTGTGAAATGATTTGCAGCGTTTTTAGAACCTTTTTGGTATTTCCTTAAATATGGCCACTAAATTATGCATAAGAACAATACTTTAATCTTGTCCGTGTTTTGCTCCATTCCTGAAGGGTGAAGTCGTAAAAAAATGTGAATGAACGTTTTTTTACTTTCCTTACTTTACCTGAAGGGTGAAGAGAAAGTCTTGCAATGATCCTGAAAATCAATTTCTGAAACTCATGCTAGGATGGGTATTTTGTTCAACCTGAACCCATATCTATAGGTTTCATGATAATATATGTATGTGTGTATGTGTGTGTTTGTATGTAACTCGTGTACACGATTGCGACCTTACGGTACGACATAAAAAAATTCCAATTTCGGGGTTGGGTTTCTATATACACAAAAAAGCCCAAAATGATCATTTTTAGGGGGTTTAAAAAATCAGAATAGGTGAAAAAGTTCCAGTCATGCAGCATGATCGTATGAGCGAATTTTCGTAGATTATCGTAACATTATATTATATTACTGTTTTGAAATTTGTGCATTCCGAGTACAAAGAAATTGTTAACCACCAATTTTATGGCAAATAAACTCGTTCCAAATCATATTCTACGAATAAAAGTCCAGTCATGCAGCATGACCCCATGAGCGAATTTTTGAAGAAATCTTTGACATTTCAGTCGCTATTACCGATTTTTACAACTAGCGAACGGCATTATTTCGATTTTTGACTGATTTTTCGACTTTGAAATTTTTGAAAACTTGATACATATTCTTATAGGAAATTTTACGCTGATTCCGAATATACCACATGTTAGTATGCTGAAAAAATTATTTCGCACAACAAATCGCAAAAAACAGGCTACTTTGAAATTTTTGACTACATTTTTGAAAATTTCAACCCGAAGATGTAATCCGATCATGCTGGCCAACGAACTTGAACTTTCGTTTTGTGTCCTTAACATTTTAAAATTTGTTTGAAGTTTCTAGCACAATTCTACGGACAGTTATCGTCTGGAATGACACATACATACATACATACATATATACATATATACATACATACATACATACATACATACATAAAAAAATGCGTTAAACTTCAGAATATGATTCAGAATAGCCTGAAACGGATTTCTGCATAAAATGTTTTCAAAAATTCACATTCTACAAATTTTGAGGCGAGAGCAATAGCTTAATTTTCTTCAAAAATTCGCTAAAAACGTAGTTTTTAGCACTTTTTTTTTGCATTTTCTCCAAAATAGCTTGAGGGATTTTGATGAAATTCACAGGAGTTACTCCTCTTCTGGGTAGAAATAATATTAGACACCCCTCATGCTTGGGAAAATACTCTAAGGGAGGTAATTAGCAAAACACTCCCAAAATAGGTTAAACAACATAATTCTTTAGCATCTTTTAGCGAATTTTTGAAGAAAATTAAGCTATTGCTCTCGCCTCAAAATTTGTAGAATGTGCATTTTTGAAAACATTTTAAGCAGAAATCCGTTTCAGGCTATTCTGAATCATATTCTGAAGTTTAACGCATTTTTTTAATGTATGTATGTATGTATGTATGTATGTATGTATGTATGTATTGGGTTGCTGGGGTAGGGTAACTGTTGGTGTTTTTATCTCTTCGGAGCTCCTTCAAATCCCTACCCAAGTCAAGGTCATACGTCCCCGTCGTGCAACCCGGGCACCCTCCAGGTTACTGGAGGGTGGCAGAATGACCCAATGGCGATTAGGGGGGAGGCTCGTGTCAACGGGTCTCCCGACCCTTATCTTACCGTCTCCCCGTTATGGAAACAAATACAAGAGAGCCTCATAACCCCCGCGGGCCCATTGGCTCGCGGGGTTCTAGGGGAGGCGCTCGGGGGCGCCCCAGGCAGGGGCGTCGGCCATCCTCTCCCTCTTCTTCATCCACTTCTTCCTATCCCTCATCCTCTTCCACGACCCCGGTAAATGCACACCAGTGTACCCACTGGGAGAGAGCCTTCAGCTCCAAGTGTGGCCTCAGTGCCCACGTCTGGCAGAAGCATCCTGTACAGGCCAACGCTGCAATAGATATAGAGCGAGAGCGGCCCAGGTATGCTTCTGAGGATTTGCGGCGAATGGCAGCAGAGGAGGCAGAGGCTGTGCGTAATGGGGTACGAAATATTAATGTTTTCTTGCAAGCACGTTTTCCCATGCGCACGCTTTCTGCCATTCAATCTCTTCGCCTGAGGCCCCACTATAAGCAGCTTGTCCAGGATTCAATCCTGGCAAATAGCCGTGGGGCCTCTCCCGCATCTCCGACAGGCGTGGGACAACAGCCCACCGTTCAGCAATCCTCCCCCGGGACCTCCGGTCTTCTTGAAGACTTGAAGACTGAAGTGTTGAGGCTCGGGGAGCAGGTAGGCAACATTGTTGGTTATGAGAGTGCCTACCTGCAGGGTCTGGCGAGGCGGGCTGTTGAGGGGCCAAATAGCTTGGAGGACGAGGTCGCGGCCTATGTGCAGAGGATCTTCCCGCAGGTTGAGGAAGCGACCGTGGCGAGGCACCAGGGAGGAGTTCCTCCTAATGTGGTGCCTCGTGGAGGTCGCAGAGCAGCCAAGCAAGCGAGAAGGCGGGAATACCAGCGTGTCCAGAGATTGTGGAGGAAGCATCCGGCTCGTGCAGCTGCGGAGGTACTGGAGGGAGCTGGGGATGAACAAGTCATGCCCCCTCTCCAGGAGTTTGTGGATTACTGGGAGCCACTTATGAGTGCTCCCAGCCACAACCCTGGTGAGCCAGTGGTACCCCCAGCTTCCACCAGGGATTCCTTGCGCAGCATCATGTGCACACCGGTGCTTCATGACGAGGCACATAAGTGCCGTGTCAAAAACTCCACTTCTGCTGGACCCGATGGTATTTCCGCCCGACGCTGGAATAAAGCTCCAAAGAATGTTAGGCTGCTCATCCTCAACCTGTTGCTACTATCTGGAAGACCCCCGAAAGCGTTGACCCGTGCCCGGACAATTTTCATCCCAAAGAAAGGGGGAAGTGGGCCTGGAGGCTACCGTCCGATTTCTATTTCGTCGGTGGTCTTCCGCCACTTCCAAAAGATTCTGGCATCTCGCCTCCAAGTGGCTGGTGTCATAGGTGATGTCCAGAGAGCATTTCGGCCAGCGGATGGCACAGCGGAGAATCTAACAGTTCTCCAAACTGTCATTTCGCTGGCCCGTATCAAGAAACGGCAGCTCCATCTTGCCGCTCTGGACGTCGCTAAGGCCTTTGACACGGTTAGCCACTCTGCCCTGACCGATTGTCTTCGTGGTGTCGGGGCACCTGCTCGTTTGATTGAGTATGTTGCCTGCCTGTACCACGAAGGCGTGACGGTCTTCGAGGCACGAGGTGAGATGTCAGGGGATGTTGTTATTGGGCGCGGGGTACGCCAGGGGGATCCTCTGTCGCCACTCCTCTTTAACCTGGTCGTGGATACGGCCTTGGGTAAGCTGCCAGCTGAAATAGGGTTCGATCTCGCCCCTGGGGTGCGAGTAGGTGCATTGGCTTTTGCTGATGATGTCATCCTACTCGCAGAAACCCGTGAGGGCTTGCAGATCTCCCTCAACGCATTTGCTGAGCAGCTAGCCAGGTGTGGTTTGGTGGTGAACCCAGCTAAGTGTGGGTCGGTCTCCTTGGTCCCGTCCGGTCGCCAGCATAAGGTGAAGGTGGTGGATGAGGAGTGTTTTGTCTTAGGACAAACTTCCATCCCTGCCCGATCCGTGCTGGAGGTCTGGCGGTACCTTGGAGTCGACTTCATGGGTGTTGCTACCATTGCCGCAAGCCGTGTGGACCTTAGTGGA
Organism: Adelphocoris suturalis; assembly: GCA_030762985.1. Taxonomy (NCBI): domain Eukaryota; kingdom Metazoa; phylum Arthropoda; class Insecta; order Hemiptera; family Miridae; genus Adelphocoris; species Adelphocoris suturalis. Next base: position 13,157,511 of record CM061048.1, on the reverse strand, counting down.
GCATTAGCTCGTGTCACTAAGGCTCCATTGAAGCCACAGCAGAAGCTGCGCCTCCTTCGCACGTACTTACTGCCAAAGCTAACCTATGGGTTAGTATTTGGCAGGCTTACTGCGGGGAGGCTGCTTGAGTTAGATCGTGAAGTTCGCTCTGCTGTGCGCTCTTGGCTAGGCTTTCCACCTGGTGTCCCAAGTGCTTATGTCCACGCACCGGTCAAGGCCGGTGGGCTCGGTATTGTCTCTCTTTCTGCCAGCGCCTGCTTGCCCTTAGGGGCTCGAGCTGGGAGATCGCCCGCACGGCTGCTGACCTGGACTTTGTCCGGCAGCAGTTGTTGTGGTGCGATCGAGCAACACCAACTGCTCCAAAACCCAGCTCATCTGCTGAGTTCGCTGCTGCGCTGCATGAGTCAGTAGATGGTAAAGAACTCCGACAGTGCTCTGAATCCCCCATTTCTACCCAGTGGGTGGAATGGGCTTCAGAGGGCATTGGGGCCCGCGACTATCGCCATTTTCATGCCGTCCGGGTGGCTACCCTAGCCACCTCGGTGAGGTGTTCGAGGAGTAGTCGCGGGACAGTTGACACCCTTTGCCGTGCCTGTCGGGGTAAAAATGAGAATCTATATCATGTGGTGCAGCAGTGTCCTCGTACTCACGGTGGCCGCATATTACGTCACGATGCGGTTGCCAAGCAGATAGCAGGTGCTTTGTCATCTAGCGGTTGGGATGCCGAAAGGGAGAGACTATACCACATGCCGTGTGACCGGGACAAGAAGCCAGATATCGTTGCGATCAAGCCCGGTGGGTCTGCCATAATCCTGGATGTCCAGGTTGTCAGTGGCAGCGTGGACATGGAGCAGACCTGGCGGGCTAAGAAAAGTAAATATGACAGAAATGATCTGCGCCAAGCGATATCTGAGCTAAAAGGAGTGGCACCTAATAACATCAAGGTCATTGCCGCGACCGTGTCATGGCGCGGGGTGTGGTGCGGGAAAAGCGCCACGGAGTTACTCGAGTTGGGCATCTCAGCAGGAGTACTCCGTGGTATCACCACCCGCGTCCTGAGGGGTTCTTGAACTGGTGGTCATTTTATAGGGGCACATCCTTTCATCCCATTCTTCCTCCTCGTCCTACAACTTCCCTTATCCCTAGAGCCGGCGTCGGGTAAACCTGGGCGTCCTCCCCACTTTTTTATTTTATTTGTTTATTTTTCAATTTAATGGCGTGCCCCCTCCGTCTTTGAGGGGAGATTTCTGTAAAAAAAAAAAAAAAAAAAAAAAAAAAAAAATATGTGTCATTCCAGACGATAACTGTCCGTAGAATTGTGCTGGAAACTTCAAACAAATTTTGAAGTGTTAAGGACACAAAACGAAAGTTCAAGTTCGTTGGCCAGCATGATCGGATTACATCTTCGGGTTGAAATTTTCAAAAATGTAGTCAAAAATTTCAAAATAGCCAGTTTTTTGCGATTTGTTGTGCGAAATAATTTTTTCAGCATACTATCATGTGCTATATTCGGAATCAGCGTAAAATTTCCTATAAGAATATGTATTATCAAGTTTTCAAAAATTTCAAAGTTGAAAAATCAGTCAAAAATCGAAATAATGCCGTTCGCTAGTTGTAAAAATCGGTAATATTTGCATGAAACATTGTCCAAATTCAGATTGAACTACTCTTATGGAAGTATCCCTGTATAACCAATCCTAGAACCATGCTGTTTAAGACTAGAACCATGCTGTAGATAGAATTTGATTCCATGTTTGTCTATCAAAATCATAAACTAAAATTTCTCTACACGATCAATAGCGACTGAAATGTCGAAGATTTCTTCAAAAATTCGCTCATGGGGTCATGCTGCATGACTGGACTTTTTGGTCTTTCCTTCAATATGGCTCGAAGGATATTGATGAAATTCACAGAAGTTACTTTTCTTCTGGATACAAATGATATTCCATACCCGTCATGGCCAGGACGATGCCCTAAGGACAGTAATAAGCTAAATAAACAGTGTGTTTGGGTGAGTCTGTGAGTGAGTGTGTGTTCAACGTTTGTGTTACTGTTTTTAAAAAATAACTCTTTTTTTTAGTAATAAATTACTCAATAATTAATTTTTTAACTTCATTATTACTACCTATATTATTCCATTTGTTGATTTTTATTATTTATTTTATTCTTATTTTTTCGTTTAGATGAAGGAATGAAATGGTTGAATCAAACTTTTAAACCATGCGTTCCTTTAACGAATCAAAAAGGTGTGAATTCGCTCAAAGATTGGCTCAACAACATGTATGTCAACATCGCCATGGTAAACTATCCGTATCCTTCCAATTTCTTGGCTCCACTCCCAGGTGATCCTGTCAAAGTAAGAACCTTACTTGTCTTGTAAGAACCTACCTTAATGTATTGTCTTATTTCGCTACCAATCATCAAACAGGTGAATTTTCGTAGTGCACAATTTTGCTTCAAAGGATTGGGCACTAGTAAAGGATTCTGAGCATCGCCTGAAATACTTTGCGATTCCTACGTTGAGATTTGACTAATTAATTGTCCGATGCATGTTGTTGCAGGCTCTTTGTCATCTCATTGAAAATACGGAAAGCAAAGACAAATCGATTGTGGGTGCGATTTTCAAAGCGGCAACTTTATATTTCAACAGCACTGGAACCGTCAAATGTATGGATTTCAACTCTCAGGGGTCATCAGGTTTGGATATCAACGGATGGAATTACCAGGTAGGTACCTACCTACCTAAAAACATAAAATAACTGAACCTACTCATTGCTTACAGTTTCTGCTGATTTATTTTGTGATTAAGTTACAACATCTGATTCTTCTAAGCAAAGTACATTTTTTACAGGTAGACATTGATTAAGATCCGTTTTGCAGGCATTTGTGTTGCTTCTTTCAAAGCTCATGACTCATGACTTTTGATTAAAATCACTTTGTGGTTATTTTTTTTTTTATTATTTTTTTTATTATAATTATGCATTTTATTCAGAAAAAAATTTACAAAAAATTTATAACAGATTTGTACAAAAATGCTACAATTCCCAATAAAAAGAATCTTGTGCAGGGAATTGGAGCGTCTGTTCAATATTCAGCTCTCCTGTTAGTGACTATTAAAATAATTAATTACAATACAGGATTTTTAACATCAAGTTCTAAAGAAAAAGTATGTATGTATATACTTCTATTGTACTATATTCTCCATTGGTTTACATAAATAATAGAAAATTCAGAATTTAAGGAGTAAAGAATAATTGAAATAACATAAATTAGACAAAATGAAACAGTTAAGACATATAGTGCTCCTTCAGATCTTCTTTGAATTTATTAAGCGATACACTAGTTAAAATAATTTCGCAAGGTAGATTGTTGAAAAGGATGATCCCTCTATATAGATGAGAACGTTGTGCAGCGGAAGTATTAAGTCTTGGTATAATTAGGGTAATCTTGCTTGAACTTCTTGTGACAATATTGCTTACTATTTCAAATCCCCCTTTTAGAAATCGTTTGTAAATGTAAATTATAGTAGATTGATTAAATTATAGTGATTTCTTTGATCCGGTCAATTTTTCGCAGACCTGCACTGAAATGGTGATGCCAATGTGCGACAATGGAGACACCATGTTTGAAAAATCATCTTGGGACATCAAGCAGGTTTCTGACAGTTGCTACCAACAGTTCAAAGTCCGACCTGAAGCCGGCTACGTTCAGAAAATGTATGGAGGAAAGAAGATATCCGATTCGTCCAACATCATATTTAGGTTTGCATATTATATCAATTCTTGCCTTGCTAGCAATTTGTTCTTTATTGTAAGTAGGTACCTATCCCTAATGAGGCTCTGTACTCTGTACTAGTTGGCAGCCCTGACAGTAAGTTGTAGGGGGTTTCCCTGGTTGGAGAGAAAAAGGGAATAGGAAATTCCCTCTCATATTCCGCACTGATCAACAACAGTTCTCAAAGGTTACTCTTTTCTTTGTGTTTTTGTTTTTTATGCTATTATCCTTGTTCCTTGGGGAGACAGGACATACTCTTAGGCCTTATCAGACAGAGACGAAACAGTTGAATTGAATCCTTGTTGCTTGTTAGTTGAAGTGAAACTAAACTGAATTCAGTCGCCATTTTGGTTTATCATTTCCAATAATAAGCCTATGTGATCGTATAGCAAAAGATTTTTATAACCCCCCCTCAAACTTTGTCACTTTACGTTTGAAGGTGCGTAGAATCCAAATTTGAAATGTCCGTCCGCCGTTCGCCGTTTGCCGTCCGGGCCATAAAAGGCCTAAGAATTGACTTTAAAAACCCGCTCTTTCGCACATAGACTCCATTTGGGGTCTAGTTGGTCCTAACGTTTAACCATCCCGATCGCTTTACTCGCATAGATGCTAAGGGCCAAAAACGGGCGAAAAAGTGTCTTTTTCGAGGCTTTGAGTGTTAGACTTACGCACGCGCGCACGCCTGGCACGCTTGGCAGGGGGCCATGGTGGGTGGTGAGGGGGGTGAGCGGGGGTGGAGTGAGAGGAGGCGCCGCGGCACCTTGTGGGGGCTTGGGTGACCAGGGGCGTAGCAGAGGGGTGTAGGAGAATGGATATTTATTACTTTTACGTGTTATACCCATATAATACGCCGCGCCAACCTGAGGGGGGTACGGCATTAGGGGCATAGTGGAACGGAACCTGGGGAGTAGCAGAAAGGCGTCTGGGGAGTATCGGAACGGATATCTATATCTATAAAAGAGGATGTATGTATGTATATATGTATATTGCCTATAGACTCCGAAACCGCTCGACAGATTGTAATGAAACTTTCAGGTATTATTAGGCATGATTCAAGGATTGTTCCTGTAAAGTTTGGTGCAAATCCGTTCAAAGGGCTCTGACCCAGAGGGCATAAAAGGGTGCAGTGTCAGGTTTTAGAAATTTTAGTGGTTGTAGAAATAGTTGAACAGAAAGTACTGGTACCTTCTTGACGGCCTACTACATTTTTTTTGACATTTTATGTCTTTACTATGGCACATAAATGAAAAAGCGTCACGCGGGGAGCGTCACGCGGGGAGCGTCACGCGGTGAGCGTTACGCGGAGATTCCCTAATGATCCCACGATTCTGAGATTTGGTATGTAGCCCCTTGAGGGACTTCTGAACACAACTGACCGATCCCAGATCAGCTGAGTGGCTCTAGAATCCAGTTTTTTCCCTAATGATCCCACGATTCTGAGATTTGGTATGTGGGCCCTTGAGGGACTTCTGAACACAACTGACCGATCCCAGCTCAGCTGAGTGGCTCTAGAATCCAGTTTTTTCCCTAATGATCCCACGATTCTGAGATTTGGTATGTAGCCCCTTGAGGGACTTCTGAACACAACTGACCGATCCCAGATCAGCTGAGTGGCTCTAGAATCCAGTTTTTTCCCTAATGATTCCACGATTCTGAGATTTGGTATGTGGGCCCTTGAGGGACTTCTGAACACAACTGACCGATCCCAGATCAGCTGAGTGGCTCTAGAATCCAGTTTTTTCCCTAATGATCCCACGATTCTGAGATTTGGTATGTGGGCCCTTGAGGGACTTCTGAACACAACTGACCGATCCCAGATCAGCTGAGTGGATCTAGAATCCAGTTTTTTCCCTAATGATCCCACGATTGACTTAATAACAGTTTAAAATTACGATCAATAAACAAATTTAATTTGGGCGCAGCAACGCGCGCGGGGGGAACGCTAGTAATATATATTTTATATTATATTTTATTACTTTTACCCCATGTAACATTTAACTTACCTTGAACACACTAGTATATTTAGTATATTATATCATACTATAGTTTGTTACAAAAATAATTAATCCAGCCCATCTAAAATCCTTTGTTCTTCTTCTTCCCAAAATCTTCTCAGATAGTTCGAAGCAAATAGTTTTTAAATTAAAACTGCATTACATGGGCAGGTTGGAGTCTGAACCCTCTGGATGAATAGCTGTTTACTTATATTTCTGCCATAGGTAAGTGGGGTGTCGTCACCCAAGTAATTTCGGACGCAGAATCGACTGGGATAGGTCCCAGATGCTTTTGGAATCCAGTGTACCTACGGTTTTAGTTTGATTCTTATAAAAATTAGCTCCGTGGATTGAATGAGACCACTCGGGTGGCTGTACGATCATCCATTTGCTCCCCATTGGGAGCGCAGCCTGTAACGCGAAAACAGAGGTGGATACTAGAAAAGAGACTGGCGAAATTCCCAGGGCATGCTGGTTACTATAGCTGGCTATCTGATTCAGAAATAATAAACTACTAGCCGCTCCGGCTCGCTACGCTCGCCTCCACGTCCAGCCGGGGGGCAAGCCGTGGCATGCGTCGCTTCGCTCGCAAAATGTGGCATGTAGGGAATGTTGCTCGCTTTGCTCGCAAACGGTAGATCTCTAAGGGCAGGTTTAACTTCTGTAGGGGATGCTGCTCGCTTCGCTCGCTTGAGGAAGTTATACTGCCCACCCAACTTGGCAGACGTTTTTTTCAGTTGGGAATTCTTACAAACAAATTAAATCTTATAAAACTACGTGGAACCACGAAAAGTTTATTCGGGGATGTTGCTCGCTTCGCTCGCAAGGTATTGCTGTATATGTGTAGGAAAAAGTCCGTATTTATTCTGTTGAAATGGCTCTCGCTTCGCTCGCAAGGTACCTATGTGTATCTGCTCGCAAATGATAGATCCCTTAGGGTAGGTTTAAAGTCTGAAGGGGATGCTGCTCGCTTCGCTCGCTTGAGGAAGTTATACTGCCCACCCAACTTGGCAGACATTTTTTTCTGTTGGAAATTCTTACAAACAAATTAAATCTTATAAAACTACGTGGAACCACGAAAAGTTTATTAAGGAATGTTGCTCGCTTCGCTCGCAAGGTATTGCTGCATATTCCGACATGTGAATAGCTAAAACTACCTACGAATTTGCACCGCTTGGGATTTGGAACCCCAAAGGGTGTTAGGGCATCATTAGCGACCGTTATGTGACCGTTATGAATAGCTCGCAAGAGGCCAAGAGCGAACTTTGAGTCCCTTCAACTCGCATTATTGTGAAACGGCGGCCCGGGTCGATTAAAAATGTAATTTTAAACGCTTCCCTCGCTTCCGCTCGCAATTTGACCGAGTTCTCGCCACTTTTTTCGATATCCGATTTCGGATTCAGATTCGGCGGGATCAAAGCAGTATTTCGCCCGCGAAAACCGTTCCGAAAAACGTACCTTTATGGGGTATATTTTAATGGGAAAAAACATAGTTTTTGGTCGGACTTTTCGAGAAAACACGGTCCGTACTCTCGCATTTTTTTGACACATTTCCCGATACTTTTTTCGCGGCCCTTTAGAGGGGTAGAGGATGCGGGGAAGTGGAAAAAGCGCACATTAATTCTTACTTCGACCCCCCTCCCGCCCTACGGCCCATGGTTCGGCTGGGATTAGAAAATTTTAAATTCGCTCGCTCCCCCTATCGGAAAATCCCAAGAAGATCCCCCCACTCGTAGACTCCCCCCACTCAGCCGTTTGGCCGTGCATAGCATGGACAGACAAACAGACGGAGTTTCATTCTTATAAATAATAGAGATTATGTAATGCAGCGTTTTTTGTTTATGAATCCCGTTGAGTGTGCATTTGAGTTGCACGCTCAAGGTCGTCCTCAAATCACGTCCATGAATCGCGCAGAATGCTGGAATTCCCTTATCGATACACTTAGGGTGGTCCTCCACTGGAAGCGACTATGCGACTAAGCGACTATGCGACTATATAAGCGACTAATCCCATAAGCTTGAAACGTATTAAAGCTCCTCCACTGCAAGCGACCTGAGCGACGCGACTTCGCGTATTTTGAGGCGACGAGCGACTGATCCCATCCGGATGGGATCAGTCGCTTGTCTTCGAGCGACCTGGCTTCCCCCTCCCATGTTTTCTCGGGGGGAAGAACACAGTTTCCTACAGAAAAAGCCCAAAAATCATATCTTGAGGACGAATTGGATAAGAAGGTGCAATTTGCGCCATTTTACTCCACTGTTTTTATATATACATACATACATATGTATATATTTTGGTATTTGGTTGACTAGTGATATATATCTATATTCGGGAGGATGAATGACCAGTCTAGTCTTGAGTTTTTTTTAGGTGTTTAATCACAACGTTTCAACCCAGGAGCTGGGTCCTATTCATGTGAATGATTGATGCGCTGTATCTTCCAAGTCAGATGTAAAGACTTTTGAGAAGTAACATACGTGTTGTTGGTGAAGCCAGTTGACATACAATATGTATATATGTATATATATATATATATATATATATATATATATATATATATATATATATATTTTTTTTTTTTACATCACCTTGTATTATTAAAATACCATACTATATTATGTTCGTTATTCGAAACCCGCACTGCGATTCTCCAGTTACATGAAACAATCGAATCTTCGTATTGGGATGTTATTTTTGTAAATCTAAGGCGTAAGAGCCCCCTCGGACCGCCCCAAGAGGCTCGACTACCCAGTACAGCCCCATAAATTCTCCCCGCCTCATAATGTTCTTCCCCAAATAGCAAGGTAAAAGTAAAATTGACCAAATCAAACCAAAAAATTTACCCCATGCCTATAGAAAGTTTAACGGTGATTCCGAAAATGTGGTCAAAAGTTGAAATAAAAACAAGTAAAATGGGGAAATCAGATTTAAAAGAGGGAAAAAACAGTTTCCTGAAGAAAAACCCCCTTTATCTCCCTTCAGCTCATCGTGGAGGAGGTTAAATTCACCCAAATTTTGCCTCTTTGTCAATATCGGGTTCATCCAGAGCATTCGTCGTTTCCTTCTCATCCGAAGGAAATTTACGACAGCATTATCCAGCAAATAATAACTATCTACGTCGTCCATTTTACCAAAAATAAATGCAGTCACTGACCTACTCACCACCACAGACTTCGCGCGACTAAGTCGCCTCCAATGGAGGAGCTCAGTCGCTTCCCAAGTCGCCTCGCGGAAGTCGCATAGTCGCTTAGTCGCTAAGTCGCTTCCAGTGGAGGACCAGGCTTAGGGACCCTTTCAGACCCAATTCCCGTCTATGAATTCCGCCCTTAGCCCTTAGGGAGGGATTAGCGCCCCTTCCTGCTCTATTCCACCACCCTTCCTCACCATGGTTTACACCTACTTTCAGTTCTTTTAGCGAATTTTTGAAGAAAATTAAGCTATTGCTCTCGCCTCAAAATTTGTAGAATGTGAATTTTTGAAAAACTTTTATGCAGAAATCCGTTTCAGGCTATTCTGAATCATATTCTGAAGTTTAACGCATTTTTTAATGTATGTATGTATGTATGTATATATGTATGTATGGTTTTGATGAAAAATGAAAATACTCGCGTGTAATATTATTTTGAGGTATTACAGAAGGTTGGAAAAAGATAGGAAACACTTAAATAAACTTACAAAATTGAGAGAATATTTCGCTGTGTCAGCGTCGTCAGCTCTACGACGCTGACACAGCGAAATATTCTCTCAATTTTGTAAGTTTATTTAAGTGTTTCCTATCTTTTTCCAACCTTCTGTAATACCTCAAAATAATATATGTATATATGTATGTATATATGAATATATGTATGTATGTGTCATTCCAGACGATAACTGTCCGTAAAATTGTGCTAGAAACTTCAAACAAATTTTAAAATGTTAAGGATACAAAACGAAAGTTCAAGTTCGTTGGTCAGCATGATCGGATTACATCTTCGGGTTGAAATTTTCAAAAATGTAGTAAAAAATTTCAAAATAGCCTGTTTTTTTTGCGATTTGTTGTGCGAAATAATTTTTTCAGCATACTAACATGTGGTATATTCGGAATCAGCGTAAAATTTCCTATAAAAATATGTATCAAGTTTTCAAAAATTTCAAAGTTGAAAAATCGGTCAAAAATCGAAATAATGCCGTTCGCTAGTTGTGAAAATCGGTAATATTTGCATGAAACATTGTCCAAATTCAGATTGAACTACCCTTATGGAAGTATCCCTGTATAACCAATCCTAGAACCATGCTGTTTAAAACGTAGGTAGTAGGTGCTTAAAAAAAAAAAAAAAAAAATGTAATCACAACTGATGAGTTTACTCTGTGCATGTGTTAATAATTTGATTCCATGTTTGTCTATCAAAATCATAAACTAAAATTTCTCAACACGATCAATAGCGACTGAAATGTCGAAGATTTCTTCAAAAATTCGCTCATGGGGTCATGCTGCATGACTGAACTTTTTTAGCTTTTCTGTCACCCATTATTGATTGTTGCAGTAACGGATTGCTGGATCCCTGGTCTAGCGGTGGTGTCACCAACAACGTGTCGGCCACAGCTGTGGCCGTCATCCTCCCAGGCGCAGCTCACCACCTTGACCTCCGCTTCAGCAACCCCCTCGACCCCCCCTCCGTACGCGCTGCACGCAAAATCTACAAGAGCATTTTCAAGCAATGGATCAGGGAGATCTGGTAATCATTCAGCGTTGTGTGATTGCTGAAATTATATTGTATATATGTAAATTAATAACGTTGTTAAGTTTGTACCTCAAAGAATAAATGTTGGAAGAAAATATAACCGTTAATTGCATTTTTCAGCCCAAAATCCTGGTTACTTGTTTGGGATTGTCGGGAGTAAATCTAATAGGTTTCCATGCAGATAATGAAGACCGCCTCAACTTAACTTCCTTAATACATGGGTTAGAAGCAAATTCAAATGGTAGGTAACTCCCTTATTTTGACATGGATATGTCTTTTGGCTGGGGGTCAAGGAATTTTTCGCGACACTTTTTAACACAGAATGTGTTTTAGCCATGGACTAACTAGCCGAAAATGGAACGCGGGATGGGAACGAAATGTGTGACGGATGATTTTCACGTACAACCGAGCCGTTGGTAGGGAAATGGAATTTCCGCCATTTTAATCGCACAGAAATCGTTTACCATTCGTTGGAAAGCTCTTGATTGATCACGAATTTATTTCGTTTTTTTTCGTAGTTTCATACTATAACTATATAAATTGATGTTATAAATGAATAGTAAACAATGACGCTTGTTTGGTTGTCACTTGGTTGCGCGACAACGCAAACACATTCTGTGTTTCAATAATTTCGTCCGAAGTATGTAAATAGAGGTAACCGGGGGTCCAGGGGGCTTGCCCCCTGGCGAGGCGCGGAGCGCCGAGTTTTTCCCGACCGACACTTTTTTTTCCCGACCGACACTTTTTTTCCCGACCGGCACATTTTCTATTGATTTTCACGTACAACCAAGGCGTTACTAGGGAAGAGTAACTACCATAGTTTTCATAGTAGGAAAATCGTTCGCCACTTTTTGGAATGCTCCCATTTTACCACGACATTTCATGACTTCTAAGCCATTGTAACGTCAAGGAATGCTGATTTATTACTCTAAGTTAAAACTAATATTGTTATGTATCCATAATGGAATAATCTTGTGAAAAGAACATGGTTGGTATACAATTGAGTAGTAGGTACCAACTGGTAAGCAGTAGGTACTAGACATATCCATGATCTTTTGTTTTTCCCATCAAGGGAGAAATTGTTTTGACATGGATATGTCTTTTGGCTGGGGGTTTTGGCGCAAGAACGGGGTTTTTATCTCAATCTCAAGTACAGTTATCGTCTGGAATGACACACACACACACACACACACATACTTATATATACTTCAAAACGGATATCATTGAGAATAAATAAATAAATGAACAAATAATTTTCATAGTCCAATTTATCAAAATGCTTAAACAAGCTACGTCACACGGTTTTTCCATAGATCTAAAACATAAAATTTTTCGTACGTGCTCAGTATGCACTAAGTTCGTTATTTTAGCTGGGAACACGTATTTTTATTGCAGATTAGAATTCTACGTAGAATTTCATGAAGAAATGACCCATCATTCAATTTTTTTAGTTCGCAAAAACGGACGCGATTCTGCTTTCAGAGTGCGTAAATCGTGAAATCCTCAATCGTTGAGGATATTCAATAACCACATGTAGTACACGATTTTTAGGTATTTTTTGAGCTGAATTACGTAGTGATGTTCATAAATTGATATTTGCGACACCAACAGAGTGTTCAGAATTATCCATTTCCGTTAGAACTTTTTTTTTTTTTTTTTTTTGTCAGTGTAACGATTATCTCTAAAGCTAAGCAACTAGCATTATCTAGTGAGAGACTTTTAGACAAGTGATGCATTTCCATTTCTACATAAATTCATATGTTGTTCATAATCCTTCTAAGCAATGCATTACGAACAATAATTCAAATGAGGCATATTAATTCTTGTAACAACGCATATTGTAACTCATAGAGTCAAGTATATATATATATATATATATATATATATATATATATATACAATATACTATATATATATTATTTTGAGGTATTACAGAAGGTTGGAAAAGATAGGAAACACATAAAACTTACAAAATTGAGAGAATATTTCGCCGTGTCGGCGTCGTCAGCTCTAGTGAAGAAGTCTATATAGATCAAAAACGTTTAATTCTAGGATTCGTTTCGGAATGCCTCAAAACGGATTTCAATGAAGACATTGTTCGTTAATTTTATTTTAAAATTTGTGGAGCCATTGCAATAGCTTCATTTTCTACGAAAATTCGCTAATGGTGGTTATACACATCAAAGTGGAGTTTTCACATCACTTAGGAGGTTTGGCACATCAAATTGGAGTTTTACATATCAAACTGGTGGTTTTACACATAAAAAAGGAGTTTTACACAACTAATTGGAGTTCAACACATCAAATTGGACGTTTGATCCCTTACCATCCCCTCTCGCAACTCCCATGCATAAAGTTTTTAGGTAGGTAGTTAAATAGGTCATGGCTAAAGTATATGAAGGTTCTATATTAATATCTATATTACAATTTGGTTTCAAAAACACCATGCGTTTAAAAGAGGTATATCGTATCAACCTCATTGTTTCATTATTTATCCAACGGGGAATAGCGTAGCCCAGTGGAAATGGGCAACGACCTAACTGACACATTACTGCTAACTGATTATCACTATCAACATGTTCCCCTCACCTCTAAGCAGACCCTCATTAAAAGGCTGTGGTCCGGGCATTACCTACTTGCGGCAGGTCACCAAAGAATAGGTAAGAAATAATTATGTACCTACTATACCGTTGAATCGCGAACTAGCCGAGCTTGGTTATAGAGCATTTTGATTACCTTTGAGTAGTAATTTGGTTCCGTATTTTTGAAGGCCTACCCAAATTTTGACTATTTACTTGAAGGGCTTCCGCTTCCGATCCACAACCATAACCCTCGCAGTGGCCATTTTGTTTCGATTTTCAGGGCTCATATCGGGGTATCTCGGGTTGGCATGTTCAAAATTAGCGTAAACCAACACCTTGTGCCGCCATTTTCCCCTTGATTTTAGGGGTAGATTCAACTTTAGCAGCGGCCATTTTGTTGTATGGGTACGAGATAATAAAGGGCTACTCGAACGAGGAAAAAGCTCTTTCTGTTTCTGCACATTCGGATATTCCTATAACTACAGCTCACGACGCCATTTTCCTTCGAGTTTTAGGATTAAATTCAATTTTAACTTTTCCTCTTCCCCTCCCCCTCCTTACTGATGGTCCAACCCTTCTAAATTTTTGACGCGGTCTCTCATCTCAGCGTTTCCTATCATTTCGCCCACTCACCTTTCCTTATCTAGTCCAAATTCAAATTTCAAACCTCTCCCAAGTGTCCCCTACTTGTCGGACCGGCCCAATTTTGTGTTTGCTAAGAGAAAGAAGGACATCCTCTATACAACCCTAAAATGTCAGCCCTTATATAATAATATACAATATTTCAGCTATAATACTGTCATATTTACATTACTAAAAGCGGTACCTATGGTTTGACGACTCAACTATTCCAATTATAGATTGATATCCAGAACGCTGTAGATTAATCAGTTTGCTCTCCATAATAGCTAGAATTAAACAAATTGATATGTAATTCATGCATTACTGGGAAGTCCCTATGAATAAATTGTATAAAATTTTGGTGAGAATTAAAATAAGAGGGAGAAAAAAAGTATGATTTCTCAAAATCCCCCCCCACCCCATTTAACCCCCCCACCAACAGTAAATTTTGAAACAACCGAAGTTGCATAACTGGACTAACAGGATCGATCAAACAATAAAAAAGTCACGAAAAGTCTGATGAATATATTTATTTATTTATTTACGGGCAAGCCCAATTACACAAAGAAAAAAAAACCAAAGAACATACAAGAAATACAATAAAGAACACAATACTAAAATAATAATTCAGAATATAAGAAGGAAATTAACAACAAGTGAAACCAGGTAAATTAAGGTACTTATGGAAAATAACAGTTCCGGCAAACAACACTACCAACAATAAAATATATTAAGAAAAGCTCAACGGGGAGTTTTTTGAGAGAAGCTAGAGAATTATGAAAAAAGTCATATTCAGGGTGTAAACCAATAAGTAGATTAGCGGAACGAGGCAGCCGCTGCAGAGGACTGTTCCGTACGTAGTTCGTCGATGAGAAAGGGACGTGGAAGAGGAGAGGAGAGCGGGCCGACAGACGAGGCACCCGGAGACCGATCATGGAGAGCAAGACTGGGCAATCGAGCTGGTCATTTAATAGCTTGTGCAGAAGAGCGAGGTCGGCCATAGAGCGACGCCTCTCCAGAGGCAACATACCACAAGTATCAAGAAGATTGGCATAACATACCTCACTGGAGGGAATGCCCAACTTGAATGCAACATATCGCAGAAACTTATTCTGCACTCTCTCCAGGGTGTACTGATGAACGGCGTATCCAGGTGACCAAACAGGAGAGGCGTACTCCAAGATCGGGAGCACCAGGGCCTTATAAAGCAACACAATGGCTGGAATACTAGTAAACTCTCGAGTGTTGCGCTTTACGAACCCCAAGACCCGCATTGCTCTACTCGATAGGTCCTCTATGTGTTTTGAAAATGTCAATCGCCCGTCACAAAGTACTCCCAAATCAATTATTTCCGTAAGTCTCCGAAGCTGGTCCCCCTGCAGTAAATAATCGAACTCGATAGGCTGGGTGCAGCGATGAAAAGTGACCACCGAACATTTAGATGGGTTGAGAAATAGGTTATTATGAGAGCACCAGCTCTCCAGACGAAAGACCGCCAACTGCAGGTCAGCACAGTCAGATGGAGAACTCACACGAGAGAACAGTTTGAGATCGTCAGCGAAAAGCAAGCAGTGGATGTCAGGAGTGAAACAGTTGACCACACTGTTAATCATGAGCAAAAAGCATAGTGGGCCAATATGGCTTCCCTGGGGGATCCCAGACGAAGCTGTGAAGGGAGACGATAGGGCACCCCTGACCCGGACCACGAGCTGGCGCCCAACGAGATAGCTGGACATCCAGTTCAAGAACGAACCAAAAACTTCCAACGATTCCAACAGTGACAGAAGATGGCGGTGGGAGGGCTTATCAAAGGCTTTAGCATAGTCAGTTGAGATTACGTCGGTCTGGTAGCCCTGCCGAAACCCATCCACGATGAAATTCTGGAACTCAATCAGGTTCGTAACTGTAGACCTTCCTTTCAAGAATCCATGTTGCTCGACCGCAAAATAAAACTAGCAAAATAAAACCGCAAAATATAATAAAGAAATCACAATTTATCGTTAATATCACCTCTTTTCAACCCATTCCATCATGAAATTTGAAACTCCTGTTACATTTTCCAAAACTAGACCAAATTCAAAGTTGATCAAAAAAAAAATCAAGAAAGTTGGACGAGGATAGTTAAAACATCATGATTTATCAGTATTACCCCCTCCATTCACCACCTCTCTTGATAAAATTTGAAAATCCTGACATACTTTCTAAAACTGCATCGAAATCATAATGGAACGAAATAAGAATCACGAAAATCGGTAGAGATTTGAGGCTTTGACAGCGCTTGAAAAATTCGGTAATTATCCCCTCCACCCACCTCGACAGCAAATCCGAAATTTCTGAATTTTTTTGCACAACTAGACAGAAATTGGAATCGAACGAAATGAGAATCACGAAAATCGGTTGTGAATTGTAGCCTATAGGTAGCGTCGACAAAATATGTCAAAAAAACCTCGTTTTTTCGACTTTACTCCCACCTTTCCCCCTCTTTCATCTTGAAATTCAAGATTTCCGACGTTTGCTGCACTGTTGGACTAAAATTGGGATCGAATAAAGATATAATCCCGGAAATCGGTTGAGAATCGTGGTCCAGGCAGCGTCGACGAAATTTGTCACACACACATACACAAAGACATACGCCTGTTTTTTCCACGGATTCGGCCTTAGAAGAGTCTGAAACGGATTTGTATGCGGTTATTTTTTTCTCGTGCTTGGGTTGTCCCCACCCCCAATCCGTATGGGGATATGAAACCCCCCCCCTCCCACTCTACAGTAAAAAGGGGTAAAAAGTAATTTAGGGTACTCTATCCTCTCCATTTTTGGCTTCATCAGGAGTTCCTCAAGGCAGTCACCTTGGTCCTTGGTGTTTCCTGCTTGTGATAAATAGTGTGGTTGCTCATTTGGGACCTGGAGTACAATTTCTGTTGTTCGCCGACGACCTGAAGATTTTTTGCCGAGTTGGGTCCGCGGCCGATCGGGACATCTTGCAGAGAGCCATCATCAATCTTGAGTCTTGGTGTGAGAGTAACTGCCTCTTGTTAAACCCGTCAAAGTGCTCAGTCGTCTCCTTTCATCGGTCGGTGTTGCCCCTTCGGTTCGAATACTTTCTCAGCAGTGGTCCATTAGCGAGGAACGATGATTCTTTGGACCTCGGGGTGAGATGCGATTGCCAACTTAATTTCTCAAAGCATATAAGTACAGTTGCTAGTAATGCGATGCGTTCACTTGGATTTCTTAAAAGGCACACCCGCGAGTTCGACAGCGTGGGAGCCATAGTCATGCTCTACAAGGCTCTTGTTCTACCCAGGCTGGAGTATGCGTCATCAGTTTGGTCCCCCCTTTACGCTGTTCATAGGTATCAGCTGGAGAGAGTGCAGAACAAGTTTCTGCGTTATGTGGCCTTTAAGCTCGGGATTCCTTCGGATGACGTCAACTACCCTTCGCTGCTGAAGATATGTAAGCTCCAGTCACTTGGGGTGAGGCGTGGCATGGCCGACCTATCGCTCCTTCATAAGCTTCTGAATGGTGGGATCGACTGCTCCCCTCTGCTTGCAGAAATTAACTTCTCAGTTCCTCGCATCTCCAGTCGTCGGTCAGCAATCTTTCATATCCAGTTTTCTGCAACAAATTATCTTCAAAATCGTCCTTTACACCGCATCCCTCGCTCTGCAAATCTCCTTCTGAGCATCCATCCTGATTTTGATTTCTTCACGGACTCCTTAAGTTCTCTCAAATCACTTATTATTAATTCCCCGGTATTGTTTTGATATTGGACACTAAATCTCTCTTGCTGATTAAATTTTTTTTCTTGTTGTTATCTGATATTTTTATTATAATATGTAAATTATTCTGAACCGCTCATATATGTAATTAAGCTGTTGTTAATTGGGCTTGCCCCGTAATCAAATAAATAAATAAATAAAGGCAGAGAGTCTGAGACCCCTAGAAAATTTTAAAGTTTTTAAGCTCAATTGCACAGTTTAATCCTATTTTTAAGTAGATTGTATCTGTGGTCTGATTGAACAGACACTTCTAAGTAAGTCTTACAAATATTTCATAAATGAACTTTTTTTTTTCAATTTCTATTTGCAAACTTAAATTTCGGAAGGAAACATTCTTAAACATGTTTACCTGCCTGCGTTGAACAGGAGACAAAATGGCTTTGGAGCTCAATCGATGACCTCATGCGTCTTCAGTATTCTTCCTTGAGCCTTCCTCTCAAATTTCAGCTTCCTGTGTTGAATAGTAAAATAGTTTTGAAGCTCACTCAGCTAATCGATGACCACCCAGTCGTCTTCAGCATTCTCCCTTGAGCCTCCCTCTCAACTTTCAGCTTCTTGTGTCGAACAGGAGACAAAATGGCTTTGGAGCTTAATCAGCTGATCAATGACCTCTCATGCTTCAGCGGCTCCTGATACTTCTTTACCCTCGCCATGTTACAGATTACATCCATACCAAGTTTCATCGAAATAGGACGTCGGGAAGTGGCATTTAAAACGAGTTTAAGAGGACATACATTCATACATCAACGGATAACTTTTACGGGCAAATATGGATTTCAGATTAGGTCTTAATGCTGCAAAAAAATGTAATCAAAATCGACTAAGCAATTTACTTTTTAAACATCGATTTAAAAAAGTTAAAACATCGATTAAAATCGGTTCAACAAATAACTAAAATTTACTATTTTGTGAATAAAGTTCATAAAGTTTTTCTAAGAAAAAAATCAGGGACCAAATTAATATAAATGCAATTAAGGTCATTTTTTTCATTGCCAACAATACCTGGAACTATACCACTTGAACGAATATAATAGGATCAGCTGATTCAGTACCTACCTGATCTTAAGAAAAAATTAAAAATTCTGGGCGAATATTGTGCGACAAATAGCCTCCAGATAAATACAGAAAAAACTAAAGTTCTAGTGTTCCATCGTGGGAGGTTCAAGTATGGGAATCTAGTGCTTGATATTGATGGGAAACCGATTGAGATAGTTAAGTATGCAAACTATAGCAGCTCATCTTTGTTTTGCGAAAATTCAAAAGTAATGTGTTCAAAAGCAAGAACGGTGTATGGCGCAGTTATCATTTGTTAAATCCAAAGCGGCCTCGTGGAACACTGTAATCATGGTGTTCAATTCATTGTCTGTTCTACTATTCTCTACGGAGCGGAGATCTGGGCGCTGAGATATTTTCCTGACGTAGAAAGAGTCCAGGTAAAATTTTTCAAATGGCTTTTAGGTCTTCCCCTTAGTACACCCAGTGCATACGTCCGATTAGAAGCGGATGTCCCAAATTTGATGGTACCCATTTTAAAAAACAGTCTCAAATGGTTACTAAACCCCTGCCAAGCGTGCCAGGCGTGCGCGCGTCGAAAAATACACTTTTTTTTCCGTTTTTGGCCCATAGCATCTATGCGAGTAAAGCGATCGGGATGGTTAAACGTTAGGACCAACTAGACCCCAAATGGAGTCTGTGTGCGAAAGAACAGGTTTTTTAAGTCAATTCTTAGGCCTTTTATGGCCCGGACGGCGAACGGCGAACGGCGAACGGCGGACGGCGGACGGCGGACGGCGGACGGCGGACGGACATTTCAAATTTGGATTCTACGCACCTTGAAACGTAAAGTGACAAAGTTTGAGGGGGGGTTATAAAAATTTTTTGCTGCACGATCACATAGGCTTATTATTGGAAATAATAAACCAAAATTACACAATGGAAAATCATAGATACCCTAAGAGATGTTTGCACGCTCTTGAAAAAATGGAAAAGTCCAACAATAATTCTATAAGATTTAATTGGCTGACTCAACTTAAGGAACTTCTTATAAAATGTGGAGTGCAACAAGTAATAACTTTGGATTGTGAAAATCTCAAAATGCTCACTCATAAATGTGTAGAGGATGCTGAAATCTTTTTTAAAAATGAAGATGTAGATGCGATATTCTGGCTCCTATAATGATCACTACTGGCTTGTGATAGCGCAGGATGGATTTAACGATTATTGGCACAAATAAGATTGGCAAGTAAACACAATTTTACAATTAAATTTAGGAATTATAATTACAAAATTTCTCCAGATACTGTATGTACAGCCTGTGACACGGGTCTTCTTCAAAACTTATTTCATGTTCTATTTGAGTGTCCTATGTATGGCTGGATCAGAAAAAGATATATCTCTGACTTGGTGGGGGGTACCGGAAACTTGATAAAATTTGTATTAGTACCAAGTGAATTTGACATAAAAAGGCTATATTTCTTGTTTAGTGAAGTTTGCAAACTGAGAAATTTATGTTTGTTTGACTGAAGGATTAACTCGCTTATATATGCTGGTACTTACTGCCCATGTTAACTGTGCTTGAATGTTTTTGAAATGATTTATGAAGTTCATTGTGTGTTTTATTTTATTGTTGTTTCCAATATTTATAAGGTAAAGAGAATAAGCTGAATTAATGATGAATGTTAATTAATTTGTAAGTTATAAAATATTTGAAATTTCTACTAACGCTGTAATACTGAATAGATTATCATTAATTGTGAGTAAATCATGTAACTGGACACCGCGATCAATTTCTAAATTTTGTACTCTTATAGTTGTTTCAACTGGGAGGTGAAAACTACAACTGTTTCAATTATGTATTTTTGTTAAGCATACTCGAATGTAAGGAGCATACATGTTCAAATACATCAAATAAATAAATAAATATAATAGGATTAGGAATTCTGAGACTATTGGGTTTGACGGGTCACCCTAATTTGACTAGAGAGTAGGCTGTAATGGTATGGCAATGTCAGGAAATTGGAGATTCGGTAACTCCAACGAATAGGTAATTAATAATAAATGGGAATATGATTAATAATTAATTAATAATTTCTGGGAAGATATTCACATATTGACAGCAATAGAATTTTGAAGTTTCCACGAGGTTCCAGAGATTGTTTTTTAAATGTTCGTGAGAATATCAAGTTTCCAAAACTGCAAATGGTTTTTGCCCGATTCAGCGCCCGGATCTTTTTATTTTCGAATTTTTCAATGAAAATTTGAGACATAGTTCAATTGAATCCCAGGAACATGGGAAAAATGTTTAAAAAATTCTAATCTTACCCAATTTAGCGTAATTCGGGTGTGCCATATGGCGACGGTGGGCACTTACGACACGTGGTGATGGAGTGAACGTGGAGACGTCAATACATAGGTTCACAACGCTAATTCCGTTAAATTAAGGGATCTGATTGCACATAATTACAAATTCATGGTTTTACGAACCGTTTATTTATACTGGCATTTGAATCCCAACAGTGCCAACATTGAACATCCAATTAGGTACAATTCGTTTTACAAGTTCAGTTACAATTTAGAGTGGAACAGAATTTCAGAGTTGAAACAATCAATACATAATCCTACTTTACATTTCTGACTCTTGGTTCTGATCTGTGATTGGCAATTGGAACCAGACCATCTCTTCCGTTTTTTCTCCGGCGTATGGATAACATAATGCTCCGAACCGTCGAATCTTATGCCGTCAAGTACTCGCAATGATGAAATGAATCTTCCAGAAGGTCCTGGATTTTTTCGGGAAACAGCATATCTTGTGAGATATGTTTCTGCTAATACTCGCCTGAATTGAAGTTGCGTCATCTTGATGGTTTCTTTTTTCATTTTACATCATTCCACTCCATTGCAGATGCAGTTGCTCCTGTCTTTTTTTTTTTTTTTTTTTTTTTTTTTTTTTTTTTTTTTTTCAAAATCAGTTTTGCTTGGGAAGGTCTGTGGCTTTGCGTTGCTGCTTTCATTCCTTTTTCTTTTATTCGTCTTCGAATTTGAGGTCTTTGCAGTTGATTTATTTCCTGAAATGTCATCCGAAGTTTTTGGGATCCTGTTCTCACGAAACGTACCCGTCACAGAATAACCGTGTTCCCTCAAATAGCAGAACAAACTTGGCCCACAGGATAAATTATCAAGAAAAAGGTTGTATAGGTGATTGTACTTATTTTGTGGCCGTTCTGCTAACAATTTTGGGAGAGGAGCCGCAGCTTTTCCAAAAAGAGTCGAATGGTCTGCATCTAGAACTTGAAATTTCCCTTGGTAAACATCAAAATTGACTAGGTAGCCATCAGGGGAATTGAGGCACCATCTTGAACCGAAAAGCCGGGTCTGTAATGAAGAAATCGCACCCTGGGAAGAATACCGGTATAAGTCCGAAAATGGCGTTTTTAGGTTATATATATACCGTTGGGTGCAGCAAGGCGAGCTCTACATGGGGGTAGTATCGGTTTAACGATAGTGCAATTTATCACCACAAGAGAGCAGAAAAACCACTATGCTTCCCAGCAGCTCTACCACTTTAGTTCGGGAGAAGAGTGGTCTACAGCTAGTCTTGTTCCACACATGCACAACGAATGACATCGACGTCGGTGAAATACTGGTATATCTTTACTTACACCTCTGGACTGGTGAGAAACCTTGCTGCAATACTGGTGCATCTCAAGTTGTACCACTATTGATCCAACAAATAAGTACTTAAATTCTATCTTATCACGTTGTGATCTGGGTTATACCAGTATACCTCAAACATTCAAATATTGATTATCATAGTTGTAACAGTACCTACTCTTCTCACATTCAGCTTATTCTACTACCAATTCTTGGCCAAAATTAACATCAGTTTTAGCAAAATGATTCAAGTTATTCACAGTATCTTCCATCTGGAAATTCTTATTATTCTCCTCGCTACCTAGGGTAAGACCTTGTGCAGGACGTCAAAAACGTTAGGGTGTTCCAAAATTAAAAAAAAAAAATTCCACTCGCAATTTGCGTTGCAGAGCTTTTTGAACAATTTTCTTCAGTTTCTGTCTGTCTGTAGTCAAATTAATTCTTGTTCCAAGCAAAACTCTTAAAACTATTTCACCGATTTCGCCCTTAAGTTTGTTCAGGATAGTGCATCAGGATGACGTCGAGAAGTCGAAAAATGGTTATGCTGGCCTTGGCTAATCCCGAAAATCATGCCGTATCAAACAGTAACCAGCAGCCGTCTCCAGCGAATCCAAAGTCAATACCGAAGCCTTGGGGGAGGAGAAACAAATGACACAGGAGAAATTTGGAAAGAATTTGATCATGAATATGGATCATTCCTGAAAATGAATGACAAGGAATCTATGCCGCTGAGCACTCCAGCCTTGCAGTGGCGGACAAGATACACCAACATCCGGGTAATGAGGCATCCGTCAGTTACATCAAGTACTCAACAATACCAGTAAGTCAGATTCAGTGCTTGGCGCTGATGAAAAAATTAACGACGAGAAACCGCTGCATCGTTTGAGAGAGTTCTAAAGCGATTTCTCTCATGAAGTGACTGGTGATGATGAGCACCCCAACCTTCAAGATGCGGGCAAGTTACGCCAACATCCCAGTAGTGATGGTACGGATGAGTTCCCTGATCCCTGAAGTACCTCAATACATCCAGAAAATCGTTATACCTCAAATCGCTGATACCACAAATAATCCTAGTGTGTTCAATTCTGAGCTTCACACTCTGAAAGTGAGGAACTTATGACTCCAGCGTGTTATCATCTTCTGACAGTGATAATGTACCCTTAAAAGAACACAGGAGGGAGGAAAAGAAGTTCAGAAAAATCAGAAAAAACGTCAAGATGCGTTCCTCTCAACGTGATGACTCCCGACAATCGGGCAATGAGCAGCAGGCAAGAACATCTGACGGCACTAACCCTCCAGAATCTGTCAAAGAGCAGTCTACAGATTCTTTGCATCAGGATGACAATACAGTTCCTAAAAGAAAGACGAAGAAAGTTACTCAGCATGATACAAATAAGAGGAAAAAATCAAGGAATGTTTCACGTAGGCCAAAAACTCAAGCAAAGGAGAACCGCCCTACTGGTCTACAAGTAGTTAAGCGTATGTCCCAGGAAAATTTTTGCATGAATCATGTAATGAAACCAACAAAGTCAAGTGTTCTGAGAAAATATCAGAAGCGCAAAGGCAGTCCATTTTTTTCTCGTTTTTGGCAAATTGGAGATTTGGGCCGTCAGAGTGAATTTGTGCGCAGATACATTACAGATGTAAGTCGACCCCTCAATAGTTTACCTAACAAACGAGCCAATAATCAAGCATTCAAAATGGAAGTTAGTGGACAAAACATGCGAGTTTGCAAGAAATTTTTTGTCGCCACATTGGGAATCAGTCACCGTTGGATCACTACAGTTAGGGAAAACACTTCTGACGGATTTGTACAGCCAGATCGTCGAGGCCATCAAAATTACTAGAGCAACCACCAAAAAGCGCAGTGAAGATAACAACCCCATCGAGAAAAGGAAAGAAATTCTATGAGGATGGAAGTTGCCAGCATACAATCAACCTTGTGGGATTGGTCAACAAAAGAAAAACGATCTCATGTCTCTGTTGAATGGTGTCCTCATACCAGCAGCGTACAAAGATTTTTATACAAATCTCGCAGTTAGAAAAGTGTCAAAAAGAAAAAATGAACTCGAAGTTGCAGACAATGACTCTGATTTCGACACCTGAGCTTTCATTTGATTCTTGCCGGAAGAAAACTGGACTAGTCGCAACAAAAGAATTTTTACGATCTCAACACTGCTTACTATTTACTATCTTTTTAAATAACGTTTTCTCAATGATTCCCTAGTCAGTATTTTTAGGTAAGTCAAAAAGTTTTAAGACTAATTGATGTATTGCTGCCAAAAGCTCTTCATTACAGTGGTTCACGTTTTTGTTTGTATTACCAAATTTTATCAGTGCCAAAAAGCTGTTCTACGATTGTACTTTCAATTCAAGAGTTGAAGTTGATTTTTGTGATAAGCATTTTTCTGTGATTTACTAACTAGGATAAGGAGTGCGTTGTTTGACGGCAATTTCCTTCTGAAGACTGAAATAGTTGTATTTTCCTAAGAAGTTCTCAGTTCGATTCTAATTTTCTCCAAATGGATAGTGCAGTCCTATTTCTTAGATGCAAGTATGCAGTCAAAGCTGATCGGTCAAACGGGTTTATAGCTTTGTTCTTGATAAGTTTATTCCATGATTCCCTAGTTAGTATTATTTTTAGGGACGACTAAAAGTTGTGAGACGACAAGTTCAGCGTAAATTCAAATTTTATTACTTATCAGCTTTAAAAAGTCTAGATATACTCCTGAATTCAAGTTTTATTGTTTGTATTTTCAAATTTAATAGCTGCCAAAAGGCTGTTAATCATTAGTAATTCCAGTTAAGACCAGTTAAGACTTCAAGTTGATTTTAATTATGAGCACGAGTTCTCTTGAATATTTTGAAAATGATGTTATTAATTTCCCAAATCCAACTGTCCATATCGAGCCATTTACAAATTCGATAATAAATAATTTAATGTTGTGACGTTTTATTGAAGGGCATATGAATATTAACACTCTCCCGAGGGAATAACTGATGTGATAACTGCGATCACGGCCAAAATTTCTTGAATGAATAGTGGTACATCGTAGGAATTTTATGTATAATGCATGCTGATCGTCGAAGAAAAGGTAGCAGAGCTAATTCGACGTGACACAATTATCTGAGAGAGATAATCGAATACATTACAACCAGTGGGTAAGAGAAACGAAAATTGGGGCGTCTGCGACACGCGAGTGAAGAACTGAAAAATCTTAGAACGCCATTTCCCAAAAGTCGTGTTTTTGAACTTGTACCAGTATTCTTCCCAGGGTGCGATATGTTAATTAGACTAAACAATCTCAACGGAGAAGGAAAAACCTTATGAAGTGATGAAGTAAACAACAAATAGGCCTGCAAGTGCCCAGCGAAGCCATATGGCATCGCACGAATAAATTCACATCTCTAGAGTACAGGAGCACCTCGTACTTGACGAAAGTCATTACCACTTGTGTATAAAACATCTCAAGAACATCTTACAAGAAAAACAATATCGAAAAAAAATAAAATGAATACTTACTTCAATGAATTTCGCAGTAGGTCCAGGTCGACAAAAGCGCCCATATTTCAAAACAGCTTTGAACTGCACTGGGTGATAATCGAAACGTAACTGAACGCAATAATGCTCGAGAGAACATTCCAGAACGAGAAACATGTCAAAAGTAAACAATAAAGTTCAAAGTATATCTGAAAATCACAGGCGAATGCAGCTTCCTCCACTGATGCCATATGGCGACGCTGGGCGCTGATGGGTTAAGCCACTTTTTTGCCACTTATTAAATGCGTATAAAGAATTTTATTGATACCGGTCTACCTGAAGGTACCGGAAGCAATGTTTTCACTTTCAGGAGAAAAAAATTGTTAGCCTCCAAAATCAAAATTTCCACTTGCATTTTACGTTTTAACCATTCTGAACAACTTTGGTGCCGTGTCTGTGTGTGTCCTGCGTGTGTGCGTTTGTGTGCGTGTCGTGTGTCCGCAAATCCTTGTAACAAGCTGATTTTCTTCATGACTCAATACTTCACTCTGCGCATGCGCAAACCTAAATTCTACAAAGCATCATTATCTTACGCCCTCATCGTCCGATCCTGCTCAAATTTGTATGATAGTTGGGGGATATCAATTGCATTATCCCATATCAATTTCAACATGATAGTATCATTAATAGCTACTGCGCATGCGCCAATGTGAAATCCTTGTAACAAGCTTATTCTTCACAGTTTTCATCTGATTCGGATGACATTTTGAGGAAATATGCGGGTTAGATTTTAAGGGCACCCGTAGGGCAAAATTTAAAAAAAATTAGATTTGAGTTTTTTATTCCAAAAAAAAACTTCATTAAATTCTGAAGATTTTGGTATATCACAATAAGGGTTTGAGTGGGTTGATGCAGTCAAAAACAAACATTTTAGCCGACTTCCGAGTCCGTCCGTATCCGTAGAAACAACAACAAAATTATGAATCCTAGGATCACGTGAAATCTAGATTGGAAGGTTATAACCCTATTTTCACATTCAGAAGAGTTTGAAAGCTTTGCATGGAAAAAAACAAGCGGCATTCAAAGATTAAGAGATCCTTGCAGGTTACGCCATTTTAGTGAAAAGATAAGGAGGTGGTATCCTTATCTTTTCACTAAAATGGCGTTTTCTCAAAACCACGTTTTCTGACCTATCGGTACACGTTGTCCGGACGGTATTGATCGCATTGGATTGCTTTTTTTTAAATTTGTTCGGGGATAGTAGTGGAAGATTTTGCTTGGGCCGTTTTTGAAAATTTCAATTAGAACAGGTGATACAGCCTCACAAAGCTGCAATAAATATTTCAAATGTTCGATCTGCTGCCAAAACGTTTCTGTTTGAGTTATAAAAAAACGGCTCGACATAAATGAAGATCACTATAGTGTGAAACTTCCCTTAAAATTTCAAGACGATACGTTGAAAACTAAGGGCACGGTAGGTACCGAAAAATGACTCTCTTGCATCAGGAATACAGTGTATCGGGGAGAGCCCTACGGGTGCCCAAACGGTCCTCTATCAGTTTCATTGTTCCTGACTCAATACTTCACTTTGCGCATGCGCAAACGTAAATTCCATCAAGCACCATTTTCTCACGCCCTAGTTGTCCGATCTCGCTCCAATCGGATGATAGTTGGAGAATAAAGATTTGATCATCCCATATCAATTTCAACATGATTGTATCATTAATAGCTACTGCGCATGCGCCAATGTAGAATGTGAATTTTTGAAAAAATTTTATGCAGAAATCCGTTTCAGGCTATTCTGAATCATATTCTGAAGTTTAACGCATTTTTTAATGTATATATGTATGTATGTATGTATATATGTATGTATGTATATATGTATGTATGTGTCATTCCAGACGATAACTGTCCGTAGAATTGTGCTAGAAACTTCAAACAAATTTTAAAATGTTAAGGACACAAAACGAAAGTTCAAGTTCGTTGGCCAGCATGATCGGATTACATCTTCGGGTTGAAATTTTCAAAAATGTAGTCAAAAATTTCAAAATAGCCTATTTTTTGCGATTTGTTGTGCGAAATAATTTTTTCAGCATACTAACATGTGGTATATTCGGAATCAGCGTAAAATTTCCTATAAGAATATGTATCAAGTTTTCAAAAATTTCAAAGTTGAAAAATCAGTCAAAAATCGAAATAATGCCGTTCGCTAGTTGTAAAAATCGGTAATATTTGCATG
This sequence comes from Adelphocoris suturalis, assembly GCA_030762985.1. Lineage (NCBI taxonomy): Eukaryota > Metazoa > Arthropoda > Insecta > Hemiptera > Miridae > Adelphocoris > Adelphocoris suturalis. Next base: position 13,129,673 of record CM061048.1, on the reverse strand, counting down.
AAACATTGTCCAAATTCAGATTGAACTACTCTTATGGAAGTATCCCTGTATAACCAATCCTAGAATCATGCTGTTTAAAACGTAGGTAGTAGGTGCTTAAAAAAAAAAAAAAAAAAAATGTAATCACAACTGATGAGTTTACTCTGTGCATGTGTTAATAATTTGATTCCATGTTTGTCTATCAAAATCATAAACTAAAATTTCTCAACACGATCAATAGCGACTGAAATGTCGAAGATTTCTTCAAAAATTCGCTCATGGGGTCATGCTGCATGACTGGACTTTCTAGATGGCTCCCTATCAGTTATGTTGCCAAATAAATACTTGACTCTGCGCATGCGCTAGAGTAATTTTCTTTTATCCTCCATTTTTTGACACCCTAGTCGTTTGATTTCGCTTAAATTTGGATGATGGCTAGGAGAAGACGATTTTATTATCCCATATCAATATCAACATGATTGTATCATTATTAGCTACTAGCCGCTCCGGCTCGCTACGCTCGCCTCCACGTCCAGCCGGGGGGCAAGCCCCCCGGACCCCCCATTAAGTTGCTCGCTTCGCTCGCAAAGTCTGACATGTAGGATAAGTTGCTCGCAAAGTCTGGCATGTAGAAAATGTTGCTCGCTTCGCTCGCAAAGTATGGCATTTAGGGGATGTTGCTCGGTTCGCTCGCAAACGGTAGATCTCTAAGGGTAGGTTTAACTTTTGTAGGGGATGCTGCTCGCTACGCTCGCTTGAGGAAGTTATACTGCCCACCCAACTTGGCAGACGTTTTTTTCTGTTGGAAATTCTTACAAACAAATTAAATCTTATAAAACTACGTGGAACCACGAAAAGTTTATTCGGGGATGTTGCTCGCTTCGCTCGCAAGGTATACCTGTATATGTGTAGGACAAAGTCCGTATTTATTCTGTTGAAATGGCTCTCGCTTCGCTCGCAAGGTAGGTACCTATGTATACCTGCTCGCCTCGCAACATTGTGACATCGAACCCCTTGACGTCTTCGTAGAGCCTTCTCGCGTCCGGGGCACAATTAATTTCTCACATTAAACGCTTCCCTCGCTTCCGCTCGCAATTTGACCTACTTCCCGTCACTTTTTTCGATATCCGATTTCTGATTCAGATTCGGCGGGATCAAAGCTGTATTTCGCTCCCCACTCGTAGACTCCCCCCACTCAGCCGTTTGGCCGTGCATAGCATGGACAGACAGACGGAGTTTCATTCTTATAAATAAGTATAGATATAGATATAGATATAGATATAGATATAGATATAGATATAGATAGATATAGAAGTATAGATATAGATATAGATATAGATTGCGCATGTGCCAATGCGAAATCCTTGTAACGACCTCAATGTCCACAGTTTTCATCCGAGTTTGATGAAATTGTCAGTGACTGCGCGAGTTAGGTTGTAGTAGCAAAGGAACCTATTTCATTGTTTTACTAATCAGTTCATTCTGCACATGTGCAAACTTAAATTACATTGAGTATATCCAATCGTTTGGTTTCGTCATTGATCAATTATGACGTTTCACGCTACTTCTTGGTTCTTTATTCCATTATGGCATTTTTCAAAATAATTTTTTTTTTTTTTTTTTTTTTTTGAGTCAATTGCTTCTAACTATTCGTCCGTTATCATTACTTGAGGCACCCATTTCAAGCGGGAACCCAGCCATGAGCACCTCCACCACTTCCTTCGGGTGCTTGGTGACCTTCGCGCTGGTTTACGTCGTCTCTTCACACGAAATCCTATACGTCACCAAAACCTTCGAAGTCCCGGTAAGTTGGCCATGTTAAAAGGCAATCTAACAATTCCCTAGCGCTTTTAAACCCAAGTTCGAAATCAGCGACCTAAAAATAAGTGTCTAATGCATGCATTACTGGGTCGTCCCTATGAATGGATGTTATTTAATTTTGGTGAGAGATAAAATAAGAGAAAAACAAAACTATTGTGACTTTTTGGAATTACCCTTCCCCCCATTTACCCCCACCACCGACAGTAAATTTCCATCATAAAACTTCCAGCATAAAATTTGAAACTTCTGACATTTTTTCCAAAACTAGACCAAATTCATAATTGAATTGAAAAATGAAACCCTCACTTTCCTTCCAATAATATCGACGAGGTTTATATTAAGATTCATATAAATTCACAAGTTTTATTCAAAGCGGGACTCACTTAGCTCACTCACGTTCAAGCCACACAACCTAAGACCTCAACCGAGCCTAAAAAATATGAATTCTGAAACAGTAATGGTACCAATGAGTAGTAAAGTATAGATCGTACGGCAACAACCTTAAGCCATGACATTGACCTTGAGAGCTTACTTACCAATCCATAATTGAGGTCACCAATTAACGCTAATTAAATTGGATGATAACGAGATAATTGCGAACAACGGACGGTGTTTCCACCCTCCCCCCGCCCATATTTCAATGTCATAGCGAAGATGAGATGCTGTACGTTTACATTCCCACGATCGAGAGTAACCGAATTTTTCTAGAAATTAACGAAAGATCGAGGTAAAGCGCAGCATCCGAGACATACCGTCGAACGATAATTGAGATCGTCAATTACCGACAATGATTACCTATCTAATTAAATAGACACCTTATTTCAAGTTTATATTTCGTTAATCTCTAGAAAAATTCGGTTACTGTCGATTTAATTAGGTAATCATTGTCGATAATTGGTGTTTAAATTTGGGAGGTCGTGGGAATGTAAACGTACAGCATCTCATCTTCGCTATGACATTGAAATATGGGCGGGGGGAGGGTGGAAACACCGTCCGTTGTTCGCAATTATCTCGTTATCATCCAATTTAATTAGCATTAATTGGTTACCTTAATTATGGATTGGTAAGTACGTTCTCAAGGTCAATGTCATGGTTCAAGGTTGTTGCCGTACGATCTATACTTTACTACTCCAATAAACTTGGGATAGTGCTGAGTAAAAGGTGGTTTTGTTCCAGCTCGATCACTTCTCGTTTACGACCAACCAAACATTCAAAATCAGGTATTTGATCAACGACACGCATTGGGATCCGAAGTCGAAGTACTCCGCGATCTTTATCTACACTGGAAATGAAGCAGACATCCAAATGAGTGCTGAGAACACGGTAGGTTTGCAAAACAATATCAATGTACGTTTGTTTCGGATTAAGGTGAACACTTAAGGGGTGTAGTTCCGTATGTGTCCCCACTTTTGAGTCGGTATAAATCTGTTATTCTCCCACGAAAAATAGATATGAAATGGTGTTTCAGAAACCTCTGAATCTCCTCTTTTACTTATTGCAATAATAAATTCCCCTTTCCCGCGGCGAACATGAGAAATATGCGGTTAAAAAAAGTGGGGACACATACGGAACTATTACCCCAGTGAAAAAGTTCCGTTATGTGTCGTGAAAAAGTTCCGTTATGTGTCCCCACAAAGAAGAAGAAGAAATTCACCGAAAAATTATGCGTCATTAATTCATTACACACAGAACACAACGGCACGTCCATGATCAATCCTCTCCCTTTCAGCCATTCCAAACCACTCTCATCAGTTTCGAAAACTTTGTATAAATTCACGAGGTTAAACATTATCGATCGAGCAGTAGAAGCGAACTGGTTGTCGAGACCGAACGGGGTCTCGTCGGTTGTCGTAAGATGCATGTTTATTCAAGCGTCCCTCGCTATACTGACTGTTTCTTTCGGGTGGATTCCACTTTCTTTCTACACATTATAAACATCAACTGTGTATGATCAACGTTCAGGAGCGGTAGGGTCCACTATTACGCTGTATCGCTCAAAAATAGCGTGGGGACACATACGGAACTTTTACACTGGGGTAATAGTTCCGTATGTGTCCCCACTTTTTAGCATGAATATGCTTTAGCCGTGACCTAACTACCGAAAAATGTCCCACGAGAGTGCAACGAAAGTAGCGCCAATAATTGTGATGATTTCCGCTTACAACCGAGTCGTTGCTAGGGATATGATACTTCGTCGTTATTCATCCTACAAAATTCGTTGACCATTCGTTCGAAAGCTCTCGATTTATCCAACCATACTATATTAACTACTGCGAAGTGCGTGGCCAACAAGCTGAGTTATGAGCATGGTTATATGAATAATTGTTTACACACAGGTGATCATTCTCAATTATTGATATTGTGAACATGATTGCAACCGCTTGTTAATTTCTGATGATTTCATTGAGCTGGTGTTTCGATTATGTGATTCATAGCAGGTGATCCGAATATTGCGAGAACGGTTAGATTTGTGAAGCGGTGGTTAAATTATTTTAATAGGTAATTTCTATACTTTACACTATAGGAAGCTGTAATTTCGTATGTAGCCTCTTTAGCCTCTTTCTATAATAAAGTGAATGTTTACTCGCGAGTTTCTATTAGGAGATCATCATCTCACAAGAGCTCAATCGTCGTGATCATTTCTATAATAAAGTGAATGTTTACTCGCGAGTTTCTATTAGGAGATCATCATCTCACAAGAGCTCAATGGTCGTGATCATTTCTATAATAAAGTGAGAGCGAGGAGCTAAAACATGATTCCATGTTTTAGGATTGATGGCAGAATGATAAACAGAGTTCAGAGGCCGATGGGGGGTCGGGTTCAGAGAATCGACGAGGAGTGAGTCGTGTACGGCTAAAGCATATTCGTTTTTTAATTTTAGCCGTCAGGCTCAAAGGAACTGTGGCTTTTTTGACCGCATATTTCTCATGTATTCTCTATGTATCTCTCATTTATTATACCAACAAGTAAAAGAGGTTTCTGAAACACTATTTTATACCTCTTTTTCGTGGGAGAATAACAGAATTATACCGATTCAAAAGTGGGGACACATACGGAACTACACCCCACTTAAGACACAGAAAATGCCCCTCGATATGTTACACATATGTTAAACTAATTTAGCCCCAGGAGTTGTCCACCACACCAAACATAAGTGTTTCTCTTCAGTATGAGCTGGATCATGCTCTCGACAGCAGGTTGTGGGAGGCCACTGGCGCTTACAAGGCAGATGTCAATATTGTCGTACACTGATAAGATACCAACGAGGAATAATGCTAAGGTTATTTCATTATTAACATGTATCATGTTTTAGCCCTGGGGTCCTAGCAATTTTTGTGCGTCAATTTTGCGAGTCAATTTTTTTTCCGCGCACGAAACATATAGTGTTACAGTGATTTCCGCCTACAACCGAGTCGTTGCTAGGGAAATGGTACTTCGTCGTTTTTCATCCCACAAAATTCGTTGACCATTCGTTCGAAAGCTCTCGATTTATCCAACAATATTATGTTAACTACTGCGAAGTGCGTGTCCAACAAACTGAGTTATGAGCATGGTTATATAAATAATTGTTTACACACAGGTGATCATTCTCAATAATTGATATTGTGAACATGATTGCAACCGCTTGTTAATTTCTGATGATTTCATTGAGCTGGTGTTTCGATTATGTGATTCATAGCAGGTGATCCGAATATTGCGAGAACGGTTAGATTTGTGAAGCGGTGGTTAAATTATTTTAATAGGTAATTTCTATACTTTACACTATAGGAAGCTGTAATTTCGTATGTAGCCTCTTTAGCCTCTTTCTATAATAAAGTGAATGTTTACTCGCGAGTTTCTATTAGGAGATCATCATCTCACAAGAGCTCAATCGTCGTGATCATTTCTATAATAAAGTGAATGTTTACTCGCGAGTTTCTATTAGGAGATCATCATCTCACAAGAGCTCAATGGTCGTGATCATTTCTATAATAAAGTGAGAGCGAGGAGCTAAAACATTTTTTTGTTTTGAATGATAAACAGAGTTCAGAGGCCGATGGGGGGTCGGGTTCAGAGAATCGACGAGGAGTGAGTCGTGTACGGCTAAAGCATATTCGTTTTTTAATTTTAGCCGTCAGGCTCAAAGGAACTGTGGCTTTTTTGACCGCATATTTCTCATGTGTTCTCTATGTATCTCTCATTTATTATACCAACAAGTAAAAGAGGTTTCTGAAACACTATTTTATACCTCTTTTTCGTGGGAGAATAACAGAATTATACCGATTCAAAAGTGGGGACACATACGGAACTACACCCCACTTAAGACACAGAAAATGCCCCTCGATATGTTACACATATGTTAAACTAATTTAGCCCCAGGAGTTGTCCACCACACCAAACATAAGTGTTTCTCTTCAGTATGAGCTGGATCATGCTCTCGACAGCAGGTTGTGGGAGGCCACTGGCGCTTACAAGGCAGATGTCAATATTGTCGTACACTGATAAGATACCAACGAGGAATAATGCTAAGGTTATTTCATTATTAACATGTATCATGTTTTAGCCCTGGGGTCCTAGCAATTTTTGTGCGTCAATTTTGCGAGTCAATTTTTTTTCCGCGCACGAAACATATAGTGTTACAGTGATTTCCGCCTACAACCGAGTCGTTGCTAGGGAAATGGTACTTCGTCGTTTTTCATCCCACAAAATTCGTTGACCATTCGTTCGAAAGCTCTCGATTTATCCAACAATATTATGTTAACTACTGCGAAGTGCGTGTCCAACAAACTGAGTTATGAGCATGGTTATATAAATAATTGTTTACACACAGGTGATCATTCTCAATAATTGATATTGTGAACATGATTGCAACCGCTTGTTAATTTCTGATGATTTCATTGAGCTGGTGTTTCGATGATTTGATTCATAGCAGGTGATCCGAATTTTATGTTAATGATTCGTTTCACATTCTGACACAAACAACAAGTTCATAGAATTTCGAATCAATATCGAGGAGAAAACATGATACATGGTTGAAATTTTTGGTTCTAGAACAGAAATAAGTTTTTTTTTTTGTGCATGATATACATCAATAACTAATGTACCTAGTAGGGTATCCGCTATTTTGAGAAAGGTGGAATTTTGATGACCTCCACCCGAAATTTGGTTTAAAATGTCAAAAAATGACCCCTGAATTTTTTCAGATTTTTTGCATAACAAAAACCTACGCCGGTAGCTCGATTTTAGTTTTTGAAATACGCTTTTTTGCCAATATCAGACTTTTGAATATAACTTTTACAAACTTCTTTGTAAAATTGTGAAACTTCTTATACTTACGTTTTTGGGGTCGCTGAACTCGAATATGCAGTCAAAACAAGTCGACAGCAACAACTTTTGACAGTTTGGAATCTCAAAATCGTCAAAATCATGTCTAAAAATGTCCAGTCATGCAGCATGACCCCATGAGCGAATTTTTGAAGAAATCTTCGACGTTTCAGTCGCTATTGATCGTGTAGAGAAATTTTAGTTTATGATTTTGATAGACAAACATGGAATGAAATTTTAAACAAGCACCTACTACCTACGTTTTAAACAGCATGGTTCTAGGATTGGTTATACAGGGATACTTCCATAAGAGTAGTTCAATCTGAATTTGGACAATGTTTCATGCAAATATTACCGATTTTTACAACTAGCGAACGGCATTATTTCGATTTTTGACTGATTTTTCAACTTTGAAATTTTTGAAAACTTGATACATATTCTTATAGGAAATTTTACGCCGATTCCGAATATACCACATGTTAGTATGCTGAAAAAATTATTTCGCACAACAAATCGCAAAAAACAGACTATTTTGAAATTTTTGACTACATTTTTGAAAATTTCAACCCGAAGATGTAATCCGATCATGCTGGCCAACGAACTTGAACTTTCGTTTTGTGTCCTTAACATTTTAAAATTTGTTTGAAGTTTCTAGCACAATTCTACGGACAGTTATCGTCTGGAATGACACATATATACATACATACATACATACATACATACATACATACATATATACATACATACATACATACATACATACATACATACATAAAAAAATGCGTTAAACTTCAGAATATGATTCAGAATAGCCTGAAACGGATTTCTGCATAAAATGTTTTCAAAAATTCACATTCTACAAATTTTGAGGCGAGAGCAATAGCTTAATTTTCTTCAAAAATTCGCTAAAAGGACAATTTTTCCGAATTCATTGTAAAATTATGAAAATTTGTATTTTTACGTATTTCTGTTAGAATTTTGATTTTTTGACAGCAAATTCGAGTTCAGCGACTCAAAAAACATAAGAATACGAATTTTCATAATTTTACAATGAATTTTGAAAAATTTTCATTTTTTGGCATGATTTAGACGATTTTGAGATTCCAAACTGTCAAAAGTTGTTGCTGTCGACTTGTTTTGACTGCATATTCGAGTTCAGCGATCCCAAAAACGTAAATATATGAAGTTTCACAATTTTTGCAAAGAAGTTTGTAAAAGTTATATTCAGAAGTGATATTGGCAAAAACGCGTACCTATTATAAAAACCAAAACCGAGCTACCGGCAAAAAATTTGAAAAAAAATCAGGGGTCATTCTTTTGACATTTAAAACCAAATTTCGGGTGGAGGTAATCAAAATTCTACCTTTCTCAAAAATTTATACAAGTTGTCCCAACAAAGAGATGTATGAAGGAAGAACTTGATGATTACTTGGAGGTAAGCTCTCTAAAACCATTTGGTTGTAATCGTAATCATAATTACAACTCCGACCCACCCCTCTCCAGCCATCTAGCCCATGGTTCGGGTGGGATTAGAACTTATTTCTGTTCTAGAACCAAAAATTTCAACCATGTATCATGTTTTCTCCTCGATATTGATTCGAAATTCTATGAAAACATCAGAAATTAACAAGCGGTTGCAATCATGTTCACAATATCAATTATTGAGAATGATCACCTGTGTGTAAACAATTATTTATATAACCATGCTCATAACTCAGTTTGTTGGACACGCACTTCGCCGTAGATAAATCAAGAGCTTTCGAACGAATGGTCAACGAATTTTGTGGGATGAAAAACGACGAAGTACTATTTCCCTAGCAACGACTCGGTTGTAGGCGGAAATCACTGTAATTAATTTCGTGCGCGGAAAAAAATTGACTCGCAAAATTCGCTAGGACCCCAGGGCTAAAACATGATACATGTTAATAGCGGGAACCCTACAAGGTACATTAGTTATTGATGTATATCATACAAATGATGAAATAATCTCAGCATTATTCCTCGTTGGTATCCTATCAGCGTATGATAATAATGACATCTGCCTTGTAACCGCCAGTGGTTTGGTCTCCCAAAACCTGCTGTCGAGAGCGTGATCCAGCTCATACTGGATAAGGTGTGGATAAGGTTTTTGTTATGCAAAAATCAGAAAAAATTCAGGGGTCATTTTTTGACATTTTGAACCAAATTTGGTGGAGGTAATCAAAATTCCACCTTTCTCAAAATAGCGGGCACCCTAGTACCTAGTCAATGTTGATGTAGTCAAAGTTGATGTAGTCAAAGTTGATGTAGTCAATGTTGATGTAGTCAATGTTGATGTAGTCAATGCATCTTATGGGGATCGAGATGATCTAAATCGAGGGCCACCACATCAACCTAGCCTTTATCATTTGCTCAAACGTTCTCAGAAGGCAATAGGGCGATAAAAGTTATCTATCGTCTCTCTTGAAGAGATGGATTATTTTTGTATATGATATTGTAATCGGGCGTCACCAGTTTTATAAATATACGAGTATAATCAAATACTTACCTGACCAGATACCTACCTACCAGTTTTGACAATAGCATTGTATGAAAATTAAATTGTAATTAATTAAATTAATTATTATGTAATTTTCAACGTTTCAGGGTTTGATATGGGAGTTCGCGCCAGTCTTCAAAGCTCTGGTTGTTTTTGCTGAGCACAGATACTACGGCCACTCTAAGCCATTTGGTGACTCGTCGTTCTCAGTGAGTGGTCTAATAACATTATTTCAATTCAAATATCCTTTTAGCGGCAACAAGACGTTACTTGAACAACATAAAATATTTTTCAATAAGGTAGAAAAGGGAAAAACTTCTTTTAGCGAATTTTCGTAAAAAATGAAGCTATTGCAATGGCTCCAAAAATTTTAAAATAAAAAAATTTTCTTCATTGAAATCCGGTTTGAGGCATTCAAATGGTATACTTACCTTTAGGTATTTTCAAATTTGAGATAAATTTGCCCACCCAACATTTTATGAAATTATTTTTGGTTTCTTATAAAAACGAAACCTTAATTTATCATCTTCATTGAACCATTTTGTTCGCTTCTCTCAGGAACCCAAATACTCAGGATACCTTTCATCATCGCAAGCATTGGCTGATTATGTCGATTTAATCGAATATTTGAAACAAGCTTATCCTAAAGAAAATGGCGATCCCACACCCGTCATCGCCTTTGGAGGATCTTATGGAGGGATGCTTGCCGCCTGGCTCAAAATGAAATACCCTGGAGTTATCAATGGGTGATTTTTATTTATTTAAACTGTTTCGCGTAATTCATGTTGGAGCCTGAATAAGGGCTTAGAAGATTTATTAAGTGGTTGTAAAGAAAGACTGAGTAATGTTGCAGCTATAAAGTAATTCTAGGTACCTACTAGAAATTTTTGGTCGATTGATATTCAGTGAAAAGCTTACCTACCTACCTATTTATTAATATATATATTATGTTGTCTTATTAGTGCTTTAGCGTCTTCTGCTCCAATTTGGCAGTTCACGAATCTGACGCGATGCGAAGCTTTCAATCAAGTGACAACATCAGCTTACAGAAAATCAGGCTCGAGCAAATGCGTGGAGGTTATCAAGAAATCGTGGGATGCCATCAACAGACTTTCGAAATCAGGTTATGCCTCCACTGACAACTAAAAGCATAGATGGATGTCAAGTACATACTTGTTAAAAGCTAGTGATAGGATCAATTGATTATTAGAAGCATAGAGCTTCTTAAAAGCTGCACAGGATGCAACTGGGATGACATTAAGAGCTAAATAAATTGCATAGAAGCTTTCTCTACTAATAACGTAATTCATTTTCTTGGTTTTAAAGCATCATAAATAAAAAACACTGCAAATTATTACACAAAGGTTTATTATTTCTGTGTAAGATAGCACTTCTACGTAGATCATTGGTCTATAATTATTAAACCCCGAGTATAAAATTTGATCAGAACATGGATTGTGCATCCCATTTGGGTTCACACCTTTGCGGTTCAGGACCCCGCAGTTTTACGCTTTATAGTAAATGTTGGAAGAAAAAAAAAAAAAAAACAGACCGATAGGTAAGGAAAGAATAGAAGTTCAGATGCCTCACAGCGGATCAGTGTGCACTGATATTGAATTCTGGATATCACAAACAAGCTCCATTTCAAATTGAAGATCCTTAGGTTGTCATCAATATTTCTTCGTAGGTATATAAGTTACCGGCAATGTATGAAGTGCAGGCATCGTATACAATGACTAGTCGTTGTATACAATGCCCGCACTTTTTAGGCAAAGTATGAAATTCCTTAATTTTTAACTCTCTTTAGACACAATGGCTAGACAATGTACACAATGCCTAGGCAGTGTATATAATGCCTATAATTGATTTAGGCGTAGTATAAATTCTCATCATTCTGACTTATATTCCCAACAAATCTGAATTTTTACTAAGGGATTGACTACTTGATGTTATGTATTTTTGAGATACGAGCTTGCGAGCATCTAGACCACCAAACTATACACATCATTCTGACCTATATGTCCAACTAAGGTGCCCAGATCAGGTAGGGATTGATCAGAAGGACAATTTGCCGAGTGCACTATCAGGCATTCTATACAATGCCTAGGTATAGTATAAAATGAGATTTATATTACACATTACCTGTTTCATTCAGGTATTCTATACAACGACTAGGCATTGTTCACAATGCCTTATTTCACACTTTGCCGGTAACATATACATATATAAAAGCCCCACTACACAATGGCTGATACTACGCAAACCTAGTCCACATTGCCCACTGCCGATTGTGTGGACGCGAAATGACCTTGAAAAAAACCGACGATGTCTGGTCCGTGCAGAGCCGTGCGGGCAATTGCCTCCGTCGGTTTTTCTCGAAAGATCAAAAGGGGACCATACTAGGCCATGATCTGCGCGCGCACGTATCGTGCTCGAATGTCCACACAACAGGCCCTGCAGTCCTCTTCTGTGGTTATCAGTCTGTTGTTTTGAATCTTGTGCCGTGTTTGCGAACATTATTAACACGGTGACGCGTTCACACTTTTGTGTTACAATACATAATTACATTATATCATAGCATTACATCAAATAGGGTCTCGTAGTCCCCTTTCATCGGCCAGTCACTGTTGTTGTAAGGCGGCCAGTGTGTGGACGTGTGACTGTGGCCGGTGCTGGCTCTGGTTTTTGTAGCCATGAAGCTCGGCCATCGTCCTTCATGCGCCAGCAACCATACTTCGCCATAAATCTGGCCCAGAACATACCATTGTGTAGAGGGGGCTTAAGCAACTGTAGAAGGATAATAATGCAACTAATTAAAACATCTACATTTTACTAGTCCCCGTGATCTCAGTACAACGATATTTAAGCAGGTAGGTACTACCGACTGGAAATAACATATGTATAGATCATTGAGAGAGAGAGAGAGAGAGAGAGAGAGAGAGAGAGAGAAAACATGCTTTTATTAATGAATTAATTGATTAACATTATCAGGAAAATATAGCCATGTAATAATCATGGTCAAGACTAGACCGTCTGATGAGTTCGCCAATAAATAAAAGGAACTAGAACCAAAACATTTTGAATTATACAAACTTTTAACAGTAGAACATTTCAACATACATTTCGAGAAACAAAAGGAAAAATCAACAACAGCATAAAAGCTATAAAACATCATTCAGACCATATTCTATTATTGTTCTAAATCTTAGATCCCATGCTACCCTACAAAATTTGACCATATCCACGTTTCCAACCCTAATCATATCCAGATAAACATTCCAATCAATTTCCGCCGCACCCAAAAAACGCAACCTCACAGCACGAAGAGCACTGCACCTGCATATAAAATGATATGCGTTCTCGACGTCCCCAGTACTACAAATAATACAAGCCTGGTTAGCGGAGTCGTACGGTCGGTATCTAAGGGCCAATAAGTCACCCCTAATCTTAAGCACCCATTTACCGTACCGAAAATCTGCAAAGGTTGCTATAGGAACGATACTACCTTTACGGGTCAGTGCCAAGTACTGGGGGTGGTTTTGCGCGCTTAGAGCCTTCTGCTTAAACTCCAAGGTCATTTTATCCGAAATTATATTTATGCTATCCCCTATCAACTTTTTCCAGTCTCCCAACTCTTGATCTTTCTTTAGGGGTATACCATACTTGCTTTCCAAAATATCCCATTCCCTGGCCCAATAAACATCATGTTCCATACACAAACGAGCCAGATAATTTGGAAGCCGCTCCTCAGGTAGTTTCAAGACTTTTAAAATATAATTGAAATGTAATTGTAATGTATGGATGTACACTGGTTTTAAATTAGTCTCCAGGAACAGGATGTAGTTTGGCGTGCATCTTGGCAGCGAATAAATTATCTTAATGAAAAAACGTAGCACAGACTCCAAATGATCGCTATGATGAAAACCCCAAACCTGAGCGGCGTAACACAATATCGAGCGTGAGACCGCTTCAAAAACTTTCAATTTATCGGAAAACTTTATCCTATTATGTGACATGAACGGCTTCCACATGCTTGTTATGGACAATTTTGCTGCTGCAATTTTCTCTTGGAAATGAGGCACAAACGTCAATGTAGGTGTCAAAAACACTCCCAGATACTTGAAACGATTGACAACTTCAATCTCCTGGCTCCCGAAAAACCATTTTTCTTTTGCACTGGATTTTCCTCCATTCCTAAAGACCATTATTTTTGATTTAGCTAAATTGAGCTGCAAGTCCCAGGTTTCACAATACTGCTTTATTCCGTTAATCGTACGCTGCAAGCCAATGACACTAGAAGCCAACAAAATCACATCGTCAGCGTAAGATAAGTGTCTAATCTCCCTATCACCCACCCATACACCTTCCCCCAAACAATCATGGAGGTCATTCATAAACAGCGCGAATAACGTGGGCGATAGCAAACAACCCTGCTTTACGCCAGTTTGCGTGTCAAAAAAACCGGTGGTTGCAGATTTAGCCAGCTGCACAGCTGACTCTGTGCTCGAATAGAGACTGGTGAGAGCATTTATAAATTTTGAAGATACGCCTTCATTTGACAATTTGTACCAGAGATAGTTTCTATTGATGCGGTCGAAAACTGAAGCGAAATCTATGAAAAATGCATATACCTTGGTCCGCTTTACCCTCAATTTAATTTTGACCAACGAGATTAAATTGAAGATATTGTCAACAGTCGAATAGTTTTTCCTAAACCCCGCTTGGAACTCGTTCAGGACGTTCTCTTCATTCATCCAGTTTGTAAGTCTTTCAAGTAGCAGCCCTGCATAAATCTTCGCTAAAGTATTCATGAATGAAATACCTCTATAGTTGTTCACAACACTTCGATCACCCTTTTTATGAAGAGGAAAAATTATGGACCTACCAAAGCTTTGGGGCGCTGCCCCGGACCCGAATATCTCATTGAAAAAAACCAGCAATATCTCCAAGCAATCATCATCCATTCCCTTATAGAATTCATAAGGTATCTGATCAGGTCCAGGAGCTTTGTTTTCCTTCGCCTTGCTTAGAACACACTTTAATTCCCACATTTCAAACGGCTTGTCCAAATCCTCCACCGACACCAAAGGTCTAGCGTATGCAACCGACCCGAGTTCAGTACATGGGTTCAACAACGATCTAAAGTGCATTAACCACGCATTGTCATCAATATGGGGATCTATTATGAAATTCCCACCCTTGAACGACGATACGATAGACCAGTATTCCTTTGGCGTAGAAACCCCGTCTAGTCGAACACCGATTTCCTTATAAAACTCACTTTCCTTGCGGCAACATAACTGTTTGTATGCCCTATTAGCTTCCAAGTACATTTTCCTTATTAATTCCGAATCATTATGCCTGTGACTATTCAGAAGCTCGAAAGACCTACCTCTCGCTCTAAAGCAATCACGATCGAACCACAACTTTTTGGCTGGTATCTTGAAATAGTTTTCCTTATTATTACTTGCAGGCTTACTATTACGCCCCGCCGCCTCCTCAATACAATCAATGATGAACGTTTCTTTCATATCAATATCAGCAGCCACATTATAGTCTAACAACAACTTTTTGAGCTTGACGTTGTAAACCTTCTTCTTACTATCCGACCATATTAACCTAGGCAACAAGGGCAAGGTGCTGCCATCTTCCTCTCGACAATCACTCCTAACTGTCAACACAATGGGCATGTGATCGGAGTATGTCTCGGTTAGAATTTCAAAATCAACTAATTCGTCCATCATGTGCAACGAAACCCCACATATATCATTAACCGACGCACCACGGGCTCCAATATACGTATATTCCCCCATGCTATCTGAAACGGAGCGCCCATTCATTATAACCAACCCCATCTCGTTACAAGAGTCCACAAACATCTTCCCAAAACTATTCTCTATCGAATCCTTACTAATCCTAAACGACGATACAATTGCAGGGATTCCTTCCACCAATTCATCAGGAATTTTCTGCAAGTTGCCAATCCGTACATTTGCATCACCAATTAGTATAACATTATTACATAATTTATCATTAATTTTACCTATTATTTTAGAAAAATCATCATACCATCTACTAATATTTAAATACATAGGGAAAATCGAGAAACACCTATCTCCGACTTTTATGTTTGCTAATAAACATCCAAGTTCTGCATATGGTTCAAAACTACATTCAATCCCTCGCCTACAACCGACCATAATCCCCCCGCTAGCCCTTCCAAAACTCGAAATTCTTTCCGCTCCCACCCATGCAATATCAAAATTACCAAAATATTTTATAAACTTATCGAAGTCGGATTCAATTACATGCGTTTCCACAATGACAATAATATCGAAACCATTTATGAAATCACAAAAACCAGGGTCCTTAATTCTTTGCTTAAGGCCGTTGATGTTATAAGACATTATCTTCCAATGACGGTTCCGGATCATTTCCATTATTTTCGTGTGGTGGACATCAGCCGCACGATTCTTCGCTCGTTGCTATGCAATTCTAGGTCCAGGAGCTTGAGCAACAAACGGACGACGAGCTGCTACCTTCCCAGACCTCACATCAGCAATGAATTCAGCCAGATCTTCCCCAGCAACGGATCGCAACGATTCAATTCCATTTTCCTGATTCGGTTTCACAAGACCATTCACATCATTCCAGAAGAAAGTGGCCCCATTCACCATTAACTTATTACTTCGTACGGATACATTCACAGTTTCTCCTTTACGTCTCTTCAATTCGTGCATAATTGCAAATAACTTCCCACGCTTCTCACGTGTTGCAATGCTATAGTCTTGAGATATAAATATCTTTGTGCCTCTCAATTTATTGGCATTTTTTAGAATCGTCCATTTATCCGCTGCTGCAACTAATTCAACAAGTATCATCCACGTCGGTATCGCCTGACCGATGAAAAACGCCTTATTGATTTTGATGTGCTCATTGATCTTCAACACTTCCACCAACAATTTGGTAACAATCGTCATAGGGTCCGCCCCGGTCTCCGGTGGAATACCCCTGAACAACAAATTATTCTCCTTAGATTTATTTATGAGGAATTCAATGGTTTCAGAATTTTTTGTACAATCAGCGCGAAGTCCGTTCACCTCCTCCCTCAGCTTAACATTTTCCTGCTTCAGAGTTTGCACCTCCGAATTAAGAGCGAGGAAATCATCCTTAGTGGGCAACGCCTCCTTAATTGCTGCCATAAGTTCCCCCAAAGTTAGCTGTCCCACCTGAGCTTCCTCGCGCATCTCTCCAGCGTGCAATGTTCCGAGCGAGTTTGATCTGGGGCGTTTACGTGAGAAAAATTTATCAATAGTTTGTCCTGACATAAACAGTTATGACAATAGCGACTATAACATTGACGAATATACAACAGTGACAATGGACAAAAGTTGAGTCAGGGACAACGTCAGGCGTCAGTCGGTAGGTACGTTATGCGTTCCGATCCTCGTGCTTTTGTGAGCTAGCGGATGACGATAAACTCTGTTGTTGTCGCCCCCGGTCTCCAGACCAGACTGATTCCGTCAATCCCCCACCGATACGTCAATCAAACCGTGGAAAGGCGAGTTAGAGAGGGACACAATCTCTACGCATGCGCTTCTTACCTCAAGGTCATCCCAAATGTGGCTCCAAGCCTCCTTCCCAGGCGAATTGAGATTTTAGCACAAAATATAAGTTCCAAATAACTGCCAAAAACCCACACAAGAGACCTCAGACTCACCAAAAATCGCGAGATAGAACCGAGTCAGAGCACTCAGCGAAAATCCGACGGAAAACAAGTAGTTTTACCCTGATAAATCATCCACTTTCCACGGACACGATCTAACTCCGATGACAGCCAACAGGCGAGACCTGTATAGATCATTGAAATGGTTTTCATAATCACTGAAAACTCCACAGCGGAATGTAGTCAATCATGATGTAGGTAACGTAAAACGTCGAAATTGGTCATTTAAGCAACTGGAAAGTTATGCTTGAAGTAATTTACGATGGTGTATGCGCAGAATGGTGTAATGATTTGAGAAAAATGAAATTGGTAGGGGACAATCTAAAGCCTAATCCGCACATTCCTAGACAATGTCATCAAAATCTGATAAAAACTAGAAATCAACCCTGTTCCTGGAATTACATTTTCGCGCTTGCGCAGGAGCTACTAATGAGGCAATTATGTTGAGATTAATGGGAATAATTAAACCATCGCCCCCCAAATATGCACCGAATTGGGGAGAGGTTGGACAACTAGAGCGTGAAAAAAAAAAACGCTTGAAGTAGTTTACGTTTGCGCATGCGCAGAATGAAGTCCATAGGGGAACATTTGCAGCCTAACCCGCACATTCGGACGAAAACTGTTGAAATTAGGCTCGTTAAAAGGAACACACATTTGTCCGTGCGCAGTAGCCACTAATGATGGAATTATATTGAATTTGCTAGGAAATGCTAAAATTATTATCTCTCTCACCTATCCTCAAAATTTGAGCGAGGTCAGACGACGGAGAAGAAAATAATGCGTGATGGAATTGACGTTTGCGCATGAATCAATATTGGCATTATGTCAGCTAATATTTTTTCATTCGATTTTTAGATTTTACGCTTTTTGAAATGTAAACCAACAAATTTTCAGGGGGTTAAAAAAATGTTTCTTGGTCGCTTAAAGAGGTGCATTACTTATTGAAAATGATAAACCAAAATCTTACCAATGTAGGTAGGTACATTAAATGGGAAATCCAACACATTTCACTCAATAACTGTACATACTTTCAACTAGTTCAAGCGAGTGCTGCACTGTAGTGGATTTATATACATCTGACTGGGAGTCTCTTGTGATTATGAATTTCGCATAATCTTTTCGGCTACTTGTTTTGTTTCGTCTAGACGTAGCCTGACGTCTTTTTGTATAGTTCTAATGTGTGAACTTATTTTTGGTGGCCCTGAAAAGGTCAGTGAGGTGGTGAGTTCACCACATGCATGAAGCTCTATTCCATCAATCTTTCAGCAAATGGTGACCTTATTCCATTGGTCGGTGCCTCAGCCCCTGTGGCATCTCTCCTCCTTGAAACACTCTAATAAATAATACCAGAGTGAGCAAGATCAAACGATAGTCAATGATTCATAATGACAAAAATTGGAGACAGTACCTACCTACACCAACCGTAAAGTTTGATTTAATTGACCTTGCTTTTGTTATTTTATTGACGAATCCTGTCAATTTGAATAGGAACTGTTGGCTGTGAGCATTATTCGTTTTTAAATCTGCATTAGAAATTACCTTCCTTCTAAGAATTCTAAAGTTTCAATTCTTACGTACAACTTGATTGGCTATATTCACAATATGTGCTAGTGCACACGCACACACCCATACGCACTCACCCATTATTCATTAGTGTAATACTATCACAGGGAAAGTGCTATGGTCCAAAAAGGGCACTGACCCGATTGGTCCACCGGGTGAGGTGAATAGGGTCACCCATAGGTTTTTCAAGCAAAAAATTAAATATCTCCTATTCAACACAAGCGTGTACCAAATAGGTCACGGATCTTAAAAAAAAAATGTTTTCCGAAACCACCAGTTTTTTTTTTTTTTTTTTTTTTTTTTTTAACCATTTTTCGGGCTGTACAACAAAAAAGCGAATTTCTCAATAACTTGTTTATTTATAAAAAGTTGAATAAATATTTATTCAGTCTTTAAATGCTATTTATCTCGTGAAATGACTGATATATTGAGTAGGTAAACATTAACCATGACTGAACATTATTCTAAACCAAATAAATTATCACAATCGAAGCATGTTTAAGCTCGAAAATTGAAAGGAACTAGAAGAATTAGAAAAAACTGACTCATAAAATTAACTGACTGAAGGCACTAGAATTAAAAATCACAATGAAGAGTCAAATTTATAAAAATCACAATGAAGAATCAAGAATGATTGAATAAATTAAAAATCACAATGAAGAATCGAGCTACAACTTGATTGAGATTCAATGCATCACAATTAGGAAGCTCCAAATCACTCAAAATGAGTGGCATCAACCATGAAGTGGTAGTGTCCTCGTTGAAGCTTCTTCAACCTTATAATTCCAGTTTATAGTCACGCACTATCACTCAGACGAACTAAAAGTTGCTGACCCGATTCGCCCCACTTTTGCCCGAAAACTGCCTCCCGTCGAAAAAAAAATCAAAACAAATCGAACGGTTTATGCCACTGCTGTCAAATTCGGAGGGAATTATCAAAACAAGTTCAGGGTTGTGTTATCACAAGGACAGGCAACCAACCTTCACACAGTTGGCTGGGCGAACTAAGTTTGTGGGCTATTGTAAAACAGCTGATTTGGGCATCGCCATTTTCATGGCTGGGTAGCACCCATGGCGGACAGTAAATCGTTAGCAAATCGATAAATTGACGCATCGATACCTAAGGAATCGAATGCCGTTTGGATCGTCTCGATATCTTTGTCCGTTGCCGATATTTTGCGATATTTGTAATTTTCCTGAAAATTGACCCTATTCACCCCACTGACCCGATTCGCCCCAACTTACGGTAGTTTTGCTTTTTCGTAGGCTGACTCTAAGCTCAGAAGTGTACAAGAACTCACGGTCTGTCACCCAGAATGTTGTACAGATTCTTGACTTAGAATTCATCATTAATTATGTCCAGGTGAAAGTCCTGTCATAATATCACGCATTGAGAACAGTTTTTAATGCCACCATTTTTGATGATTATCCAGGGCCGACTTAATTCCCTAAAGAACCATACCTACTTATCTAACCTTGGAGTTCTAAATTGAGCCCCAAAGCAGTGCTTCCAAGGCACAAAAGAAAGAAATAGTTCTTTTGCTAGACTTATTTTATCATTTTCAGCATGTATTTATTTATTTATTTTAATTTTACTTTATTATTATTTTTTTTATGTTACCTATTTATTTTGTCTCACTTGCGCCAGTTTCTGCTATTAATCCTGAATAAGAACCACTTGAGGACCTACTTCAAGACAACTTAGTGGAACATTTGTGTCTTTTGTGTGTTTAACGGTTGTTTCCCTCGTTTTCCATTATTTACTTACTATGTATTATTATTATTTTTGTTTATTTATTTTTGCTTCCGAGTCTGCAAAGCAGCGGAAGCTTTGTTTTCACTTTCGAAATGAAAAAAAAGTTTTGTGCTCCAAAATCAAAATTTCCACTCGCATTTTGAGTTTCATGGCTTTCTGAATAAATTTGGTTTCGTGTCTATATGTCCGTCTGTGTGTCCACATTTGCTTGCCACAGCCATAACATCCACGATTTCGATTGGATTTTAATGAAATGTTCAGGGATAGTGTGGGTTTAGCCCTAGTTGGTCCCCTATCAGTTTCATCATGACTGAATCAGCAGTAGGCTCCTCGCATGCGTGAACGTAATTTTCTTGTGATGTCATAAGTCCGTCAATGTAGAACAGATTTTAATCAGGTTATCAGGGATGATGCGGGAAAGATCCCTTGAAGTCCCTTACAACATTCATCATGATTGAATCAGCGGTACGCTATGTGCACTATGCGTATGTAAGAGCGTTTGTCTTTCTACATTTCCTTGCCACAGCCATAACATCCACAATTTTGGTCAGATTTCAATGAAATTTCCAGGAATAGCGTGAATTTAGCCCTAGATGGTTCCCTATAAGTTTCATCATGATTAAATCAGTGGAACACTCAGAGCATGCGTGAACGTAATTGTCTTGTTGAAGTCACGTTGAAGCCACGACGAAGCTATGTGCCATGTCCTTAGTAGTATATTTTTTATTTTATTTATTTATTTATTTATTTTTTATTCATTTAGATGATGGAATAAAATGGTTGAATCAAATATTCAAACCATGTGTTCCTTTAACAACTCAAAACGATGTGATTTGGCTCAAATATTGGCTCAATAGCATGTACGTCAACATCGCCGAAGTAAACTATCCGTATCCTGCCAATTTCTTGGCTCCGCTCCCAGCTCATCCTGTCAGAGTAAGTGCCTAGCTACCTATCATTTAACAGGTGAGTTTTTGCAGTGCACAATATTGCTTCATAATGAAACGGTTGGGCACTATAATGGTTCCGAGCATCCCCTGGAGTACTATACAAATTCTATGTTGAGATATGACTAATATTGTCCGATGCATTTTCTTGCAGGTTCTTTGTCACCTTGTCGAAAACACCGAAAACAAAGACAAACCACTTGTGAGCGCCATTTTCAAAGCGGCGACTTTATATTTCAACAGCACTGGAACAGCCAAATGTATGGATTACTTCTCTCAGGGGTCATCAGGTTTGGATCTCTACGGATGGAGTTTTCAGGTAGGCACCTATACCTTCAAACCTAAAATAAGTGTACTCATTGCTTACCGTTTCTGCTGATTTATTATGTGATCATGTTTGAATATATCTTATTCTTCTAAGCAAAGTACATATTATAGAGGTATACGTTGATTAAGATCCACAATGAAGGCACTTGTGTTACTTCTTTCAATGCTTATGACTTTTGATTGCATTTACTTCGCAGTTATTTCTTTGATCCGCTCAATTTTTCACAGACCTGCACTGAAATAGTGATGCCAATGTGCGACGATGGAGACACCATGTTTGAAAAATCACCTTGGGACATCAAGGCGATCTCTGACAGTTGCTACCAACAGTTCAATGTCCGACCTGAAGTCGACTACGTTCGGAAAATGTATGGTGGAAAGAACATATCCGATTCGTCCAACATCATTTTTAGGTTTGCATATTATTATTTTTTTTAACATTCCAGCGATTCTCAAAAATGTTGGAAGAGAGGGGGGGGGGGGGCATAATTTAACGGACGGGCGGCTTTTATCGAAGATGTCAACATTTCTACAGCTCTTCTTGATGTTTGGTAGGCCAATTCTTGTGTGTAGAGAGGATTTTTAACTGCTAAACCCCCTAATTTTGCGGGAAGTTCCATAATTTCTGCTTCATCCTTCGTGATTTCTTGCCCTAGAAGTGCAGGTAGAAAATGTTGGCGAATCGCATCCTTTATAGGTTTGTATTCTTCATGGTATCCTGGTATCACGCGCTGACAGAAGGCCCATTCAAACTGGAATGATTTTGTGAAAGCAGCATGCGCTGCCTGCGGACTTTTTTTCGCAGCAATATTCTGCATATTATATCAATTCTCGCCTTGCGGCAATTTCTTCTTTATCGTACGTGTCCTTAATGGGGCTCTGTACCATCTAAGAGAGTTATTAGTGGCGGGTAATTCTAGCTAACTTAAGGTCTAGAGGTAGTCGCATTGCAAGGATTCTTTCTGCTTGCTGTGCTCATCCCAGGTCCCACAGTGGTTCAAAAACCCAAACTAGCTACACAAAATTACATTTTCAAATTGAAATAACCTCAGTAGGTCTTGGCATGCATTTTAATAGGTCTGGACTAGTGGAACTTAAGGCCGCCATCAATTGTTTACGACCTGATGTGCCAGTGTTTGCTGAGAAAATGACAGTTTGTAACCAGTTCACTTCAACAGATCAACGAGTGAACTACCTATTTAATCTGGCTTGGGACACGAGATATCTTCTATGTATATGAATAGTGGTAAGCAAACAATTATTGATTAGGTAGATTAATATTTTAGCATGAAAATAAGTAATTTTTTTGGATGTTCATTAGTATAAAGTCCTAGTCACTCTGAGTCACTCAGCTCTGGAACCAGGAATACATTGGTGGGGATGTCTCCAAAAAGAATCAGATTAAAATCGTTCTGCCTTTAGTAAGGTTATGTGCTTTTTCGTAAGAGAAGAAAATACGATTTCATAATTTGTTTACAACTTGTCTTCGCAAAAGAGTCAGATGAGTGTTATACCCCCAAACCTGAGCTATGCTACCTCTCATTTAACGCATATTTGCATTTTAGCATGAATATGCTTTAGCCGTGACCTAACTACCGAAAAATGTCCCACGAGAGTGCAAGAAAAGTAGCGCCAATAATTGTGATGATTTCCGCTTACAACCGAGTCGTTGCTAGGGATATGATACTTCGTCGTTTTGCATTCCACAAAATTCGTTGACCATTCGTTCGAAAGCTCTCGATTTATCCAACCATACGTTAATACTGCGAAGTGCGTGGCCAACAAGCTGAGTTATGAGCATGGTTATATAAATAATTGTTTACACACAGGTATCATTCTCAATAATTGATATTGTGAACATGATTGCAACCGCTTGTTAATTTCTGATGATTTCATTGAGCTTGTGTTTCGATGATTTGATTCATAGCAGGTGATCTGAGTATTACGAAAACGGTTTGATTTGTGAAGCGAAGTTGAATTATTTTAATAGGTAATTTCTATACTTTACACTATAGTTGAAGCCTCTTTAGCCTCTTTCTATAATAAAGTGAATGTTTACTCGCGAGTTTCTATTAGGAGATCATCATCTCACAAGAGCTCAATCGTCGTGATCATTTCTATAATAAAGTGAATGTTTACTCGCGAGTTTCTATTAGGAGATCATCATTCACAAGAGCTCAGTTATCAAATAATACTGTGAGAGCGAGGAGCTAAAACATTTTTTTGTTTTGAATGATAAACAGAGTTCAGAGGCCGATGGGGGGTCGGGTTCAGAGAATCGACGAGGAGTGAGTCGTGTACGGCTATAGCATATTCATGTTTTTTAATTTTAGCCGTCAGGCTCAAAGGAACTGTGGCTTTTTTTTTTTTTTTTTTTTTTTTTTTTTTTTTTTTTTTTTTTGCATCAGTTACAAATAACACTGTACAGCCAACACTAAGTAATTGATATGAAATATATACAAAACATACAGCTACAGTAGTACATAGTAGTATCACAGCTTCAGACCGCACGCTTGTAGGAAGTTGAATAGAAAAAGTTCTGTGTCCCACTTGTGGAACAACGTGGCTCTTTGGTTGTGTGTCTTGGTGCACTCCATAATCAGGTGCTCTGCAGTTTCTTCTGTTCAGCAGGTGGAGCATAAGCCACTTTCCTCCTGACCAATACGGTACAGGAATGATTTGTTGACGGTCACCCCGCTTCTCAATCGTACTAACGCCTTATAAAACTGTTTTTGTAGGCCAGCGAAGGATGGATGGAGTGCCAGGGTGTCGGTTATGTTGCAGGGAACAAGGCAGTGTAGCGTCGGCCAGAAGGATAAGTAGAGTGCCATATTTGCATCTGGTATACATTAATGTTTGTTCTAATTCCGGATTTATAGGGGGTCCCCGTCCCTTGCCACCACTTTAAAAATTTTGAAGCCATCTAAAGAGCTCATTATTTCTTCGAAAATTCGCTAAAATCACATCTCAGCCACGGATGAGATAGAAAGTGCGGTTGGTAGCATTCTACACCATTTCTTTTGGTTTATTATTTCCAATAATAAGCCTATGTGATCGTGTAGCAAAAAATTTTTATAACCCCCCCTCAAACTTTGTCACTTTACGTTTCAAGGTGCGTAGAATCCAAATTTGAAATGTCCGTCCGCCGTTCGCCGTCCGCCGTCCGGGCCATAAAAGGCCTAAGAATTGACTTAAAAAACCCGTTCTTTCGCACATAGACTCTATTTGGGGTCTAGTTGGTCCTAACGTTTAACCATCCCGATCGCTTTACTCGCATAGATGCTATGGGCCAAAAACGGGCGAAAAAGTGTCTTTTTCAACGCGAGCACACCTGGCACGCTTGGCAGGGGGTCACGGTGGATGGAGAGAGGGGTGAGCGGGGGGGTGGAGTGGGAGGAGGCGCCGGCGCCGCGGCACCTTGTGGTGGGTACGGCGCCGGCGTTCCTTCGAGGCATGAATATGTTTTTTTCAAGGTCATATTTGTGTGTTAATACCAAAGCTTTTCCAACGCATATTTAATAACATATCCTCTCGACTTTTCGTACGTACTTAGATAATGATATTATTAAGGAAATAACTATTTGAATAGATAGGAGCTCAAATCGAGAAATATAAACATGCGTATATAATTATAGAAGTATAGGTTGTGGCAACTCGAAGTAGGACACGCCGAGGAGTCTGGACGGGTCTTATGACGTACGCTAGCCCACTAAAACTACGATCATACTCAATTGAAAAAATAATAAACCTTTGTGAAATAATTTGCAGCGTTTTTTTCTTTCAAGTCATGGGGAAATCACCATCTGCGCAGATGGGTATAATAAATAAATAATGAAACTTGTTTTTCCCTGGTAACTAAGAAATAGTTTTTTTCCCTTTTAATGGCATTTTATTAAAATACAGCCATACAGTTTACAAATGTACAAATGTGATCTAGAAGTTGAAGTTACATGAATTTATAAATGAAAGTAATTCTGGGTAAATTACAGGGTGTTTAAGAATAGGGGCATGGTTAAAGGGCACTTTAAATTAGCATATAAACGGTCAAATGATGTTGTTCTTTGGTAGGTAAAAAAATTCATTCCATTATTAAATGTTCTGCGTTACATGTATTACAGTCACAATATGAGCACTCTGGGGAGTCTCGCACACTTATACGGTGCAGATATTCCGGGGTTACCGCTATTCCTGTCCTGAGTCTAGAGAGAACTCCGCAGAATTTTCTCTCTCCAGGTGCATCGTTCATCCATGGTCTTGTTGGGGCAGAGTTGGTTGATGGCTTTTGTAGAATGGTAGCGTGTTGGTTTCTGCATAAGTTTCTCGCCACCGTAAATTGAAATGCTCCTGTATAACCCTGTAAATATCATCTTTTGGCAGGGTAACATAGATGAATGGCCCTACCCTCGCCCCTTGCTTGGCTAAGGCATCTGCCTTGATTTTACCACACACACCGTAATGACCTTTAATCCATAGCAGTATTATTTTTGTGCCTTTTACAGTACACTGATGCAGTAATTGGAGTAACTGAGCTACTATGGTCTTATTGGCATTATTCGGTGCTGGGTTTCTTATCAGATGAACGGTACTTAGAGAGTCTGTGCAGAAGACAACTACAGGTCGTGGTGGTGTGGTACTGTCCAGTACGTACTGACAGCCCATCTTAACACCCATAACCTCAGCTGTAAACGAGCTTGCATTTGGTGAGAGCTTCCACATCCTTCCCATCTTGCTCGTTGCATCCCAAAATGCCGTTCAACTTCTGTTGACTTTGAGAAATAGTTTAGTAATATAAATAGCAAAATAACGTATAAACTACTCTCATTACTTTTAGGCTTTTCTGATACACAATATTGATTTTTGCAGTAACGGATTGCTGGATCCCTGGTCTGGCGGTGGAGTCACCTACAACGTGTCTCCCACAGCTGTGGCCGTCATCCTCCCAGACGCAGCTCACCATCTCGACCTCCGCTTCAGCAACCCCCTTGACCCCCACTCCGTACGCGCTGCACGCAAATTCTACAAGTGCACCTTCAAGAAATGGATCAGGGAGAGCTGGTAATCATTCATTTTTGTGTGATTGTTGAAAAAACATTGTATACATGTAAAGTTGTTAAGTTTGTACCTATAAGAATAAATGTAAATAACCGTCCATTACATTTCTTGGCCCAAAACCCTTATTGGTATCTGTTTGAGATTGTTCGAAATCAGCTTAATAGCTTTTCACGCTTAGATATACAGGGTGCCCCAGATAACAACCCCCCCCCCCCCTGCCTTTTATCATCTTTAACACGTTCACTGCGGCTCCGCGTGAGTTCCGATTCAATGACTGTGCTTCGCACGCGGCTGCCGCGTGAACGGGTACTGTAAAATAAGCCAACCTCCTCGTTCCACCGCGCATGAAATGGACTTAATTTCTTCTTCCTGCACTTGCTTTGAACTTTCTGAAGCCACTGAAAAATTCGGACAAAGGTTAGGGTTCTCTGGTGCAAAGATAATCAATTTCCCACCAAAAATTTACTGAAACGTGAGGGATAATTATTATAATAGTTAAACTAGAGATTATCAACAATTTATGCAACGTTTCTTGACTTTCCACATTCATGAAACCGAATTATTGACAATTATAGAACGTTGAATTTGTCATGCGGCGGCCGCGTGAGCCGCACACGGTGAGAGATTTGCCCTAATATTTCATCCCCAGTGCAGCTCACGCGCCCACCACGTACGATGATCAGATGGCTTCCGCATAGCACTTGCGGCTCCGGTACACACTCCGCAGCGAACGTGTTAATATTTATTCATTTATTTACAAAACAGGCGATGCCCAATTACAATATTATTAACAAAATAAATTCGTCTCTTGATGAGGAAACAAAATCGGTGTTTCAGAGGAAAGAAAATAACAGTATAAGTATATGTGTATATATAAGGTCAAAATCACAAACAAACACTTCTTGTAGCTGAGATGAGTTTAGGGCTATGTGGACAGAAGTTTTCAGGGTGGACGGTGGATGGTGCGTAATATTTTTGAGCGGAAGGTTCGAGATGGCTGATCATGGAAAAATTCTAAGGCTGGATTTCGTTGGAGTATAGAGGTTGGCCTGACGTGGGATTCAATTGAGAGGCTGTTCATACAGGTAATTAGTTGTGGAGAATTGAATATGAAAAATGGGTTGGTTACGGGGGTAAAAAGCTGGAATATGTAGGTTAATTTCGGGGATGAGTTCGGGACAGTCATTCCGGTTGTTCAACAAGTTGAAAAGGAACAACATGTCAGATACAATGCGACGCTCTTTGAGGCTGGTGAGTCTGCAGCGATCGGCTAGGGTTCTGGAGCTATATTCTTCTTGTGGTATGCGTAATTTATAACCCAGGTATCTCACGAACCTCCGCTGAACTCGATCTAGCCGATCCTTGTAAGTTTGATAATATGGTGACCATACGATTGAGCAATACTCCATTATTGGCCTTACGATCATTGAGTACAGTCGGAACTCATTCAAGTTAGAAGGAATTTCAAATGGTAACCCCCTCTTTTTTAACACAGAATGTGTTTTAGCCTTGGCATCTACAACCGGAAACGATTAGTTTATAAATGTGTAACGAAAATGATGGAATGAAACGGTTAATTAAATATTCAAACCATGTGTTCCTTTAACTAATCAAAACGATGTGATTTCGCTCAATCAAATATTGGCTCAGCAGCATGTATGTCAACATCGCCATGGTAAACTATCCGTATCCTGTCAATTTCTTGGCTCCTCTCCCAGGTCATCCTGTCAGAGTAAGTGCCTAGCTACCTATCATTTAACAGGTGAGTTTTTGTAGAGCACGATTTTGCTTCATAATGAAATGGTTGGGCACTATAATGGTTCCGAGCATCCCCTGAAATACTATTCAAATTCTATGTTGAGATATGACTAATTGTCCGACGCATTTTCTTGCAGGTTCTTTGTCATCTTGTTGAAAACGCTAAAAACAAAGACAAACCACTTGTGAGCGCCATTTTCAAAGCGGCGACTTTGTATTTCAACAGCACTGGAACCGTCAAATGTATGGGTTTCTTCTCTCAGGGGTCATCAGGTTTGGATTTCTACGGATGGAGTTTTCAGATAGGCACCTATACCTCCAAACCTAAAATAAGTGTACCCATTGCTTATAGTTTCTGCTGATTTATTATGTGTGTTAACAATTATTCACATAACCATGTTCATAACTCAGCTTGTTGGCCACGCACTTCGCAGTAGTTAACATAATATGGTTGGATAAATCGAGAGTTTTCGAACGAATTATCAACGAATTTTGTGGGATGAAAAATGATGAAGTACCATTTCCCTAGGAACGACTCGGTTGTAAGCGGAAATCATCAGAAATTGTTGCAATACGTATACCTCAATAATAATATTATATATACCTATAATATTATACCTGTATAATAATATTATAGAGGTATTATACGTGTGACAACAATTTGTGATGATTTCCGTTTACAACCGAGTCGTTGCTGGGGAAATGGTACTTCATCATTTTTCATCCCACAAAATTCGTTGATCATTCGTTCGAAAACTCTCGATTTATCCAACCATATTATGTTAACAAGCTGAGTTATGAGCATCGTTATTTGGATAATTGTTAACACACGGGTGATCATTCTCAATGATTGATATTGTGAACATGATAGCAACTGCTTGTTAGTGCTGATGATTTCATTGAGCTGGTGTTGAGTCGTTGCGCTGGTGATAAATAAACAAAACAACTTAACATAGAAGGAACCTAGTGATGAGATACACCGCAAAATCTGAGTCATTCTTATATGCGGGTTTCACGGGTTTATGGAAACGCGTGAGCTAAATCATATACTGTGTGCCCTATTATAATCGCGATTAATTATATCGTGATTAATTATAATCAAATTATAATTAAATCGCGATTGGTGGAGTAAAAACTATAGCGCACGCGCAATATTAAAATTGACCGTTAATTTCATTATAACCTTCCATTATATAATTCATTAATTTCTTATAACCTCGACTTATAAATCATTTTGACCCCCCAACCTGGCAGACTTGGTTTTCTTTTTTAAATCCTGTTTGGGATTCTACGTATCTTGAAACGTAAATTAACAAACTTTGGTGAAGGGGGGTTGACAGTATTTTTTCTTGGTCGTCCACAAAGGTTCCTTATTGAATATAATATTCGATAAACAATCATGATGTATGACTGGAATTTTTTTTTATCAATTAGGTACTTATATGAATTATCTTTACAATTGGTGTGCTTTTGGCTCATTAAAGAGGACACTACCTTACTACTCATCACAATACCATCACTACCTATTATCGCTATATTATTAGTGATATTCCAATGACTCTGATAACATTTCGATACATTAAGTTTCCTATATCTAATTATTCGATCGTCCTCATTACCCATTTCAAGCGTAATACGAGCAATGAGCACCTCGGTAGCTTATTTCGGGTGCTTGGTGGCCTTCGCTCAGGGTTACGTTTTCTCTTCCTTCGAAGTCCCGGTAAGTGAATGAATGATTTATTGGCAGATTTAGTTAATGAAATAGTATAATACTCGTATAAGAAGGTTAAAAGTAAAAATTTAAAGATACTCAAAATATAGAATCAAAAATTAAATGGCTGCCCACCGAGTACAAGTTCCAGAGAACTTGTGCTCCTCGAAGGTGTTCTTACAAAATTAAACAAGTAGATAAGTGCTCACGAAGTGAGTCACATGATAGCGCTTTTTCTTGTAAGGAGATCCGCGTGAAATATACGCTTCCTGCGTTAAATAGAGAAAATGGCTTTGGAGCTCACTCAGCTGATCGATGACCTTTCATGCGTCTTCAGTATTCTTCCTTGAGCCTCCCTCTCAAATAAAAATTTATTTTTCACATTTCATCAATTTCGCATTTTTTGAAAAAAAAATTTTTGATCCTAAATCATACCTACCTATCAGTATGTAGAATACGAGGTTAAGAGGACTTAATGGGACGACAAACGGTTTGACGAAAGCGGTACTCAATGTACGGCCTGTACTGCCAAAAAACGTGAGCTTCCTCTCGAAAACTCAAATTAAAAACTTCTTTTTCACATTCATCAATTTCGCATTTTTTGAAGAAAAAAAAAATATTTTGATCTTAAATGATACCTATCAGTATGTAGAATACGAGGAGGTTAAGAGGACGTAATGGGCCGACAAACCGTTTGACGCCAGCGGTACTTAATGTACGGCCTGTACTGCCTAAATAAAATAAAAATTGAGTTTTCATTATAAAGTCCCCAGTTTATCAAATTTGCTTAGAACTAACTTCACATTTGACGGCACATCAGATAGGTGCAAATTTTATCATAAAAATTCAATTTTTCTTTTATTTTGGTAGTACAGGCCGTACATCAAGTACCGCAGGCGTCAAACCGTTTGTCGGTCCATTACGTCCTCTTAACCTCGTATTCTACATACTGATATGTATGATTTAAGATCAAAAAAATTTTATCCAAAACTCGGCGCTTTGCGCCTCGGCGGGGGGCTCCGCCCCCCTGCACCCCCCGGTTTATTTCTTTTTCCATACTCTGTATGAAATCATAGGAACACAGAATGTGTTTTTGCGATGATTCTATTTCCTTACCAACGGCTTGGTTGCACGTGAATAATAACAAAATTTGGCAATAATAAAATAAATAATTGTTAGACATTTAATTTGGTCTAAAACCCTATAAATATTATATAAATAAATATGTAACTACAAGAAAAATACTATATAAATTGAGAGCTTTCCAACGAATGGTGAACGATTTCTGTGCGATTAAAATTGCGGAAGTTCCATTTCCCTACCAACGGCTCGGTTGTACGTGAAAATCATAAGAAAATTTACAAGCGGTTGCAATCATGTTGACAATATCAATTATTGAGAATGATCATCTGTGTGTAAACAATTGATTCAAATAACCATGCTCATAACTCAGGTTGATGGCCACGCACTTCGCAGTAGTTAACATAATATGGTTGGATAAGTCAGGAGCTTTCCAACGAATGGTGAACGATTTCTGTGCGATTAAAATTGCGGAAGTTCCATTTCCCTACCAACGGCTTGGTTGTACGTGAAAATCATTATAGTAGGCGCATAACGGTTTTTTCTGTCGGTTTTTTGTGACGATTTTTTTCCGGTAGGTCATCGCAAAAACACATTCTGTGTTAAAATCGAAATTGATTAAATGTTCAAAAGAAGTTTTATTTTGAGTTTTCATGGGGAAGCTTACGTTTTTTGGGAGTACAGGCCGTACATTAAGTACCACTGGCGACAAACCGTTTGTCGGCCCATTACGTCCTCTTAACCTCGTATTCTACATACTAGTAGGTATGATTTAAGATCAAAAAATGTTTTTTCAAAAAATGCGAAATTGATGAAATGTGGAGTTTTCATGGGGAAGCTCACGTTTTTTGCGAGTTCAGGCCGTACATTAAGTACCACTGGCGACAAACCGTTTATCTGCCCATTACGTCCTCTTAACGTCGTATTCTACATACTGGTAGGTATGATTTAAGATCAAAAAATTTTTTTTAAAAAATGCGGAATTGATCACATGTGAAAAAGAAGTTTTTATTTTGAGTTTTCATGAGGAAGCTTAAGTTGTTTGTAAATTTAGACATGACTACCAGAAAGAGCAGACGATTTACCATAAGAATTGGCCACCTTACTTATCGCACAATATTATCGCACAATGTTATCGCACAATAACGGTTGAGCAATTAAAACAAAAGTTAGTGTTTGGCGCACACCCCTAAACTTCGGACAGTTGTAGAGAAAAGGCTGGGCGAAGAAGGGGTCTGAAAATTTGGCTCCTAGCTTGTATTCCCAATGGGTACAGCATACTAGAACATCAGGACTTTTAAAAAATATCGAAAAAAAAAGTTTGGCCGTACGCGTGAAATGACCCATATATAAGAAGGTTAAAAGTAAAAATTTAAAGATACTCAAAATATAGAATCAAAAATTAAATGGCTGCCCACCGAGTACAAGTTCCAGAGAACTTGTGCTCCTCGAAGGTGTTCTTACAAAATTAAACAAGTAGATAAGTGCTCACGAAGTGAGTCACATGATAGCGCTTTTTCTTGTAAGGAGATCCGCGTGAAATATACGCTTCCTGCGTTAAATAGAGAAAATGGCTTTTCAGCCCACTCAGCTGATCAAGAACCTCTCAGTCGTCTTCAGTATTCTCCCTTCAGCCTCCCTCTCGAATTTCAGCTTCCTGCGTTAAATATTAGACAAAATGGCTTTGGAGCTCACTCCGCTGATCAATGAGCTCTCATACGTCAGTGGCTCCTGATACATCTTTATCCTCGCCATGTTACAGATTACATCCATACCACGTTTCATCAAAATCGGACTTCGGGAAGTGGCATTTAAAACGATTTTAAGAGGACACACATACATACATCAACGTACAAATAGAACACAATTGCTCATTTTTCCTTTTTAAAAGAAAATGCGCCACAAACCAATGGAGGCCACAACAATCTTCAGCGAAATAATAGAAAATCTACGATGCTTGAATATAAAAACAGAAACCCAAAGAGAGGTAAAAAGGATACAAACTAATAAATTGAAACAATAACAAAGTACTTGCCGCTAATGACCCTCTGGTTGATGTGCGGCTAAACCACACAATAAAATTTTAAAAAATCGATACATGGAGAAAATGGGATTGAAGGTCCAAAGTGAGTTTGTTGGCCGCGTTTCCAAGAATTAGAATCCGCGATGAGAAAATGGGATGGAAGGTCCAAGCAAATTAAATTAAAAACTACTTGCGATTTGCGATTTTAAATCGGAGAGACTATTGAAAGAAAATAAATTAATACGCTTATGAGAACGAAATCGAAGTGCACAAACAGGGATTTTGTCTATAAAATCCTGTATTAGTAGGACGAATAATGCAGTCGACTATGTTAAAAGGTTACCTACAAATTCCCTAGCGCTTTTAAACTCATGTTCCTAATCAGGAATTATTTCAATCTATTTTTATTTATCAACAGGTCGTCCTAAAGACATGAAATATGTCCAAATAGATGCAAATAAGTTCTCATGTAGAAAACATCTCTCTTCTTCTTCATCGAAATCATACTTTATTCTCTATACGTTAGTATAAGTAGGTACCTACTCCATGATACCTTACTTGTAAGCATAAATTTCTGCATACATTTTTTAATCATCATCGTTCTTCGTTAATAAACTTTATTTGACTAAAATTCTACTAAAAAAATATAAATTTAACAATTTATAGCCGCAACAACACAAAAACACGACGCAGCAACACGAAAATTAGCAACCTTCCAGCATAGCGACCAGGCGAGCGCGCGACCAAATGGAGGGTTTATCCGCGATCTTCGCTATCCGCGGTGCCCTTGCCACCCGATTCCGCCGATAATCGAGGCTCTACTGAATATAAATTAGGATATAAATTATATCTGAGTCCGACATAACCTGTAGGCAGACAGGTATTCGTAAATGAATTTTACTCCTCAAAAAGTCAACAAAAATTTGCAGAAAATAACGAAAGAATTCAGTCCGGCTATATATAGCATTTACAAATCAAATTAACCTTTGTACAAGTCAAATTAACCTTTTTACAAGTCAATTAAACCTTTTTACAAATCAAAATAACTCTTTTACAAATAAAAATAACCCTCCTGGAGCAAGGGCAGTTGAAGGGTAAAGAAATAGGAGTAAGGGTTTAACTGGCATTCCTTTTTCATGAATTTCTACATCAGTATTCCTTCTCACTGTGATCTTCATGAATACCTACCCCAGTATTCCTTCTCACTGTTATCTCTAAGTAATATTCATATCCTTCTGTTTGTTGGCGATAATCTTTGTCGAGATTACTCCGTTGTTGAAGTGAACATTAGTTTTTCGAGTGTCAGCATGACCTAACGGAAGTCATTTCTCGTGGCGCTTCAACTATAAGCAACACCGACTGTTCAAATTATGTTGTTGATGTACTTTTGAAACTTCCGACAGCTGCCGCAGGACAGTCATTGGTATGACCGTTTTTTTTTTTTTTCTTCTTTTTTTCGGGACTCATATTGATCAACCTACTTTCGGAACTCTATACATTGATTGACCTCTTTGCCTACCAACCTCATTTTTTTAATGGAAAATTTTGATATATTTTTGGTTGGAAAATTGATATTTTTTAATTATTATTACACCTACTTTGTCGTATTCAATGTATTCAGTTTCTTTTCTTTGCCCTTCAACGGTTTTTTGCGCATTGCTCAAGGAGGGTTATTTTGATTTGTAAAACGGTTATTTTTATTTGTAAAAGGGTTACTTTAATTTGTAAAAAGGTTAATTTGACTTGTAAAAAGGTTAATTTGAGTTGTAAATGCTATGCATCCCAACCCGAGCGAGTGACATCCCCTAAACACGTCGGATTTCAACGGGGTTTTTTCCCACAAGCTCGGGATGGACTACATCCCACCGCATCTAGAAAACTAGGCTAGTTTTAAATATAGGATAGGACCTTGTCAGAAAAAGGCACTCAGTGTTCTTTGGTTTGATCCTTGATACAAACTGAAATAATCCGGGGGTCTGGGGGTGTCCCCCAGAAGAAGCCATAATAAAATACATGTACCATGCTGAAACAAATCACAGGCGGCAATTGTTTTAAAAACAAGTAAATCAGTGCTCACGAAGCTTCACTTCAATCAGTGCTTTTTGGTTTATTATTTCCAATAATAAGCCTATGTGATCGTATAGCAAAAAAATTTTATAACCCCCCCTCAAATTTTGTCACTTTACGTTTCAAGGTGCGTAGAATACAAATTTGAAATGTCCGTCCGCCGTTCGCCGTCCGGGCCATAAAAGGCCCTAGAGTTGACTTAAAAATCTAGTTGGTCCTAACTTCTCGCCAGCTCGATCGCTCCACACCTATGAGCCAAAAATAGGTGAAAAAGTGCCTTTTTTTGTATATTTCAAGTTGGATAGAAATTGGAGATTCATGAGTGAAAAGAAAATGTTAGCTATTAATTTTATGAAAAAAAAAAAGTATTCTAAATGATACTCTTCTATTCAAAAAGAGATTTTGGATTTTAGGCTATTTTTTGCAATTTTATAGATTTTTTAAAACAAAATTAATGGAGTTCATGTTTTTAGCATAATTTCGTACATAAATTGTTGAATGTTCTATTTCATAGTTGATAAACTTTATTTGACCAATCTTATGCTAAAAAATATCAATTTAACGATTCTTAGCAATTTTCAGTGATTTTGTCAGCACATTTTTTGAAATTTGACCAATTAAATGATATCAATATACAGTATAGGTAACACTTTTATGTGTTGGAAAGATGACTTGGTAATAAATTGTTTTGTTTATCAACTATATTAAAAAGCGTAAAATTGTGAGATTCTGCTGCTGTAATGGATTGAACCCACTTGTGAGGTCCGAAGCTCCGAGTTCCGATACTAAGTATAGGTACTATAAGCGGTGTTTGATAATAATATGGACCAGAGATCTACGTAGAAGGGCTGTCTAATACATAAATAATAAACCTTTGTGTAATAATTTGCAGCGTTTCTTGTAAAGAGATCCGTGTGACATAGACGCTTCCTGTGTTGACTGGGAGACAAAATGGCTTTGGAGTTCAACCCGTTGGTCAAACGACCTCTCATTCGTCAACGGCCCCTGATACATATTTATTCTCGCCATGTTACAGATTACATCCATACCAAGTTTCATCAAAATCGGACATCGGGAAGTGGCATTTAAAACGATTTTAAGAGGACATAAACACATACATCAACGTACAAAGTGAACAAAATAGCTCATTTTTCCCTTTATTGAAGAAAAAGCACTAAAAATATACATT
Source organism: Adelphocoris suturalis (assembly GCA_030762985.1). Classification (NCBI taxonomy): domain Eukaryota; kingdom Metazoa; phylum Arthropoda; class Insecta; order Hemiptera; family Miridae; genus Adelphocoris; species Adelphocoris suturalis. The sequence continues at coordinate 13,092,851 of CM061048.1, read as the reverse complement.
GTGGTTTTCAAATCTCACTAAAACATTCTCAAGTAATACGCTTTCAAACGGTATGGACTACTTTGTGATTTCGTTGCGATTTTGTATAGCATTTTCAAGTCAAATTAACCTTTTTACAAGTCAATTTAACCTTTTTACAAGTCAAATTAACCTTTTTACAAATCAAAATAACCCTTTTACAAATCAAAATAACCCTTTTACAAATCAAAATAACCCTTTTACAATTCAAAATAACCTTTTTACAAATCAAAATAACCCTCCTTGAGCAATGAGCATAAATCGTTGAAGGGCAAAGAAAAGAAACTGAATACATTGAATACGACAAAGTAGGTGTAATAATAAAAAATTAAAAAATATCAATTTTCCAAAAAAAAATATATCAAAATGTTCCATCAAAAACTCAATCAACAAAAATATCAAATTTCGAACTAAAAATTCATCAAAATTTTCCAACAAAAAAATGAGGTAGGAAGGCAATGAGGTCAATCAATATATAGAGTTCAATATATAGTGAGTGAGGATATGAAAATTACTTGAAGATCACAGTGAGAAGGAATTTCTACATGAAAAAGGAATGCCAGTTAAACCCGTACTCCTATTTCTTTGCCCTTCAACGATTTTCACGCATTGCTCAAGGAGGGTTATTTTGATTTGTTAAAGGGTTATTTTGATTTGTAAAAAGGTTAAATTGACTTGTAAAAAGGTTAATTTGACTTGTAAAAAGGTTAATTTGATTTGTAAAAAGGTTAATTTGACTTGTAAAAAGGTTAATTTGACTTGTAAAAAGATTAATTTGACTTGTAAAAAGGTTAATTTGACTTGTAAATGCTATAGAGGAACTTAAGCTGGAATGTGAAAAAAATGTGGTCTCCGTTGGGGAAGGGGTAGATGATGCAATCACTTGGTTTGGTGGAGTAGAGAAATATGGGGTTATGAGGCGAAAAATAGGAAAGTAAAACCATTAAAAAATCTTATCTTGAAGGCGGATTGAGAAAGGTAATAATTGTGCTTGACGGCGTTTTACTCTATTTCTGGTGCAGTTTCACAAGAAAAAAAATCACTCTCAACTCTTGAAACATAAATGGGATACGCTGCACTTTAAATTTCTATGCATTCTAAGTGTTCGAATTTCAAAACAATTTAACATTCAACAAATTACTATAAATTACGCAATTCTCTCATAACTTTTGCTACTTTTTACTTTATTATTCGTTTTCTTCCTCTCCTCGCTTAATGTACTAGCTTTCCCACAATTTTACCTTCCTCAACTTCTGATAAAGTAATAAGTACTGTTTCTAACTCGGTATCCAAATTTGAATCAGAGCTAAGTAAATTCGGCTAATATTCTTTCATTGTCACTGGGACAGGCACACACTTCACTGCCGTCGACGACCTGCACCACGAAACTGTGTCCCAATATGCGGTCACAACTGTGTGGTAGTTATTTTTGCTTCCGAATTTACCTAGATAGCAGAAGCATTGTTTCCACTTTTGGGGGGGAAAAAAATGTGTCCCCAAAATCAAAATTTCCACTTGCTTCTTAAGTTTTAGACTATTCTGAACAACTTTTGTTCCGTGTCTGTGTTGTTTGACTGTGTGTGTACGAGGTCTGATCAAAAAGTTCCAGGACTTTCTCAAAAACGCTTTATTAAATCATCTTTAAAATTATTCAAAATTATACCCTTCAAAGTACTCCCCACGGCTACGCAAACACTTCTCCCAGCGGTGTTTCCATTGGTCCATACACCAGGAAAACTCATCTCCTAGGATGCTGTATAGCTGCTCCTGCGTTTTTTGCTTGATCTCCTCTATCGTCTGAAATCGCTGTCCTTTCATAGGGTATTTGAGTTTGGGGAACAGCCAGAAGTCAAAGGGAGCCAGGTCAGGAGAGTATGGGGGCTGGGAAAGGGTTTTCATGGAGTTTTTGGAGAAAAATTCGCGAATGAGGAGCGCGGTGTGACAGGGCGCGTTGCGTTGGTGAAAAACCACTATCCTGTCGCCCACAATTCCGGCCTCTTCTGCCGAATCTTTTGGCGCAAATTGCGCTGGGTTTGAAGGTAACGAAAACGATTAATTGTTTCACCTTGTGGGAGGAATTCGTGGTAAACAACGCCCTTTGCATCAAAGAAAACAGTGAGCATGACTTGGACACTCGACTTCCACGTCGTAGCTGTAAACCCATGTCTCGTCACATGTGATGATGGTTTTCATGAAGTTTCCATTGGAGTTGGCCATTTCCAAGAGCTCCTGACAAACCTCCATTCGGTGCGCCTTCTGATCAGCTGTCATCCATCAGTCGTGGAACGAACTTGGCTGCTACCCTTCTCATATCCAATGAGATGTTGCACTCCTCTGCCATCTCTCGAATCGTCAAACGACGATTGGAACGCACAAGGGCATTCACTTTGGCCACTTGAGAGTCTTCAGTTGAGGTTGAAGGCCTTCCTGAACGAGGGTCATCTTCAGTTGATGTTCTGCCCCCCTGCCACACTGGAACTTTTTCATCAGACCTCGTATGTGTCAGTCTTGTATCCGCAAATAATTGTAACAAGCTTAATTTCCACAATATTCAACCGATTTTCATGAAATATTCATGGAATGTGCGGGTTAGGGTTTAGATAATTCCCTATCAGTTTCGTTGTTCCCAAATCAATACTTCAATCAGCGCATACGCTAACGTAAATTCCATCAAGCCTCATTTTTTCACGCCCCCGTCGTCCGATCTCTCGGACGATAAGTGAAGAGATTAATTTGAGCATTCCCTGGTTATTTCAACATAACCCTTTTATTGGTCGTTACTGCTTATACGCGAATGTATATTCCTTTTAACGGGCCTAATTTCAATAGTTTTCATTCGATTTTGATAAAATTTTCAGGAAATGTGCGGCTTAGGCTGTAAATGGTCCCCTATTAATTGCATACTTCTTAAATCATTACTTCATTCTGCCGATTCTGCGCATGCGCAAACATTAATTACTTCAAGCATAATTTTTTCACGCTGTAGTCGTCCTCTCCGACTTCAAATATCCCTTGGGCCGGTATTGTTTTTGATTTATATAGATCGCTTAGCTTCACTATCGACCGTCGCAGACATCCTCCTCTTCGCCGATGACACGGCTCTGCTCGTTTCAGGGTCCTCGTGGGAAGTAGTGACGGAGGAGATGCAGAGGCTCTTGGACAAAATTAACGGGTGGTTGTTGGGGAGTTTCCTCACTCTGAATGTTCTTAAGACCATGTTTATGCTGATTGGAGGTGGTGATATCCCCCAGGATGTTGGATTGAAGATCCATTCCTGCGCTTCGGGGGGTATGTGTGGTTGTGGGCAGATCGAAAGTGTGTCCAAATACAAGTATCTGGGCGTCATGGTGGACTCGGCTCTCATTTGGGATCATCAGGTTTCTTATCTATACTCAAAGCTACGCAAATTTATATAGGTACTTGTTTTACCATGTAAAGCCTGTACTGTTCAAGGAGCGCTTAAAACAAGTATACTTGTCACTCGTCCAGTCGTTGCTACAGTATGGCATTCTAGTGTGGGGTGGAGCATTTCTTAGCCATTTGCGCAAGTTGGAAATTTTGCAGAAGGCCATCCTAAAGGTGATGCTTGGCAAACCAAGAAGACATCCAAGTGCCCTCCTCTTCCAGGAAGCTACGGTTTTCACAATCCGCCAACTCTTCATTAAATGTCTGGTTCTCTTCTACCATCGCACGCCCTCCATAGTCAATAGTCCTTCTGTTCACTCCCACTCTACCCGATTTCAATATTTCCGGAACACAGTTAACCCTAGAATAAATTTAACTCTTACATCTAGAAGTCCGCAATATCTTGTTCACTTGATTTACAATTCCTTACCAAAAGATATCAAACAGCCAGAAAATTATACTCGTTCAGTTTACAAGAGGCTTATTTTCACTTGGTTGATTCAAGTAGGACCAAACAACGCTGAAAACATGCTCAGCAGTATTTACGAGTATGTTTAGTTTTATTTACAGAAATTTGGAAAGAGAGAGTCAATTGTATTGACAATCAAATGTATGATTGCTTTCTAAAATTGTGTTTTGTTTGTGGATGAAGACAGCGCACTGTATTTTTGTTGAGGTATTTACGATCTGGATGTTTGTCAGCGGCTCTGGCTTTACCGACGAGCTATATTATTCAGTTGTATTTTTTAGGATTATTATTATTATGTTTTTTTTTGGTTAAAATTTTGAATAAATCTTTCTCTCTCCCTCTCTCTCTCTCTCTCGCTCGATTGTGGTGCATAGTTGGGGGATAATGGTTTAATTATTCCATAATAATTTCAACATGAATTCTGAACAACTTTCGTTCCGTGTCTGTATGACTGTGTGTGTGTGTGTGAGTGAGAGTGACTGCATGCGCGTGTTCCAGTTACGATGCAGCATGATCGTAACTCGAATTTTCTTTAGTTACCTATCGTATTAGGTATAAAATGTTGAATCGTATTGAAATTTGAGCAATTTGAGTACAAAGAAATTATTAAAAACCAGTATAAGGCAACGTTTAATACTTGGAATTAATCATTTTTCATCTTCTCCAGATTCGCTAACTGGGCCTCCATATCTATTGCTCACTCCTGTTAGATAAGTCTTGTTTGTTCTGCTGACAAGCACAAAATGGCCGTTTACTTGCTCTGAGCCGAAAGCCGTGAAGCTCTATCTAAGATACCAATTATATCTCAATCGATCTTGTATGTTGTAGTAACGGTTTGTTGGATCCCCTATTCTGGAGTGGATTAACTAAAGACGTGTCAGCCACATTGATAGCTGTGGCCCTCCCAGGTGGAGCTCACCACACTGACCTCTCCTTCAGCAACCCCCTCGACCCCCCCTCAGTAACGGCAGCACGAATATTCTACAAGAGCATTTTCAAGCAATGGATCGAGCGTTATGAGTGAATTGATATTCTTAATATGTAGATATTGTATTTGGTGTTGATTACTGCAGTTAATGCTGACGCTACGTCTCAGGACTGCCCACAAATGTTACAAACTGCAGCTCAAGAAAAGCATAGAAAGTATGACCGGGCTTCAGAGGACCTTCGAGGGTCTTTTTCACATCTTTAGAGTGCCGTCTCGATCAACACGGAATAGTGTCCCATTTCAGCCGGATTACCATCGGACAAACTATGGAGGCAACGGCTCTCTTGTTAGGATGCTCAGTTCATCCAATGATGTATCTCCACATGGTCGACGTAACTACCTACCGCTTCACCTTCACAAATTAAACAATTCTTCAGGATATCTTCATTTCGATCGTTGTTTATACTAGTTGAAAACCCTACCAACCTCCCAAGTGAACACTTAATTAAAAATTTAGCTTTCCCTGTATAAATATATTATATATATATTTATATATGTTACCGTAAAAGTGTGAAATCAGTTAGAACATAAAATAACTAGTTAGTATATAGAATAACTACAGAGACCAGTTAAAGTGTGCAATTTCTCGAATTAGACACTTCAACTAGTTATTATATAAAATAACGGGACGTGAAAGTGCGAGTATATAATAATATTATTGGGTTCAAGTATGAATGGGATTTCTTTGAGAAGTCAGAGATTGAGGGTCATTCAGTTCAAAAGGGATCTTCTCCTATCTGTTCCTCCAATTCGATTCTGAGTTATCCTCAGTTTTGTTTGTGACCTCAACATGGCAAGTTCCTCATCAAGTGCTCTACAACCTTACTCTATTATTTCGACGAATTACATATTAGTAATGAAAATGCTTGCCAATTCTTCAATCCTTTCATTTCCCCTGAATAATATCATTCTAGTAGTGACTTCCCAAGAAAAGCAGTCGATTCTACACTTCAACTTGGTGTTTCGTTACTTTACATAATACTTAGTTATTTCATATATTCCCTAAGGAAAGCATATAGAAAACTTTGAATTATACACACTACCTACAACCGCTCGTTATTCTATATACTAACTAGTTATTTTATACATTAACTGAATTACACACTTTAACGGTAACATATACACTGAATTATGGTTATTATCTCCTTATTTTCTTTATTATAGTTGCTATGTTATTTCTATTTCGTGTGAATATGTTCTCATTTAGGTTGATTGTATTTTAGTTTTAGTAAAGGGATGTAAATTATCCCGTAAATTGTAATAAACAAATAAATAAATCTCGTCTGCTCATGTGATGGAGCACTACACCGGGAGTTCATCTCCTTTTTGAAAAGGATGGCGTACAACCTCGCAGAAAAATGGAAGCGACCCTATTCCCAAGTAGGGATGGTCAAAAATAAAGATGATTGTTGACGAATGATTGTTTTGACAAAATTCTTTAACAATGGACAGCACGAGTTTCCTCTCCTTTCTTTTCTTTGTTACCTCCAAAGTTTTCGGTCAATAAATGGGTCTTTTCTGCTATATCCCCGCATTTACAAACTATTTTCTCTAGAATGGGGATTGATCGGGTTGATGATCCCAATCATTTTTACATCCACTGTGGTAAAATAGATCAGAATGCTGTGTATAGTTTGGTGGTCTGGATGCTCGCAAGCTCGCATCTAAAAAATGCATTACATCAAATAATCAATCCCTTAGTAAAAATTTAGATTAGTTGGACATTAGTAGAGAATTAACGGAAATATGCGGGGATATAACAGAAAAGGCCCCAATAAATTTGATTGTTACATTAACAAAATAGAAAATACAAAAAATTAATGTTGGCTCTCGAAAGGACAAATTAATGTGTTTCGGAAAAAATCTGTCCATTGCCTTTCGCAGCCTGAAATTTTTTAACGTTAATAGGTTCCAGCTGCATAGTACCTCTATACAGATGGGCCAATATTTCTGTGCGCGCGACCAGAACTGGTCGGGTCTAGGCGAGGGGGTTGTCGGGGGTACTTTTGTGAAAACATCCGCGCGGATGTTTTTAGTGCGGGTAATAGCGAAACGTCCACGCGCACTGAAATACAATGCGGAGAACAACAGGCTATGTTTTTAGTGCGGCTAATAGCGAAACGTCCACGCGCACAGAAATATTGGCCCATCTGTACCTAATGCACCCCTGTATTAAATTAAGCCAAATTTCAGTATACTTGTCAATTCCTATAGAGTTAATATTTCGCTTTGACAATACTGTATACAGTATTACATTCTACACAACTTCTAGTTTCTACAACTTCTTCGCGAGTGATAGTGATTATTTAGCAGGTATCTGGTAAGTAGGTACCACCTTTTACTTAGACATTTTCTCATTATTAGGAATTAGTTTTCAACGAAATTTATTTTTTGAAATAAAATGTATAAGCCATTTGATTGCTTGGCGTTTTAAAAACAAATCGTTTTTTCTGACGAAGATTAGCATGTTCTTGACAAAAAACCGTTGGCGCGTTCTCGAAAGAGTTAATAGCTTCAAAACCGTTAAAATCCTTGTCGCGATTTTTCGATATTTTTGTCGTCAGGCTCTCATCAATCATGAATTTCTGACAGTCAATAATTTAAGATGGATAAGACTAGTGTTAAGTTCCTAACAGTTTACGTAACTTTTCCTTGAATTGAATCTTACTTGGAGATCGGTCAGTAACTGTCCGACAGGTGGACGGGTAATATGAGGGTTTTCGCCAGGTTCCTGAGCTCAGCAGCTCTGTTGTTCGTGGCTGTTTCGCAGTCGCACCAATACAAATATGAAACCAAGACTTTTGATGCCAAGGTAACTATCATATATTTATTGCCATCCTACCACTGGTTTTATTTTACTGGAGACCATTCATGTAGTGTAGATAGGTACTCACCTAGTGAAAAGTAGTAAGTATCCAGAAATTTATTCAAATTGCTAATCCAATAAAAATAAAATAGAAAAAAAATCCAATAAAAATTCCATAAAAAATCCAATAAAATAAATAAAAATCCAATAAAATAAAATCCAATAAAATAAAAAAACCAACCCAACCAAACCATTCCAATAAAATTTTCATAGGTACTAGAACAATTGGCGGAAGGCTTCACAATAATTATTAAACGTTAATAGTTATTTTACATGAGCACGATTTGTTTTTCTTATCTGCAACCGTAAAAAATGCGGTTGGCAAACGATTTTTTCGCATTTTTTAAATTTTTTTTACACACACACACAGTTATACAAACACGAAACAAAAGTTGTTCAGAATGGTCTAAAACGTAAAATGCAAGAGGAAATTTTGATTTTGGGGACAACATTTTTCTTCCCCCAAAAGTGGAAACAATGCTTCTGTTACCTATAGGTAAACTCGGAAGCAAAAAGTCCAGTCATGCAGCATAACCCCATGAGCGAATTTTTGAAGAAATCTTCGACATTTCAGATCTTCGACATGAGATTGGGTCTGCGTGCTAGTACGTACATAAATAGAACTTCTCCATAATTTCATGGCTGATAATTTCTAAGCCACAGTCAGTATTAAAGCTACATCAAGTCCTAAAACAGTTGAGCGTAAAACATTAAAGAGAGCGACCGAGAGAATCGGAGGACGGAATATTTCACAGAGTAAACTCATCAGTTGTGATTCTAACTTTTTTTTTTCTTTTTTTTTTAACAAGCACCTACTACCTACGTTTTAAAAGCATGGTTCTAGGATTGGTTATACTGGGATACTTCCCTAAGAGTAGTTCAATCTGAATTTGGACAATGTTTCATGCAAATATTACCGATTTTTACAACTAGCGAACGGCATTATTTCAATTTTTGACTGATTTTTCAACTTTGAAATTTTTGAAAACTTGATATATATTCTTATAGGAAATTTTACGCTGATTCCGAATATACCACATGTTAGTATGCTGAAAAAATTATTTCGCACAACAAATCGCAAAAAACAGGCTATTTTGAAATTTTTGACTACATTTTTGAAAATTTCAACCCGAAGATGTAATCCGATCATACTGGCCAACGAACTTGAACTTTCGTTTTGTGTCCTTAACATTTTAAAATTTGTTTGAAGTTTCTAGCACAATTCTACGGACAGTTATCGTCTGGAATGACACATACATACATACAAACATACATATATACAATGTTCACACATACATACATAAAAAAATGCGTTAAACTTCAGAATATGATTCAGAATAGCCTGAAACGGATTTCTGCATAAAAATTTTTCAAAAATTCACATTCTACAAATTTTGAGGCGAGAGCAATAGCTTAATTTTCTTCGAAAATTCGCTAAAATAACTACCACACAGTTGAGACCGCATATTGGGACACAATTTCGTGGTGCAGGTCGTCTATGACAGTCAAGTGTGTGCCTGGGCCTGTGAAAATGAAAGAATATTAATGCATGTAGAATTTACGTTTGCGCATGTGCAGAGTGAAGTATTGAGTTGGGAACAATGAAACTGGTAGGGGACCGTCTACACCCTAACTCGCACATTCCCTGAAAGTTTCATCCAAATCGGATGAAAACTGTGGAAATTAAGCTTGTTACAAGGATTCGAGGACACACGACAGACACACACAAGCGCGCGCACACATACACAAACAGACACGGGACCAAAGTTGTTAGGAATGGTCTAAAACATATAATGAGAGTAGAAATGTTGGTTTTAGAGACAAAAAAAAAAATTGTTTTCCCCTAAAAGTGAAAACAATGTTTTCGGAAGCAAAATACCTACCTTCTCAGTACCTAAGTAGTATTGAGCCACATGTTAATCGCATTTTCATTCAAGTAGATTAGTGTTTCTTTCACTAGGAAGGACGAAATGAGAATTTCGGGGGGACGTCTAACGCTTGAGCGGAGCAGCGTTTTTATTATTACAATAATTATACAGATCTTAATTATCGCTCTTAATTATTTGAGGCTCTGTTCTAAATTTCAGCTTCGTAGGATAAATGGCATAGAAATTAGTTAAGAGCTCACTCAGCTGCTTGCGGTGGTTCGGCAGGTAAAATCTTAGTAAAAGTGCTTTTGCGAGGATACACACATATATAGGGTGTTCACACTTTTGGTTACTAACCTCCTAGGGGTCGATTCTACAACTAATTTGCAACAAAAAGTCCCTTATAGATTTTTTAGCGAATTTTCTTAGAAAATGTAGCTATTGCAATGGCTTCAAAAATTTTAAAATAAAAATTTTCAAAAATTTTCTTCATCGAAATCTGTTTTGAGGCATTCTGAAATGATTCCTGGATTTTAACGCTTTTTTATATGTATATATATATATATGTATATATATATATATATATATGTATATATATATATATATATGTATGTGTCATTCCAGACGATAACTCTCGATAGAATTGAGATAAAAACTTCGTTCTTTCGCCAAAAAATCAAGCATTTCAAAAGAAAGGATGAGTTCGTTGGACAACAGTTTTTGAGCACATTAAATTGGTCAAATTTCAAAAAATGTACTTAAAAAATCACAAAAAAAGGCAAAAAACCGCTAAAAATTAACAAATTTCTATTTTTTAGCAGAATGCTACTCGAAAAAAATTAATCGAACATGAACTAGGACATTTAAGAATTTAAGCACAAAATTGTACTGAAAAACCTACTTAAATTTCATTAAAATAAGCTAGAAATTGATAGGAACACTTGAAAAAATTGTAAAAATCCACAAAATCGTTTGTTCATTGGAATATTACTGACAAAAGGTTAGTTTGCTAAAAAATGTATAATAAAAATTGTATTTGTCCCCAAAGTGCTCAAATTTCAACAGAATTTAACGTAAATGTTATACGACCATTTATGAAAATTCGCTCATACGATCATGCTGCATGACTGGAACTTTTTTTACATGCATTGTTTTCGAGTTATTCACGATTTAAGATTTTTTTTCGTGTTTTCAACCTTACATCACAAAATCGGCTATAACTCCCTTTCATATTAAGCAAATTCAAATTTGAGAATACCGTTGGAAAGAATGTTAAATTCCCTTTCGGATAGGCTACCCAACGTCTGAAAATATGCGGATTAAGTAGTCGCAAATTCATGCCAAAGTGAAAAAATTGTCAAAACTTTAAAATCTTGTATTTTTTAAATTGCTGGACGGCACACAAATTCCCCTGAATTCCAGCGCACGTTACGGGAAAAACTTGGCCCAAATCTCACATTTTCAACGGTATAATCAATGTTTATTTTACTTCGCGAATTGGGAAAGAAATGTATGTATGTTGAAAAATGTGGTATTTTCTATTAAATCAAGAGTTTTCTTGAAAAAAGGCTTCATAAGAAAATACGGGTTTGGGCCGGATTCCTAAGTATTTTTTCACGCTGAATCGAATGGTAACGCTGAACGTGCTGATCTCTCCAACTCCGTTACAACCGAGTTTTACACTTTAGCTTCTTCATTTGTTATACTTAACCCTAGATTGACACCGTGGGGTGAAAAATACCCCGGCAGTTGCAGTTTCTCGTGTTCCTCAATTTCGGAGAATCACAGAACCTTCCCCCTCCCTCCTAAATACTCCCCTGGGTCCAAACTCTCCCCAGAAAGTGACAATAAAGGTCAGTTCAATGCTAGACGCCGTGGAAGTAAGGTGTAAATAGTGACTGGGGTATTTTTCACCCCACAGTGTAGTTAACAGTGAACTTTTTTGCTCTCCAGTTTAGAGGTCCTCGGTGTTTTTTTCGGTTTTTGAAGTGCAAAATGGCTACTTCAAAGAAGTATTCTGATCCTCAGGAAATCGGGAAACACAATCATGAAGTGCAATGAAACAAAAGGTGGAACAGATTCCTTTGACCAACTTTGCCATAACTACTCCGTGGCAAGGAAGACTCGGCGATGGCCTCGCCGGTTTTTTATGGGGATCCTGGACCAGGCTGGAGTCAATGCTTTTGTCTTATATGGCATGGTAAACTGGCAAAATAAAGTTCCCAGAAAAGACTTTCTCTTTGAGTTGGGCTACCAGCTGATCAAACCTCATGTCGAAAAGAAAGTTCAGCTGCGCAATATATCGAAACCGCTGAAAGCATCGATTCTCGCTATTTTGGAGGGCGAAACAACGTCTGATGAACCCTTGGCACCTCTTCCTACCTTGGACAAGCCCGTGAGATGTTCATTCTGCGACAGGAAGGATGACAAAAAAACAAAAATGCTGTGCTCCATGTGCCAACGAGCGATGTGCCGCGATCACCGCTCCTCAAAATGCCATGAATGTTGAAGTGCCTCACATGGACAGGACGTGATATTTTCCTATAATTCTTTTTTTCCAAGGCCGTTAAATTATTCTAGTTTGAAATTTTCAAAATCAGTTACCACATTGAGAAGATTTCTTTTTTTTTTTTTTTACTGAGAATAATTTTATATAGTTTGAGTACCAGTGAGTCTGGGATATTAGTGAATTTCAATAAATATTTTACATTTTAATCTGTTTGGCTTTGTTTTTTCAATTTTCAAATCCAAATATATCATTATTGCTAAGGAAAAAATTTAGAAAATTTCGGAAGTATTTTTTAATGGTTTTTTAAATATGGGATGAATTTTACCCCACGGTGTCGTTACCGTTGATGCAAATAGCGGTGTCAATGTAGGGTTAATTGTATAAGTTTTTAAGGGTAAAACTTGTTAGTTAATGTGTAAAATTCGGTTATAACGGAGTTGGAGAGATCAGCGAGTCTTACCATTCGATTCAGCGTGAAAAAATACTTAGAAATCGGGCCCAAACCCGTATTTTCTTATGCGGTCATTTTTCAAGAAAACCCTCGATTTCAAAGAAAAAACCACGTTTTTCAACGTACAAACATACATTTCTTGGTGATAATTGTAGGACGGTCATTTATAAACAGAAAAATAGGTTTGGTCCAAGGATAGACCCCAGAGGTGAAAGGGAGCTGATCCGATACAGGAAAGCCCAACCTAACAACCGGAGTCCAACCTGACAAGGATTTAAGAACTGAACAGGATGTTGCGCTAAAAGATAAATGTTTTTTAGCTAATGCATGAGGATTTGGTTATATTTCCAATTTAAGTTTATGAGATGTAGTTCTCATAAAAGGGTCATTCTCATTTCATTTGCCGCTTTGGGTCGTTTGAGAACCTCAGAGACGTGAAATATGAAAGTGCTCGAAAATGAGGTTAGATCGGCAAATACTACTCATTGTACATTGCAGATTTGTGTTCTATAGATGAACAGTGAGTTTTTCATTGATGTTGTATTTTATATATTTTTTACCCATCCTTGGTCACACTCCTGAGAGGTAACACTCATGAGAATTTCCGATAAAAATGGCGTCACACAGGATGATGAAGTGGCAAAACTCGGGGATGGCTACTGTTTGAAACCTGTCACCAAGCAGTATGGTTCTTGATATCGGATTATTTTATTTAAGCACTAAAAACACTCGTAATTAGTGTAACACTCATGATTGAAAATAAAAATACTCCCCATGTTTTTAGGCTTCTTTCGCTGTAAAAACTGCTGCAACTCCAAGCTCTCCACTGCAGTCTCAAAAAATGTGTCAGGTACTACACCATTGTCCTTTGCAGTTGGATCACTTTTCTTTCACCACAAACGCAACGTTCAAACTACGCTACTTGATCAATGACAGCTGGTGGGACCCTACGTTGACGACATCCTCGATATTCTTCTACACCGGGAATGAAGGTGATATCACTCTCTTTGCTGATAATGCGGTAAGTTCAACGTAATCGAAGGATATGCATGTAGACAATTTTTAAAGTTTTGAAGATATGACGCTTAACAACTGGAAATATACCCCTACCAACAAGAAATACTCTAAACCAGACTCTGTTACCAGGCTCTGTTACATACTCCATAATTCCTTTGTGGTCTCCTCTCACAATTTCGTGACATACCTAATGCAGTAATAAATTTAAAATAAGTATGGATTTTTTTCCAATTTTAGTAATTATCTATTTTTGGTTAACTTTTTTCAATAATGAACCTTGGTAATCGACCAAACAAAAAAAAAGTTTAAATCTCCCCTCCACCTTCCCTAAAAATTTGTTAGTTTACCTATCAAGATTGTATGATCCGATAAACGACGTAAAAAAAAGTGTCTGCGGTCTGGAGCTTTTTTCTCAAACTAAGTATCGTAGTTTAGAAGTAGCTTAAGCTCTGATTTATTTAGTCAAATATCACGTATATAAGTTGGGCCTGAACCCTCGATCGATCCTAAAGGGTAGAATTAAGGAATATAAAAATTATAAGAGTTCCAGTCATGCAGTATGATCGTATGAACGAATTTTCGCAAATTATCGTAATATACTCGTATATTGTGACACTGTTTTGGAATTTGGGCACTTTACTGCAAAGAAATTGTTAACTACCTACCAATTTTATGGCAAAAAACTCGTTCTAAGTGATGTTCTGAGCTTAAAAACGTTTTTCGTACTTGAGATTTTTTTGCAGTTTTTATCCATTTTTAACAAATATTAATGAACTGCAAATACCTACATTTTTCAGCATGATTTTGTGCAAAAATTGTTCACCGTTCTAGTTCGTTCTGGTTCAATGTTAGTTTTTAGCTAAAATTCTGCTAAAAACATAAATTTGACAATTTTTAGCATTTGTAAGTGATTATTTTACCACATTTTTGAAATTTGGTCAATTTAATGTGCTCAAAACGTGCTGGCCAACAAACTCATCCTTCATTTGGAAAGCATGATTTTTTGGCGCAAGATCGGAATTTCTATCCCAATCCTAAGGAGAGCTACCGTCAGGAATTACACTACACACATTACTACTTATATGAAAAAGTGTTACCCTATGATTAGTTGATATGTTTCAGAATGCCTCAAAACGGATTCTAATGTAGAAAGTGTTCACGAAAATTTAATTCAAATTTTTTTAAGCCATTGCAATAGATTCATTATTTAAGGAAATTCGCTAAAATTTTATATTGGTTACATACAAAATAAGTTTTTTACGTGATAGATTTTTTCATTATCGGCCATGATACCGCCCTACGTCAATGAATCGCTACTCAACCAACCTATTTCTCACAAGAAGTTTGCCGTCTCACGTCAACATAATTCGTGGTTATAAGGCCATTTTTCAACAGTTTTGTTTTGAAAAAGTATAGTATTGTAGCAATACAAAGTTTCAATTCGACTAAATGTGAAAATAATCATGCCTGCCAGCGCAATAATTGATTGCAGATTGCTGTCAACAATACCAATCTAACGTGAACGAGTTTTTATTTGGACTAGGAGCCTACTAACTATAGTAGTTAATCAGTGTCAGAAAACTAAAGAACTTCATTCGTTTAGGCTTTGAGAATAATTAACCTGAAAAATAGTAAAGAAAAGATGATTGAAAATTCCTCAGGTGTCTGTACTGCTGTGTAGGTACCTAGCCATTGCTCAGGTAGCTTCATCAGCGTTTTATTATAAGTTCGTAGTACTATGCTTAACTGAGGAAGCTTTACTTGTTCTATTGAATGAATAAAAGGAGAGATTTGATAGTTTGTCAAAATAAACAAGGCAGGTTGTTGCTACACCAAGAAACGAAACTACTTAGGTAGGTACGTACGTCCTACCAGATTTGCTGTTGGTTTAAAGTGCCTAAACAAAGTAGGTGGGTCATTGCTTTGCCGACGAATACAACCGCTGATTAGCAAGTTTGTCAAATATCGAATCAGGGAATATGCAACATGAATTAAAAACCAGCTGCAAGGAAAAAACCTTGAAATGCATTCCTCTGAAGGTAAGATTTCATAAAGACGGCATTGGCAGTGCAGTTATTGCGCGAGTTTTGCAGTTACGCAAATTGTATGGACAAAAAAGGTAATTAGGTAGGTACCTACTTTTGTTTTGATCAATGAAGTACCTACATGAACAAGTAATAATATACGGAAAGTATGTAGGTATACCTTACCTCTAGGTAGGTACCCACATGTGATACAACTTACTATTCCCGCCTAACAGAGCTCTCATAACACATTAAGGAATCGAATGAGTCCCCCTGGACGCTGAGCGTTCATCCATTCGCTCCTCCTAAGACTTTCCTTTCGCAGAATCAACAAGAGTGTGGTTGAAAATACTAGTAAATATCGTAAAAATCGTCTACCCTTGGACTAACTATGAACTGACTACCTATATCAACTAACCAACCTCATGAACAAATAATACTGTTGCGAATTATAATACCAAGGTATTAATTCCTTCAATCAAAATTAGCTACCACATACATTTATTTCAATTTAAATCTAAAGCAAATTCAATCTAAGTTTTTTTTTCTACGCAAGCATCTCAACATCAAGTATATTGACAGGTAGAGGTACCTACCTATGTACCTAAAACTACAGGTAATCTACATGTTCTATGGTATATTCATGTCAAATTCATCTTATAACTCAAAATAACATTTTCACAAATCAAATTCACCTTTCTAAAGGGCGCACCCCAGCATAGGGGGTTAATCTAGAGTCGGAAATTATATCTCAAACACTGCAGTGACATAACTGGATTAACACTGGATTAGTTCGGGATCCTCCGTCGTGGAATGGACCCTAAGTTAATTAAAGAAATTATTCGGAAAATAATAATTTCACTTCTCAAAAGATGAATTTGACTTGAAAATAACTACTATCGCAGTTAGCACACAAGCAAATAGCCAACAAAATATAGACATGAAAGCAATATATTTTCTGCATTTCCAAGTTGGGTAGACATTTTGAACCTTGCTCTGCAAGATAGAGAAAAAATAGAATTGGAGAGGTAGATACCTACCTAGCTGTTCAGATAGACCACTCAATGTGGTTAGTGGTCTCCGCTGGGATTTCTTTTTCACTTCCTAGCTATTGGGTCATAATTTAGTTTGCTACGTTTATAATAGGTAGGTGTGGTAGGTGTTCTGGAATAAGGATACCAAGGTTAGTTATAACCTGAAAGACTACTGAGATCAAATGGTCACCTAATGAACCATTTCTAAATTTTCAAGGGTCTTGTTTGGGAATTTGCACCAGATTTTAATGCCCTGGTTGTATTTGCTGAGCACCGGTACTACGGGGAGTCACTGCCTTTTGGGAATAATTCATTCTCGGTAAGTGGATTTTTCATTGAAACATTTATTAGCGTCCCTACTTATTTATTATTAAATCGCAAATAGGTGTCTAATGAAATTCACGTTGAAATGATAACAGGATCCCAAATATTCTGGTTATCTCTCATCTGCACAAGCTTTGGCAGATTACATTGACCTCATCGCTTATTTGAAAAGCGTTTATCCCAAAAGAGATAATGCTGCCACACCTGTCATCGCATTTGGAGGGTCTTATGGAGGGATGCTAACAGCCTGGATTAGAATGAAATACCCCGGAGTTATCACTGGGTGAGAATTAATTGTAATCAACTTTTTTAAATTGACGAATGAATTAATTCCAAGGATTTAACAAATATATCATAATTTTTCAGTGGATTAGCAGCGTCTGCTCCCATTTGGCAATTCACAGGCATGACACCATGTGATGCCTTCAACAAAGCAGCGACTAGAGCCTTCAGGATATCGGGATCACAAAGTTGTGTTAACACCATTAAGAACTCCTGGAGTGCAATAGACACCATCGCAGCATCCGGTAAAACCAAATTTAACTTGTTTTGATGGTTTACAGGTAGGTACCTATTTTAAAATGTTTGAGCCTGGTTTTAGTTGGTATGGAGCACCTTGACTATGTTACCAGTAAAAGCAGTTAGTTGGAAAGATGGTCCAATCCAACACAAGGGCCAAACACAAATACTGTTGGGTAGGTTCCAGGCACCAAAAACTGATGATTTTAATTTTCCTATGTTCAAAATTTGTTCTAGAATTGGTGAAGCAATCCTAACATTACATTTACATTCGTACCGCCAGTCAAGGAGTATGGACAGAGAATAGTGTTAATTACATTATTTTTTATTCACCAAATTCAGATAAACAGTTGCAACTTCCTACATTTTTTGAAAACATGCCCATGGAGTAGGTGCAGTGTTGTGAAAACTATTGGGTTGCACTATCTCAAGTGTTTTGGATAGATACCTACCTACGGGAGACAAAATCCATGACAAATGGTTGGAGCTATAAAGCCATGACTAAGATATCAACCTGAGAGCTAGTGGGTAGACATCAACTCAGACAGACAATGTGTTTTGCATTGAACTAGCCATTGTTATCATTTATGCTCGCCCAAAAATTATGAACTTTTCAAGACTTTTCCTTTTGTCCCCGTTCAAACCTGACGTCAAGCCTATTGGTCCTGGTACTGACCCTCCACAAAGTTAAACCCCTCTGCGCTATTTCTCTTCGCCAGGTCATCCTAGGTATTCCTTTGGGAGACCGTTACAGGACCTTCCCAGACCATCTCTCTTTGGGGATCCACCGGACATACCTATACCCCTGGAGGGTACTTCTCTCAATATGAACAACAACTATTTCATCTTGCTCCATCCTTGTACACACTTCTTCATTTCACACCCTTTCCAGTCTTGATAGACGGCCATCCTCCTAATGCCATTCATCTCGTCTGCATTGAGTCTTTAGAGAGTTCCTAGCAGATTCATAAAACACAATACGCCCTGTGGTATCGTCAATCTGGTGCCAAAACTCTGACGCAATGAGTTACTGTGAAGCATCCTTCCGTACAGATACGTTAACGGCTCGGAATCCGTGAAAAACGTGATCTTCTAAAATAACCTTCTTCCATGGACTCAAATAACCTCCTAGGGATAATTTCCTCCTTCCATGGATTTAGAGTTACAACTAGATCCGTTAAGGACTTGACGTGACTTTGAGGTGCGGTAAATGTTTCTCGTTACTGCACGCCGTATTGAGACCGACAGATCTACTAGGAACTTTCTTTTGCGTCAAAGGCCATTACAATCCACCGTATGTCAGGATACCTACTCTCTAATATAGTGTTATGAAAGAGCTTTCTAGTTCCACAGTGTATCACTCTACCCCAGACACCATTGATTAACTACTCCCCTTGCTTAAGATATCCGGCTATCAATATCTTGGCCACCCACAAGACTTGTCAATGATGGAACCCAGATATACCTAACAAAGAGCCATTTGGCTACTGAGGCCAATAATTGTAGGAGTTTCTGCACTGTATTCCTTCTGAGATTTTCTTGAGTGGTTTCTTGCCTATGGTTTCATATTTCAATGAATATCAGGGTGGATCAATCAAGTCAGCCTAGTGCTTCTAGCTTCACCCTGAACTTCCAATCGTTGACTTCAACCTTGCAGCTTTTTTATCCCAATATGAATGGTGCTTACACTGACTTCTTTCTCTATGAAAAACACTTATCAACTCTGAAGTCCTTGCTTGGCATTAAGGTTCCTTCCTTCTGACCAATTTTATACCTTGCTCTAGATTGTTATATTAACTTAGATTGTAATATACGAAGATTCAACACAACAACATGAAGATGACAGAATGAACATGCAGCAGCAATTAAGAATCTTCTTAGATTACGAAGATAATGAACATGCAGTAGCAATTAAGAATCTTTTAAGATATCATTATTTGAACAATGAAAATTCTCAGTGACGGGGAGTGTAACGGACCAACTAAGTACCTAAAATAATTTTAGTGTTGATTACTTGTACCTACGGAATCGGTGGAAACCAATGTAAAACGTATGCACATAAACCAGATTCTAAGTAGTCTAGACTGTCCATTTCCAATTTACTGTGGAATTGTATTGTGGCACAATAGTCCTACATTCGTTTATGTAAGTAATATTTAAATTAGAATTTTCTATTTTATGAAATTTTAAGACTGCAAAAAAATGGTATTTAGTAAAGTCAAAATAAGGGTTTTTATTTGCTGCAGAAAGTAAATTGAATCTAATACCTACATTATGTACGTTTGCTTCATACTCTAGATGGTGGGCTGCGTTGGATATCACAAACTTTCAAAACCTGTGGTCCATTGACCAATGCTGACGATCTCAAAAATTATTTGGCCAATATGTATGGGAACATGGCAATGGCCAATTACCCTTACCCAGCAAACTTTCTAGGAGTACTCCCAGGACATCCTGTCAACGTAAGAATAAATAAACAGAACTCGAATATCAATCTCATTTAGGAAACTTATATTTTACATAAGCTGGTGTTAGGAGTAATCGCTTTTAGTTTCTAACAGTAACAACAAGTAAAGAGAGAGGATGAGCACATCACGAGAAAACATAATAGTTATGTGTGAAAAACTCATTACAGCTTATATTTTTAGTTCATGTGCAGCAAACTCAGTGTGAGTTCATCGGATCCTAAAACTATACTGGAGTCACTTTTTAAAGGAACGTCGGTCTACTTCAACTACAGTAGCACCGCAAAATGTCTAGATTTGAGTCAAACAGACGTAGAAGACTTGGGCACTCTGGGATGGAATTATCAGGTAAGAAAGCTCTTGAGATTTGCCAGAAAGGGCACGTAACACAATGCTTACAGCCGGAAAAGTGCTTTTCGTTCACTGTTCTCAGTTCCCAGTAGAAAGAACAGCTTCCAACTCTAGAAAAACTGAATCCAATCTTAAAATGACTAAATGTTAGTGAACAGAGTTGGCAAAAATTATTCAAAACATACAGAGATATTTTTCCCATACATAAAGTTGTGTAGGGGAGGGGGGGGGGGGTTCCTTGCCAGCTCCTAGAAGAGAATCTACATCTGAAAGAAATTTTTTCTATCCAGTTAACTCTAGAGAGCCTCTCTAGGTATTCTCCGTGATCACAAATACAATGATAGGCATAGAAATAATATGAAATAAACCTGAGAATTGCATATTATTTCTACCAAGAGAGAAAGAACGTTTGATGAGACCATTGATCTCGTTATCAATAATTCAAATTCTTGTAATCAAACTCAATTCTCCGTCCATCGAGCGGTGTCCATGAGGCTAAGAGGCCCAAGGAAACAAGTCCGAGGACTCGGACTGGAGGACGGAGCAGCAATTTGGCTCCCACAAGACTAACTCCTCACACATTTACGCTCGCTTGCTCGCATGCTCGCAAAAAAAAAAAAAAAAAAAATTAAAAAACATGAATATGCTTTAGCCGTACACGACTCACTCCTCGTCGATTCTCTGAACCCGACCCCCCATCGGCCTCTGAACTCTGTTTATCATTCAAAACAAAAAAATGTTTTAACTCCTCGCTCTCACTTTATTATAGAAATGATCACGACCATTGAGCTCTTGTGAGATGATGATCTCCTAATAGAAACTCGCGAGTAAACATTCACTTTATTATAGAAATGATCACGACGATTGAGCTCTTGTGAGATGATGATCTCCTAATAGAAACTCGCGAGTAAACATTCACTTTATTATAGAAAGAGGCTAAAGAGGCTACATACGAAATTACAGCTTCCTATAGTGTAAAGTATAGAAATTACCTATTAAAATAATTTAACCACCGCTTCACAAATCTAACCGTTCTCGCAATATTCGGATCACCTGCTATGAATCACATAATCGAAACACCAGCTCAATGAAATCATCAGAAATTAACAAGCGGTTGCAATCATGTTCACAATATCAATAATTGAGAATGATCACCTGTGTGTAAACAATTATTCATATAACCATGCTCATAACTCAGCTTGTTGGCCACGCACTTCGCAGTAGTTAATATAGTATGGTTGGATAAATCGAGAGCTTTCGAACGAATGGTCAACGAATTTTGTGGGATGAAAAACGACGAAGTATCATATCCCTAGCAACGACTCGGTTGTAAGCGGAAATCATCACAATTATTGGCGCTACTTTCGTTGCACTCTCGTGGGACATTTTTCGGTAGTTAGGTCACGGCTAAAGCATATTCATGCTAAAAACCGTCTGCTGTACGAAGCTTTTTTCCAAAACTACTGGACCAAACATTATGAAATTAGGCTCAAAAATTATACATCGGTCGGGGATATGCCAGTAACATCGGCATCACTCTCGATCAAGGGTCATTTTTTGTTTGATTTATGGACAAAAAGGTTCAATAAACAGAATGAGATCATCTGGGTTGTTGTACGTCCATCCGTTCGTTGCCGATAATAGAGGGACATGTTTGAGTCCAGACCTATATACCTTAAAGGAAATCTTACAAGATTCACCCATAGCAAAGTGGTAAAATCGCCAAGCTGCTACATGGGTGGCCGGGGTTTGAATCCCACAGAGTCAAACAAGTTTTTTATTGCTTTACAGTAGTAGGGTTTTAATTTTTTTTTAATTAATCTAATTATGAGCTCAGACAAATCAGCTGGAGTGGAAACTACCATCTACTCTTCCAATTACTGGAGGTCCGAAAACCACATAGCAAATAAAATATAATATAAAAAAACTGAACAAAACCAGAGTAAAGACAGAGGACATACGATGAAGTATGGATGTCC
The DNA here is from genome assembly GCA_030762985.1 of Adelphocoris suturalis. Lineage (NCBI taxonomy): Eukaryota > Metazoa > Arthropoda > Insecta > Hemiptera > Miridae > Adelphocoris > Adelphocoris suturalis. The sequence goes on along the minus strand of CM061048.1, from coordinate 13,070,564 downwards.
TTTCTAACATTCAGCGATTGGAAGAGTAGATGGTATGTTTCACCAGCATTATATAAACAATCATCAGAGACCATCTGCTTCTTGTGTCCTCTGGTTGACCACGGACTACCCATTGACAAATTAGAAAAAGCTTATCAACATTTGGCATTGGTTATTGCTTTTTGAACTGAATTTGCCCCTCTTCCTAAATTACTCCACCTTCCTTTCCTTAAAAAATATAGTTTACATTCGAGCTGATTGTTTTTCAGAGATTGATTATATGTTTTTAGAACACATACTTTTTACAATGCAGGAACCTAATCTGGAGAAATCAGACTTTCACCACCGCCTATCATAATACTGCACTTTATCTCGATACCACTGATCAGATTATAGATACGGACGTGAAGATACCACAGTCGTATCGTGGATGCCAGATGGTTGACTGGCATCCACTGTTACCCTAGACCTAATAGATAACATGCGTCAAATCGATATGATAGAACCTAGTAGGAACTATCAATCGTTAACCCTACTTATTCTACCAACAACAATAACGAATTTTACAGACCTGCACAGAAATGGTGATGCCGATGTGCGACAACGGAGACACAATGTTTGAAAAAGCCGAGTGGAACTTTGAAGAAAACTCGGATCAATGCTACGAACAATTCAAAGTTCGCCCAATTGTTAATTATGTCAGGAACTTGTACGGTGCCAAAGAACTCGCATTCACTTCCAACATAATATTCAGGTGAGAGCATGATTGCAAGAACATATCTTTCATAATCGGAGTTCTATTTGAAAAACTTTTTGTTTTGGGACATTCCTCAGATCCCAATCTGAAAACATATTATATTAAGAGTAATGTAGGTAACTAATGCCTGTCACAGAGCTTATGATGGCAGACGATTTCAATTCAACATTCAAAACTCTTGGGGTTGGGTATCTTCACCCAAAAGAAAACTACCAATAGAACCCATGTCTTGCTGGGTTGAAACACGATAAGCAGGTAATTTGTTTCCGAAAACCCCATTGTTATGACAAAATTGTGTTTCTTTTTGTTTTTCAGCAATGGGTATCTGGATCCATGGTCTAGCGGTGGCGTGCTGAAAAGTGTCTCCAAAAACTCGATCGTCACAGGGCCAATGCAAGGAGCAGCCCACCATCTCGACCTTCGCTCTAGCAACCCCCAAGACCCACCTTCCATCAAAAGTGCTCGTCAAATGTACAGAAAGGTTATGAAAAAATGGGTCCAAGAAATACTGTAAAAGTCAATCTAATAAAAATGTGATGGTATCTGTAATGATATTTCGAGCATTCCAAAAAATGATCTATATGAAGGATATAGGACAATTGGAAGTGGCCTAAACATCCGTAAAAAGAATGTTCAATAACGGCAAAGAGAATCTCACCACCCGAACGACCCCCTCATAATAAACCCAGTAAGTAGCTTAGCACAGGCCATATATCAAGGTTAACACACATACATAGTAATGGATAGCCAAACATAATCTCCGTGGATCCATGGTTATTTAGTAATAACTAACCCCCTCCCTTCCCTTAGATGCGTGAATTAGAGAGTAATATATCAATGAATGGAATCATGAGTGGATGATCAGAAGGTATTATTATTATTGGTTTTCAGGGTCCTAGGAGCATCAGCTTCCCTCCTGTCGCACCGAAACTGTGGTTTATTGTGCAGGACATCCCCCTGTTTCCATCCTATATGTTCTGGAGCCAATCCCCCTCATCCACGAGACTTAGGGTAGGTACAGTACGCCGCACCATCACTGTTCACCATTGATGTTTGGACCCTCGTGGTAACAGCGATGATCAACCACGCGAGTGGAGGGTTTTCATATTGGTTCACTTTTGAGAGGGTCACCTTCGATGTTTTCCTGCCTTCTCGTTCTCCCTTTTTTTTAGTTTCGCACGAGCACTTGCAAGGTAGCATCCATCATGTACAGTTAAAGTGATGATGAAGTTGAAATGGGCCCCATCGGTAAGTGGTTTATAATAGTGAGAGGACTTTTTTCAAATCGGCGGTTCAAAGTTCACCCTTTGAACCAAATGAGAGGAGAACTAGGTGAATATGACCACTTATTTCCTCAACTCGAAAAACATGAAGGGGTTCCGAAACTACATGAGGATGTCGATGGAAACGATCGCTTACATATTATCTAAAGTAAAAATCAAAGCTTGATCAAACGAATGAACTGGGAACGCTGAAGAAAAGCTGTGATTTACAGAACAGTGAAAAAGCGGACGGGCAGCCTCTTAGCCAATCACGATCGCGACTTCCCTCCTGAAAATCAAATAGATTTGATTTTCCAAAAGCAGCGAGGGTCGACAGCGATGGTGCTATGATGGCATCGCAGTGATGGTGCGTCACTATGAACGCTCCCGCAACATTACACGTATTTGTTTTACATCGCTGTTACCACGGGGGTCAGAACATCGATGGTGACCAGTGATGGTGTGGCGTACTGTACCCACCCTTAGGATCCTCACTACTACGTCATCTGCTGATACAATCTACTCTGGGTTGAGGGTCCCAAAAATTCAGAATCTTTCGACTTCGAGTGCTGGACACCGGAAGAGTAGATGGGGGTGGCTGTTTCTTCCTCCTCTCTGCATAGTCTGCACATTGTATCACCTATATAGGCTCCAATCCTGTTTAGATGTTCCCTGAAACATGCCCAGTCACCATCCCCACAGGCGGAATATCTAGAAACAGAGCTAAACCTAGGGCCAGTAAGCCTGTGAGATATACTCGAGTCAGGGTATATCTGCGAAGTGCAACTGAATCACAAGTCAGAGTTAGGGCAGCTGGCTCTGGAGTTAGCCCTCAGTATTACCCTCTCCAGATGAACATTTCGTAATTGGCGGGCCAGAAAATTAATTGGTAGGGTGGCAACACTCGCGGTTTTGTTGGTAGTATGTTAGCGTTAATCGAACAGCGAGTATTTTTCTTGCTCGTCTTGATTTACCCTTTTCTGCTTGTTTTCGTATTTTCGTTCTCAGCTTTTGTTTTGCTTGGTAATCAAGTTCAGTTCAGTCAAAGCAAAAGTCATTGGTCTTCCCGACCAGATTGGGCTCCCATAATTGAATTGAATGTTGTCACCAACGAAATAGGTACCTAGCTATAGTTCGATGGTTGTTAACCCACGCAAATCATGTCCCCTAAAGCCCAGGCCACACCACAACGACTCCCCCCCCCCCCCCCTCCCACAACTGTGCAACACCGACACCTCAACGTCACAGCACTAACTAGTTCTGCTTTCTTCAAAACTGAAGTTAGTGAAAACCGTTTTCTATTTCCAAGAAAAATGAAGAGTTATAATGTTAAATAAAGAGCTAAAATCTAAATCGAACTTACTGTCAGTTACTGATGATGATCTAACTGTAGAATTCAATTTAACTCTTTATTCCAGAATCTCAGAACACTACCAGCGGCAAGAATGCAGGTGATAGAGAAACAGGGGAGAAATAGCTCACCTTTTCAATGGTCTTTACTGTCATGGAGTGAAATCATTTATTACCTCAGATGAATGAAAGCTTTTTGTTGGTTTAGCGGCTTTGACATCTGCTTAGAACTCTATCGGATTCGTTTTTACAATCTCCTACTATTATGATGTTATAAGTGAACTACTTTAGCGCAGGCATTCTGTTAAATTCCTTTTAAGATGCACAGCTCACCTGCGGTCCAGAATGTGATGCAGGCCCTCCACCTATGCATATAATGAGAGGCTATCCAGTTGTGCAGCAGGACTTGTAAGTGTTGTTGGAGCGCTTTTTCAAAAAGAGCTCAAGATACTTTTTTCGTTAGGTACCTCTTAATAATGGAAGGCTTAAATAGAGAGTGTGTAAGTAGGATACGAGGCGCTACCACCATGGACCTGGAGGCTTTAATATTATTTACAGTAGGGTGTACATCAAAAAGTAGAAATATTATTGGTTCCATTATATTTCCTATTCATTCAAAGCTAGCGCAATAACTAAGAACATCAATTGAATAAATTATTTCAAAATATAACAGTAAAAAAAACAGGGAATTGATTCCTGTAAGCTTATAACAAATTATTCATATTGCACAGAAAATACGAGAGGAATGAATACTCCAAAAGTCTTGTAAATATGGTTGCAGATTAGAACTCAACGTATATCCCAATTCCTGATTGAGATTTGATGAAGCAAAAAAATATATTCCAAAAAAATATTATTACCAAAGAATTCATAAAGAGTAGATGCCTACTGCAACGTTGGGGAAATCTCTCACTGAACAAGAGCCATTCAACCCATACTAAATTGAGCGAGTATTGTATACCCTCACTTATGAAGATTTTGTCATGATGAAATTGAACGACATACATTAAATAATAAAAATATCTAAGTTGTGACAAAATAAACCAAATGGTATACGTACACATGTACTAATCAATAGTTAATCGAACTCAGGTAGTTATATGTATACATTTTCATCGTGTAACTTAAATATAAGCACCGGAACTCATGTCAACATTATTTTATAATGAGTGATAAAAAACAAAGAAAATATATATAAGCCCAAAATGTGAATTATGACTAGACAGTAGGAATGGTGAGGTACTTAACGATTAAAAACATCAACCAGCAATGTTGTAGTGAGAAGTGAAGGGGCGCCCAGATTTGGCCCTATGTTTCGGAGGGGTGACACGATCGTTGTAGGTCAGGTACACTTTGGAGATATCCGGAACAGATACCTAAGAACCAATATGAAAATTTAAAAAAAAAACCACCTTGCGCATAAAGGCTAGAGAGGGATGAGCGTAGAATACGTTTTTTCACTTCCATTTAAAATTTTAATAGGTTGAATAGCAAAGACTTAGCCGGAGATCACAAAGCAATGGTAACACATCCCTTCTTGTATATGCTGTTACTACGCATCATTGTTTTGTCTCAGTGTTACGTGTCGAAATTAGAAGACATTTTTCGGCAGGAAGGTCTCCTTAAAAACGTATTCTACGTTAAAAGTAAGCTATCAACAAATATTAAAATCTAGGAAAGAGTTGTCAACTGGGGAGGGAAAATTTAATCTGGAAGGATTCCTCCATGTACACGTTTTTTCTACAATTTCGGTAGTTTTCTAGAACAGGGAAAGCTATTAACTTTCCCAATGACCCAAAGTTTTGAAGGATGGTTAATGCAAAGCAAAGGCTTGAAAATGTTTACTTATCTCGAACTTCATCATTACAACTTTGGTTTGCAACGGCTCAAGATGACTACCTACTATCTCCTGCTACGACATGAGCAACAACAAAATATATTGAAAAATAATAATAATAAAACTAGCAGTAATGTCAAAATCAACTATTGAGTCAATAATGACGTAATCATAACTTTTTTTCGACTTTTTTCAAAACTAAGACAATGATTTTGATGAAATTTCTAAGAGGTGCTTTTTAGGTGTGTACAAAGAGAATTGGACAACTCCAATGAAATTCAGGAATAGAACATTTTCGGGGATAGTGGGGGGTGGTGCAAATTCAGAATTCACACTAGTTACTTTTAAGATAGAGGAAGAGTATACTTGTAGAATAATTCCCCTGTCTCTAAAAACATCTGGGGAGGATACAGAAGTTCCCAAAATGTTGTTGAGGATTATTTAAGTTTAGGCATGCAATCAACAACAGTATCCATGCAAACTGAAAAGGTGTATGTTGGGAAAGTAGTGAGGGTCGTCACACCACATATTTTTGTTCACGCTTCAGTCGACTGTTATAATAATGAAATAATGGGTGATTTGTAAATGGAACACATTTTTTTATTTGGTTCATTAGGAAGGAAATCAATGCCAATGAGACCATCATCAGTTTGAACTCCGATACAAGTCATTGAGAGTTTCAGATGAGAACGGATGTATTTCATATCTAAGTAGTAGTGGAAAGCCGCCATTAGGTCCAAGGAACCCTAGAAAACGATTGTTACGATGGTAATAACTTACTGGTTTCCTACCTAAAACGGTACCTACCCAATGAGAATTAAATTTACTGTTCATGAAGCAATATGACTGCAGATTGGTTGGCATAATTGGGCTCAAACCAACAACTTTGGCTCTCCACTTATTCACATCTCTGGAGATGAAATAAAAAACGAGCAGTGAAAGATCTGAATACTTTGTAGTCCATCTATGATTGGTATTCTTACCAAACACTTTTAATTTTGTTGCATGTTGAATATTACAGACGACAGTATAGCACAGTAATGTTTCTGTGGTTTGAAACAATGGAAACCCAACACAAATGACAATTTCGGGCAGTTCAATTTAGGGTCACCACATTTACAGATACAAACCAAAGTTTTGTGCAAGATTGTCATTTTCTTATTGCCAATACTCCTTAATATAAAGCATTTTTTACCTAAATACTCCTTAATATAAAGCATTTTTTACCTAAACAAAAATAATTTACTCCTGATGCTTGAGGAGTACCAATCTACCACATGTAATATCTTTTGGTGGGTATCAAAAGTATAATGTGGGTGGGATATAACAGAAAATGTATCCAACTGACTAAGATAGACGTTCATCGTCATAACAACAAGTGTGAAGTGATTCAAGAGACCAACAGCAGAAGAGGTATTCTTCTGTTACGTTCAAGGAAAACTTCCACAGTGGAGAAGTTTGATTAATTGGTCTCGATGGCGTAGGTTGATAAAGCGCTTTCCTTTAAAACTAACTAATTTCAAGAAAGGTAAAGTCATGAGTTCAAACTCTGTCGAGGTATCAAATATATTTGGGTACCAGTTGTATATATGTAATCTCAGTTCAACCTGCGATCGACGCGACACTTGGTCTGGACTCAGACTCATTATGCGATCTGACTTGGAAAATAGATAACTTGCTTAAAAAAATGGGGGAAGAGGGGAAGGATCTTACCTTTCTCTCCAAAAATGAACATCGTCGCAGAGATTAGTGAAGATCGTGACGGGTGCAGCGAGCGTCACCACTCTTCGATCAACTGTCTGTCCAACGTGCCCCCGGCTCCATTTACTTTTATATCATAACGCACTTTTAAGTGCCTCCACAAGTATTCTATGGTGTGAATGTCAGCTCCAGTAAGTGGGTCAATACATTTTTTCGAGTGGTTTACTGTCTTGTGGGTATACCCCTCGGTGCTAAGCATACTGTAGGCCTTCCACTTGGCCGAAGTTTGGCGTTTTGTGTTGAGATCGCATATTGGAGGTTGAAAGTGTGCTGAGATCGCATATGCAACTGGTACCTATATTTGGGTTGTTATATTTGACACAGGATAGTTTTAAGGCCCAGACTTCAATAGAAAAAAATCCCTCTCCATCCAGACTGTAGACATCATTCCCTGGTGTAGGATCTTTCACTTCCACGCTCACTTGGGTCAAAATATACTGTGACAATGACCTCGATCGACTGTGACTTCTTCCAGCAAGCATCTGGTGAGCCAGCAGCCTGCAGTTCGTCATTCATCATTTGATCATTTGACTCCGGGGAAATGTTATGCTCAAGGAAAACGTCTGCAGTTGAAGAGGTTTGATTAACTGGTCTCGGTGATAGAGGTTGCTAAAGTGCTTGTCTTTAAAACTAAGAAACTTGTCTATCTTAAAGAAGGTAAGGCATGAATTCGAACTCTTGGGTTGCTACATTTTAGTGTCAAGGCAGATTTAAGAGCCACCAAACGGCGTCAGAAAGACACGGGAAGAACTAAGTTATGGCCTCCTTATATTAGGAACAAAGCCAACTATATTGAAAACGTTCTACATGGTGGAATATTAACTATCCAAAGCTGGATGGTTACGATCAAGTTCAAAATATATCAATAGTGTTACCTCTTGTTTGACAGTTGCAGACTCCATGACATCCGATTTCTTCATATTGTTCCCCGTGTATGCCACACATTTCAGCTCCCATTCTCCAATGTCTTCATTCCAATGAGCGTGTTTTTCAATTAATTCCTAAGCCCCAAAAAATAAATAAAAGAAACATAATAGAATAGTAGAAATATTTCTACTAGTTATAGTAGTTATACATCATGCGCACAGCGAGTTAGCTGCACAGAAATAAATATCTTAAAATGCTTAATATATTCCAAGTTTGAACCATTTGTCCGGGATGCCTCCACCATCAGCAGGAATATGAACTAAGTATTGTCTATGTATGAATACTAAATGGTAAAAATGGTTCAGACATGATGAATGATGTGGAAAAGGGGGCATATCGTACCCGATAACTAGCAGGAATGAACATTTTTTCAATGGTCTCCTGGAGAGCCAGCTCCTTCGTGAGAGCCCTAACGTTGTCCAGGAGGCTTTCCATCTCTCGTTGATTCTCTTGGCAAATGTCTTTGAGCTCATCCTTAGCCACCGACAGCAAAGCTGTGATCTTCTTGATTTTTTTCGTCAGTCCGATGGCTTCCTCTTGAAGTGAAGAATACTTTTCTTCAATGTCAATTCGCTCGGCCTACCAACATGAAGTGCTTATAATGAAATATTAAATCAAATAGCGTTAACCTATTCTATTCAAGCTCGAGATGATTTTAGTATATTAACGAATTTTCGTAGAAAATGAAACTATTGCAATGGCCCCAAAAAATTTAAAATCAAAATTTTCGAAAAATGTCTTCATTGAAATCCGGTTTTGATACATTCTGAAACGAATCCCAGAGTTTAACGCTTTTTCACACATATGTATATATTTATTTATTTATACATGTGTCACTCCAGACGATAACTCTCCTTAAGATTAAGATAAAAATTCCGTTCTTGCGAGAAAAAAAAAAAAAAAATTTAGCACATTAAATTGGTCAAATTTCAAAAAAGTGCTGAATAAGTCATTAAAAATATAAAAAACGGCCAAAATGGTTAAATTTATATTTTTTAGCAGAATATTGCTCAAATAAAGTTTATCGTGAATGAAATAGAACGCTAAAAAATGTATGTACAAAACTATGCTAAAAAATTAACTTGAATTTCATTAAAATGTCCTTAAAAAATCAATAAAAACTGCAAAAAAGTCTAAAATCTAAAATGTTTTCTTGAATACTTAGCTCATTATTATTTAGAACGTTTTTTTTTTTTTGCCATAAATATAGAAGTTAAAAATTTCTTTATACTCAAAGTCCTCAATTTTCAAAACAATAATGTAGAACGATAAATTCGCTCATACGATCATGCTGCATGACTGGAACTTTCTTACAGTGCAACTTCAGCAAAATCTATAGTTGAACCTACATTATCAAATGAAGTTCGACTAAAAAATCATACTCCAGCCTTGGATGTTGGCTGTACCTGTGACTGAACGCTTGTGCTCCAAAAGAGTTGTGTTGGGAGGGAGGGGGGATCGTCAACATGAATGCTATTTTCAAAGCGACATTGGCATGCAGGAGTAGGCCTAAATTCCGCTAATTTGGCTCAATCTTATTTGGTTTTGTAGAAGTTAAGACTGTCTATACATGCGTGAAGCCAGACCAATGCATAGACCAGTGACCTGTGAGGAATAGCTAATTAATACAGAAATAATAAACATTTTTGTAATAATTTTCAGCGTTTGGCCTGGATTTAGCACCTTCAAAAACACTGTGACGGTATATTTCAGTAGTGAAATCCGAGCAGAAAGGCGAGAATCAATTGAATGTACAACGTCATCACATGCTGTTTCCCCTCTCTGAACATATTCAATGACTATGAGAGCCATTTCCAAACAATAATATTGCCCCTTCTTGAAGAAATCAATACCTCTATTATTTAAAAGAAAAAAACTCCTTCCGTTTGTCTGTCTGTCGTGTCTATGCTCGGCCAAACAGCTGAGTGGGGGGATCTTCTTGGGATTTTCCGAACGGGTGTATAAAGCGATTTTTAAATTTTCTAATCCCACCCGTACCATGGGCTATAGGGCGGGCGGGGGGTGGAAGCTCGGTTTAATGCGCGCTTTTTCGATTTCCCCGCTTCCCCTACCCCTCTAAAGGGCCGTCGAAAATTCCGGAAAAATTCCGGTTTCGTAGGTTTTTCTACGAGGAAGACGACGGCGCGATCGGATCGCGAAAAAAGTATCGGCAAATGCGTCAAAAAAATGAAAGAGTACGGACCCTTTTTCTCAAAAATTCCGACGAAAAACTTGTTTTTTTCTCATTAAAATATACCCCATAGAGGTACGTTTTTCGGGACGGTGTTCGCGGGCGAAATACAGGTTTGACTCCACCAAATCTGAATCCGAAATCCGATATCGAAAAAAGTTATGGGAAGTTGGTCAAAATGCGAGGGGAACTGAGCGAAGCGATTAAAATCAGAAGTTAATTGAGCCCGCCGCCTTTTCTTTACCAGAAAGGTTTCGATGACTCAGGGCGTTTCCCATTTCCATTTCTACGCATATAAAATAATTGCCTACATTCAGAAAAATTGAAATGGAAAACAAATACGTACAAACATTCAACATCTGACTGTACATTTAGTACTGAAGTGTTCTTAAAACTATACTTGTCATAGTTCCACATAAGGTGCCGCGTTTGATAGTCATTTCCAACAGGAAAAACCGTCTGCCAAGTTGGGTGGGCCGTATAACTTCCTCACGCGAGCGAAGCGAGCAACATCCTCTACAGACCCTACCAGGGAACCTACCCTTAGGGATCTACCGTTTGCGAGCGAGATAGGGGAGGTAGTATGCTACTCAATTTATTTTTGCACAAAGACCTAGTGTATTATGACTGTAGAGATATCACAATAATCACGAATTAATTACTTTTTGTTATAAACACAGTTTTTGTTCAATATATGGAACAATTCTGATTCACTGACCTCTCTTTCTTCGATTTGATTCCTGAGTTCAGCTTCCATTCGAATTCGGTCCTCAAGCTCCTTGGCCGATGCCTCAAGTAGATGTTCCTGTTCTTCAGCCTTTTCCAACAAATTCTCTCCTCCAACTATGATTTTCCGTTCTAAATTTTCCAACTTTTCCTTTAAAGCGTTGGTTTCATTCCTATAGGCCATAAAATTCCAGTCAGTCAAAGATGAACCTTGCGAATACCTACTTCCAGACCTAGTTTATATTCTTTCATAGAAAGTGACTGTATCATGTGTTGACAATTTCGAATGCCTTACTTTGTTTTTTCGAGTTCCAGATCCTTTATTTCCTTTAGTTTATAAGCTTCCTTCGCTTCAGCGCTATTTTCATTCTTCTCAGTCTCTGGGAGCAGGGAATCCATAATTTTGTTTGCATCTTCCACAACCTCTTCTTCCTCGGTGGATTCTTCTTCAACTGTAATTTAAATACGCCAAATGCATCAACGATGTATTTTTAAAACTTTTCAGTATATTTTTGTGACAAAAACACATTCTACATGACAACCACTAACATTCATACCACCAAGACGGTTTTTGAACCTCGAATTTTCTTGGGGATAAGAAACAAACGGTGATATCCATACTCATATGAGAATCAATTTGCCCTAGTATACTGTAGAAAGTTCAATGACCAATAGCTTCCTATTTGTTTAGTTTTTTCAATTTGAAAATTGTTACAAAATTATAGCTACTTTGCGTTTGTCTGACACAAAAGCTTTTAGATAAGGGTGGATCAAATTTAAACCGCCTTTTTTTATTATAAGAATCATACGCAAAACCAAATAAATCTCAATTTTCTATATAGTCACCCAACATCTCAATAAATTTTTAGTCAGCGAAAAATGTCTGGGAACGTGTTTTCAACCAATTGCACACAAAACTGAAACTGTGGAAAACACGTCTATGGGAGGTATTTTCCACAGCTTCTCTTCCTCAGTCTGTTCACCAAAATTTCACTTGAGTGTACTGAGTTTTGACTCTCCCAAGTGAGCCAACAATCTCTGCATTATTTCAGCTGGTCGAACGTTTTCAACAGTGAGAAATTTCAGAATTGTGCGCTGTGCAACAGAAGGGTGAATTTCTCTCTCGTTCATCGTGTTGATGACAAACTGAACTTCAGGGAAAGCCCCTCCCAAGCCTGTAGGGTGATCACTAAAATCCCTGCAAAAACACCCAAAGCTCGGTTCCTCAATTGAGGCACTTGGCTAGCATACGGAATAAAAATTGGTTTAAATTTGATCCACCCTCGTATATACAAGAATTGATTACGACACAGGATGGATAAACACCTGTTTCATGTCGATACCTTGACAACTTATGTAAAATTGAAGAAGAAGAAAGAACTTCGAACAAACCTATCTGTGCCCAGTCAAACATTTTTTAAACCCCATGTAGCAAATTCAATTAGAACTATGATTGGCATCCTTACTGGACATTATGATTTCCACAGGATGCTAAATACGAGGGTCGTCTCAAAAGTAAGTTGCACTTATTTTTTAAAAATCGAAAACGCGTTTAAAAATTCCAAACCAATTTTCATTTACTTTAAAAAATATCTCATAATTTTTCTACATAATCACCTTGAACATTGATGCACTTTTGGTACCTGGTTTGTAGTCGTTTCAGTCCATCCTAGCACCACTTTGGCGCCAAACCAGCCAGCCAACTCTCAACTTCTGCCTTGAGTGCCTCTTGACTTGCGAATCGCCGTCCTCCCTGGTGCTGTTTCAGCTTCGGAAAAATATGGAAATCACTGGGGGCTAGGTCTGGTGAATATGGAGGATGTCCGAAAACGTCCCATCGAAATTCTTCGAGTAGGTTTTGAGTTTGGCGAGCAGAGTGAGGCCAAGCATTGTCGTGGAAAAGGAACACAGTTTTGGACAACATTCCTACCTTTGTGAACCCCAAATCTTTGGTAATGATCCGGTAAATACTCGCTCGGCTTGATTCAATATTGTTGGGAAGTTTGAACATGATCTCGTCAAGAGTATAGCGCCGGTCTGACTCCAAAATCTCGCGAACTTGATCGATGACGGATGAAACCCGAGACGAAGACGGTCGACCACTACGGGGCTCATCGTGGGTCACTTCTCGACCTCCCAGAAACAAATCCCACCATTTTGCCACGGATTGACGACTTATCGTGGTTTGTCCATAAACATTGACAATCTCGCGATGAATTTCTGTCGCGGATTTGCCTTTGGCTGTGAAAAACGAATAACTGAACGCATTTCGCGGTAGAACACATGGGTAGCTCCATATTGTAACAACTGGTAAACAGCTGATACTTGAGATAACAACTTGAAACTTTTAGGGTGCTTCGACAACACCCAGACGAAACTTCTGTAAAAATTTCAGCCCAATCGGATCATCTCGCGATTTTTTAAAAATAAGTGCAACTTACTTTTGAGACGACCCTCGTATTATAGATAACAACCTAAGTGCCCTTGCGGACTCGAGGAGAATTCCGCAGAGTTTCTTTGCAGATGCGGCCGGTACTGGAGATCCAGAACGGAGGCATTTGGGCATCATATAATTGAACGTGCTTTCCTCAGAGATATTGAGTGGAAAAGAATCAAAAAATTTGCTGACTTAAGCAAAGATTTGCTTGTGACGACTCCAACTCAGGGTAACCGGCAGAATCCCCTTTAAAATTAAAGGGGCCTCTTCTTGAGGGAGAGTATACGCCGATTATGGTGCCTGAAACTCTTTTCCAATGGAAACCACGAGCAGTGAGTGATCCCCCTTGTAGGGCATAAGTTTACTGTTCCTTTGACTCTACCTCTCCTTCTCAACACAAAACTTTTGAGTTTTCACCAATCAACAACTTTTGGTTTATTATTTTCAATAATAAGCCTATGTGATCGTATAGCAAAAAATTTGTATAACCCCCCCTCAAACTTTGTCATTTTACGTTTCAAAGTGCGTAGAATCCAAATTTGCAATGTCCATCCGCCGTCCGGCCATAAAAGGCCTTAGAATTGACTTAAAGAATCCGTTCTTTCGCACATAGACTCCACTTGGGGTCTAGTTGGTCCTAACTTCTCGCCAGCTCGATCGCTCCACACCCATGGGTGCTATGAGCCAAAAATAGGTGAAAAAGTTTTTTTTTTTTCGAGGCTTTGAGTGTTAGACTGACGTACACGCGCACGCCTGGCACGCTTGGTGGAATTATGAAAACATTGGCAGAGGGTCATGAGGGAGGAGGGGGCGGCGCCTTGTAGGGGCCAGGTCACCAGGGGCGTAGGATATAGGATATATATTACTTTTACAAGTAACACCCGTATAATACACTGCGGCACCATGAGGTGGGTACGGCGTTATGGGCAAAGCGGAACGGCGCCAGGGGCGTAGGAGAACGGATATTTATTACTTATACTTGTAATACCCATAAACATATTATACCTTAAACAAGCCATAGTATATTTTGTATATTATACCATACTATAGGATATTATAAATAATTATCCAGCCCATCTAGAATGCAAATCATTCATAAATTAAAATTGCATTACTTCAGCGGATTGGAGTCCGAACCCTCTGGATGAATAACTATTTACTTAGAAATGTTTAATTCTTAATATTTAAAAGCAATTTCTCTAACAAAAATTTACTCATTGTATAATTTTACTTGAAACATTTCTTTCTTTTATATGCTCTTTTCTGCACTAATGGTTTTGCTGTTTTTTTTTTTTTTTTTTTTTTTTTTTTTTTTTTTTTTTTTTAATGTAGTTCTGGCTATTCATACTTTGCTGGGGGCGATAGTTTGTATTCATGTTTTTTTTTCTAATATGGAATCAAGAATAGTTCTACAAAAGTTTGATAAATCAAAAGATTGATTTACTCGATTTCGTCATTCCAACTACATTTCCAATGAGAAACGCCCAAAAAGATAAATTTGGTAGGTACCTAATTGCAAACGACCAAATAGTGGTAAGAATATTAAATTTTACCTACATCCTTTATTACCGATTTCCCAAAAATGCAGAATTCAAAGATATTATTACCAATCATAATCCTTTGTGACCGTATAGCAAGAAAATTTTTATAACCCCCCTCAAACTTTCATTTTACGTTTCAAGGTGCGTAGAATCCAAAATCTGCCAAGTCCGTCCGCCTTTCGCTGTCCGGACCATAAAAGGCATTTGAATTTACTTTAAAACCCATTCTTTCGCACATAGACGTCATTTGGAGTATAGCTGGTCCAAACTTGTCGCCAGCCCGGTTGCCCTACACCCACAGGTGCTACGGGTCAAAAAAAGTGTTTTTCGATCTTTTTTCTTACATAGGCAAGTGGGGTGTCTTTTGGTTTATTATTTCCAATAATAAGCCTATGTGATCGTGTAGCAAAAAATTTTTATAACCCCCCCTCAAACTTTGTCACTTTACGTTTCAAGGTGCGTAGAATCCAAATTTGAAATGTCCGTCCGCCGTTCGCCGTCCGCCGTCCGGGCCATAAAAGGCCTAAGAATTGACTTGAAAAACCCGTTCTTTCGAACATAGACTCCATTTGGGGTCTAGTTGGTCCTAACGTTTAACCATCCCGATCGCGTTACTCGCATAGATGCTATGGGCCAAAAACGGGCCAAAAAGTGTCTTTTTCGACGCGCGCACGCCTGGCACGCTTGGCAGGGGGTCACAGTGGGTGGTGAGGGGTGGTGAGCGGGGGGTGGAGTGAGAGGAGGCGCCGGCGCCGCGGCACCTTGTGGTGGGTACGGCGCCGGCGTTCCTTCGAGGCATGAATATATGTTTTTTTTTAGGTCATATTTGTGTGTTAATACCAAAGCTTTTCCTACGCATATTTAATAACATATCCTCTCGACTTTTCGTACGTACTTAGATAATGATATTATTAAGGCAATAACTATTTGAATAGATAGGAGCTCAAATCGAGAAATATAAACATGCGTATATAATTATAGAAGTATAGGTTGTGGCAACTCGAAATAGGACACGCCGAGGAGTCTGGACGGGCCTTATGACGTACGCTAGCCAACTAAAACTACGATCATACTCAATTGAAAAAATAATAAACCTTTGTGAAATAATTTGCAGCGTTTTTCCAAGTAATTTTGGACGCAGAATCGACTGGGTTGGGATAGGTTGTGGCAACTCGAAATAGGACATGCCGAGGAGTCTGGACGTACGCAAGCCAACTAAAACTACGATCATACTCAATTGAAAAAATAATAAACCTTTGTGAAATAATTTGCAGCGTTTTTTACTTACTCCTGTGTATTCATAAAATACTGAAATTATCGCGAGTTTAATCATGAGTAGCCACAGGAATCGATAGTGGAAGAGAATGAAAAATTGGAAGTAGTTTGTGGAATTAGGGCCCCATTCGCAAACAAAGTGCAGTAGCGACAAAGTTATATTCTTTGAGTTTTCATTTCACAACTCTATCCTCTAGTAACTTTCATGTATTGAATCAAAGGCTTGGGAGGCAGGCAAGACAAACTTAACACAAACTTAACCTCGCAGGAACGCTCTGTTTCAAACCAAGAGAACATTCGATAAGTAAGCGACTCTTCTTCAACATCATTTGCTCCCAAGCCTTGCTATCACCCCGATGCTTTTACCTGCTGTCTTATCACACTTTCACGCTGTCCTGTTCATTTTGAATGTAACACCAATATTTACAAGGCCACGCCACACAGTACGTCTCAAGCTATGAGAATAATGAACAATCAACAAACTCGGGTGACAGTAATTTGTTCCAGGGAATTGAATATCAAGGCCTTTCCACCACTTCATGATAGGAGTTATCGTAATTTAGGTAGTGCATTTTACATGATCCATATACTCTATAATTATAATTCTAGTATTTCATGTCTCTGCTGCATACTCAACCAAATATAAATAATTATAAATGAACTAAATATAACAGGAAACTACTGATGCAACTAAGGGGAGCACTATATAGGGTATTCCTCCTAATTCTACTTTCCCAACAACCTAAAGAATTGAAGAAAAATTATGTAACTCAACCATAGTTGTATTGGAGAAGACTCGGAAAAAACCTTAAGGCCCATTACATAGACAAAATTATTCTAGCCGATTGCTTTCTTTCGAATCTTTTGGTTGTTGAAAAAAAAAAAAATCAGTCATGTAGATTCAGGCATTAAATAGAAATAAAATCATATGTCTAAATAATAATTAAAAAAAATAAAATACGAACCAATGAAACGAGAGAACGAATCTATCCATGCCAGAGAATCAAAAGAAAGGTGACTTACGTGAACCGAATGTAAAGAGTGACATACCCGGCTCGTCAGTCTCTTTTTGTTCGAGCTGTTTCTTAAGTTCTTGGATCTGTGACTGGAAGTATCTGAGGAGAGCATCTTTGGGGTTTTCGTTAACTCTAGCTCTGTTGCAGATGCTTTTGGCTCGACTGGCATACCGTAATGTGCTGATTGTTTCATCGTAGTTGTAAGACGCTGGTCCAACTGTGGCACACTATAAACAGAAACACTTGGTGTGAGGCTTCACATAATTTTCCAATACATATTCAATTTTTAAGTACTTTCTGGTGTTTCTTGTCAAAGAACTGTAAAGCCTGTTAATATAATTTTGAGAGGTTACAGGAAAGTTAGAGCCTGGACATGAGCATGAAAACATGCTTCAGCCTTGACTTAACTACCAGAAAATGGAACGAAAATCAAGAGAAAGTTCCAGAACTTTTTTATCGGACTTCGATCTCAGTTTCCAATACTAATATTAGGTAAACGACATAACTTTTTGTCCAATCCCAGGTAGACAATGAATCCAAGACTGAATCTAATTTAAAACATTGCATACTAATACTGTATACGATGCCTGTATCTCAAACTTTGTAGATACGAGGTTCAAGTTACACCAATCATACCGAAATAACAGTCAGCTGCCTAAGAACTAGATGTAAGAAATAAGCTCCCAACTCACCATAACTGTCTTGGAATTTCCACCTAAGGAATCCTGAAGAATTCGAGTAAGTTTGGAATTGCGGTAAGGGATGTGGGTGCATTTCCCATCAACGAGGGCTGATATAACATTACCGAGAGTTGAGAGTGACAGGTTGATCTTGGAGGCTTCCTTAAGTCTTTGCCCAACTGCTCCCGTCTTACTTTGTCTCTCTGAGCCCTGAAAATTATTTAAAAATTGGAAATAATGCTTTTCAAACCATTGCAACGAGGATTTATAAAAGCCACGAAAACTTATCGCTTATAATATTGTTAAACAGTTTCTAAATTTGAAAAGGGAATTATGGAGATCTTCACATTCAAACTACCAATAAGATATATGGGCACTAGTAGCTGGAAATTATTTTTAGAGTAGTGATTTGTGGACCTCTTGACATTTTCAGTCGACAACCAAATGTTAAAACAGGGTGAGCGTAATCAGTAAAAATATAAACTACTTACAGCTAAATCAACGAGATGGAGGCGTCCCATCTTCACATGATGTTGATTGTCCACTCCCAGTGTGCTGGTTTCTACAGTTATAGTAAAAATGGCATGCGACCGAGAACTCTCAATGTTCATTGCTGTAGCACCCACGACTCCTGAAAATTCCAAACATAGGACAAGTTACATACATGCAGAACTATTTGCAATAAGGGAATGTGTGGACGAGAATCTGAGACAAGGAATGAGAGGGAGGAGTATTCTCATTCTCTCAGATAGCCAGGCAGCTCTTAAAGCACATGCAGCACCTCAAACTAGGTCAAGACTGGTGAGGGAGTATAGCAACAGAAGTCTGTCCAAGGCTACTATTACGAATGTACAATTCATGCCTTAGAGAAGGGATCTTTAGCAATAGATGGAAAAAAGCTCGCCTGGTGCTTTTAGACAAAGGAAAGGGTGATCCAAACTCTCCATCCTCTTGGAGGCCTCTTTGTATGTTGGATACTGCTGGAAAAGGTTATGAGAAGCTTCTCCTGCTTCGCTTGATGCCTGCAATAGCGGCGTCAGGAGACTTATCCCCCAGACAGTATGGATTCCGAAAGGGTCGGTCCACTGCTCATGCACTGGCAGATGTAGTGAACACTTTGAAAAAAAACACAGGAAGGTAGTAGATATACTAGGAATCTGGCAATGCTAGTGACCCTGGATGTGAAAAATGCCTTCAATTCTGCAAGATGGACTGATATGTTAGAGTCTCTGGATACCACCTTTAAAATACCAAGATACTTACTAGCAGTTATGGACAGCTATCTTAAAAACCGAACATTGTTTATGAGACGGCTCAAGGGGAAAGGGAGAAAGAAATCACCGCAGGAGCAGCCCAGGGTTCAGTTCTGGGCCCATAACTATGGAAAGAGTCATACGATAGTGTTCTACAACTGGAAATGCCACAAGACTGCTATCTTGTCGGATATGCGGATGATGTTGCGGCAGTTATCCTGGCTAGAACCACGGAATTGGCACAGAATAAACTGAATCAAGTAATGGTAAAAATCACTAGATGGATGGAAGACCATATGTTGACATTAGCAGCAGCTAAAACCGAAGTAGTTGTGTTCACTCGAAAACGGATCCCTACCATAATCCCAATACAAATAGGGAGCACAGAAGTCACCAGCAAACCAACAGTAAACTACCTGGGAATCACATTAGATACTAAAATTACATTCTGGGAGCAAATAAAGAAATCAGCAGACAAGGCGTCAAAGAAAACAACTGCTCTTAGTCATCTCATGAGAAATATCAACGGGCAAAGGCCATGTAAGCGTCGTCTCATGATGACCGTTGTACAATCAATGCTCTTGTACGGTGCCGAGATATGGGCAGATGCTCTAAACATTGCCTACTATCGCAAGAGAATTATTGCAGTTCAACGAAGAGGAGCGCTGAGGATTGCATGTGCCTACAGAACAGTGTCAGAGCCATACTCGTACTTACAAGCAGCATCCCAATCCATCTATTGGCTGCAGAATGCAAACGAATCTTTGATAGAAGAGAGGAAGGAGAAAGAGCTCATTTAGCCGCTGAAGAGAGAGAATATACAATGGCAAGATGGCAGGAAATGTGGACTGTAGAGCAGAGAGGGAGATGGACAGCACGCTTGATTCCTCAGATCAAGGTATGGCTAGATAGAAAACATGGAGAAGTAAACTTTTTCCTGACTCAGTTCCTTTCTGGTCATGGGCTGTTTTACGCATATCTCTATAAAATGGGAAAAGTAGACTCCCCAATATGTCCATACTGCCAGGAAATGGACGATGATGTGCTCCATACTTTCTTTGTATGCAAGCGATGGGCAACAGAAAGAAGAAGGCTGCAGGATGCTCTGGAATTACCACCTCAAGACGTGACACCGGAGGTGGTAGTATCCAAAATGATTGAACGAGAGCAAAAATGGAATTTTGTAGCTGCCTACGTTGAGGACATCCTCCAGAAAAAGATCATCTTGGAACGGGAGAGACAGAGGAGGAGGGAGCACATGGACCGAGAGGACTGAAGAAATTTCTCAAGGACTCGGCCTGAAGTAATGTGTTAAACAGTTCCAGGCTGAGTTCCAACGTGGGAAAAGGAAGGTGAGGTTTTAGTGTGTTTGAATCATACATAACCCGGAGTGCGGTCCCTCTTGGGTATCTTACGAGATCCGATTACCACCTTAGGATCTTAAAGATTTCCTCACCTGCCTACGTTTAAAAAAAAAAAAAAAAAAAAAAAAAAAAAAAAAGACTGGTGAGGGAGTGCTGGGATGTACTAAATACCCTGGGAAAGGACAACAAGATTACCTTGGAATGGGTAACAGGGCATTCAAGAGTGGCAGGAAACGAACGGACAGACCAGCTAGCACGAAGAGGGGCCTCAATGCAATTTATAGGGCCGGAGGAACCCGTCCTGGGAATAGCAAAATGCTCGGTAAAAACCGCTTTGTGGGAATGGATAAGTAAGGAACACAAACGGCTCTGGGATAACACCCCAGAACAGAAACATGGAAAACTGGTAATGAACGCACCCTGCCATCGTAGGAGTACAGCCGCCCTAAATCTCTCGAGGAGGAAAATAAGACTCTAAGTGGGAATGGTGACTGGGGGCACGGGTGCTTCAGGAAACATCTGCACAGGATTGGAGCCTACACAGGTGATCCAGTGTGCAGAATGTGCGAAGAGGAGGAAGAAACCGCTTCTCATATTCTCTTTGAATGCCCAGCACGCAAAGCCAAACGATTCAGAACCTTTGGGACCCTTGACCCAGGGGATATAGTATCAGTAGACGACCTTGTGGGGGGAATTCTCAGTCTGGTGGAGGAGGGGGATTGACTCCAGAACCTATAGGTTGGAAACAGGGGAGAGAACTGCACAATAAGCCCCGGTTTTGGCACGGTGGAGGGGGAAACCGACCCCTCCCTTGGACCCTGAATTAAATAAATAAAAAATAAATATACATGCATACGCATCATAAATGGAAAGAGGGCTAAACACTAAGTTACTAAGAAACAGTTAAATAAACGTTAAATGAATGGTTAATGTAGATTAATTACCGTTGCACTCGTTAATCATAGGTTCATAAGAAATTGTACTAACGGTTTTTGTTGCCAATCGTCATGATGCGGTCCATATCATCCGCATTATTAACGACATATGTAGTAAGGTTTTTGATGTATACTCCGACGTCAGGTCTCTCCTTCACTTCTAACCCTCCACTTGTATGAGAAGAGTTGAGCAGATCTCGAACTTCTTCATTGTAAATTTCATAGTATGAGACTCTGACAAGGAACCTAGAAATGGAAACAGACACGTTTAAGAAACAAAATTAACCATTAAAAACACGCAAAAGGTAAAAGGTCCAAAAATTAGAGTGTACAATTACGGTGTAGCAATTTAGATTAAAAATCCGAGAAAATAAGTGGTAGAGAGCGATTCTCCTCACTTCTTGTCATGTTAGCACGTTGTCTCCCTTTTAAATGAATTGTATGGAACTATTATTTCAGAAAACGGATTATAGTGTGCTATGCTGGATAATTAACAGCATAGACCAAACATAAGAGTTGGGAACAGGTTTCACAAGACACCAACTACAAGTTTGACAGTTGAAAATATGGATCTCTATTCACACTTCTTCAACCAGAATAAGAATGCCCCACGTCACGCTACAATTTTCCCCGGCATCATGCATTCCCCTCTTCCTTCCATATTTTATTGACCCACTGAAAAACAGTCAAACTTGCAGTTGTTATTTTACGAGAAAAGTAACACGATCTCAAACACAAACAACAGAACAGATACGAACTAAATCACTCGCGACGAAGTTGTGGAAACCCATTCCCACAAAAGGGAAGTTAGTGAAAAAGTTCCATTCATGCAGCATGATCGTATGAGCGAATTTTCGTAAACTATCGTATTGTATAATGTTGAATTGTTTTGAAATTTGAGCTTTTTGAGAGCGAGGAAATCGTTCCCCATTAATTTGATGGCAAAAAACGTATTCTAAATAATAACCTGCTACTCAAATAGGGGTTCTGAATGTTTAGCTCTTTTTGCAGATTTTATTGATTTTTTTTAGCAAATTTGAATGAATTTTAAGTACATTTTTCAGCATAATTGTGTACATACATTTTTGGATGTTCTATTTTATAGTTAATAAACTTTATTTGAGCAATATTCTACCAAAAATATATAAATTGAACGATTTTAGCCGTTTTTAGCCATTTTTAGTTTTTTTTTGGTACATTTTTTGAAATTTGACCAATTTAATGTGCTCAAAAAGTGTTGTCCAACGAACTCATCCTTTCTTTTGAAATGCTTGAATTTTTGGCGAAAGAACGAAGTTTTTATCTCAATTCTATCGAGGGTTATCGTCTGGAATGACATATATATATATATATATATACATATATATATATATATATATATATATATATATATATATATTAAAAAAAGCGTTAAAATCCAGGAATCATTTCAGAATGCCTCAAAACAGATTTCGATGAAGAAAATTTTTGAAAATTTTTATTTTAAAATTTTTGGAGCCATTGCAATAGCTTCATTTTTTAAGAAAATTCGCTAAAACGTTGTCTATTTCCACGAAAAATGAAGAGTTACAATGTTAAATCGATTTCGACGGTTAGGCCATCATCAGTAACAAACAATAACAAAAGTGATCTATAATTGTAATCTACAAATAATGTTATTGTTTGTTACTGATGATGGCCTTACCGTCGAAATCGATTTAACATTGTAACTCTTTATTTTTCGTGGAAATAGACAACGTTTTTCACTAACTTCCGTTTTGAACAGGACAGAGCTATGAGGCCAGGGTGACCAAACCTCTTCGACTGTGAGAGTTATTTTCCTGGAGCGTAACAGGATCGATTCCTAGTTTCAGGAAGCAAGCAAAATAGATCACTGATTGATCGAGTCAATAAAGCTGATGAAGGTATAAAAAACCTACACCTAGGTAATGCAGGCCTGGATAGTGAGGGTTGATAAGTACTGTGACATGCCATTAGAATGTGCCATCAGAGTTCCTTGATGTATATAAGGAGGTTGCGGTTAGCCTGGAGGTTTCGAACAGAATCGTGGCGAGCAGCAGAGCCCCATTCAATCTTGTAGTTATTCAACCGTGTAGTTATTCAAATCATCCTAGCTGTCAAAACACAATCATCCTTGTATAACATTGTTGTAGAGTGGAGTCATAGATGCTCAAGGACTCTGATGTCTTGAGAAGATTTTAACTCGTGGTTTTGGGTTTTTTCTCGGCTTTGTTATTTAAGTTACAAGTCGTTATTAGCAAATGCTCTCAGCATCAAACATTTAAATGTGAATTAATAGAGCATTCATGTAACCCAAATCACAACCAAGGTCCAACAGCCCAACCATCAGCACCCCGGTTTCCAGCACTGTTAGGAGGCGTTGTACAGATATGTGGCACCAGGTAGTGAGATCTGTATGGCTGGTGGAGTGGATAGACTAACAGAAAATGTAGCAGGGTCTCTGATACTTTCAGGTCGCTTACAGAGCACAAGTCTTTATGCGCCAACTCGTATTTGGATCTCCTATACCAAAACCTGATGTACCTCATGCCCCAGTTGGAGTTGCTAGTCTTTGTTGGACTAATATTCTTTCTTGGTGTATGTTTTCAGCCACCCCAGATCATTCTGTCTATCACTGAAGCCTATAATACTGTGGCGTAGTGAGATGTAGCTGTTACCCATTACACTCTTTATAACAAGCATCACTAACAGTAAATTATACGAATGAACAGAAAATAAAAGTTTTTAACAAAATCCTAAGTACCTCCTTTTCGCATGACTCAACATTCCATAATAAATCATCACTGAAAAGGTATTTTGTTTGAGAAATAGCTGCATTTACCAACCTATTACATTTCAGAGACTTTTTCTTGGATTTTTTCTGCTTTTTCTTGATGGCCCAATTGAAAAAATAGTCGTACAAGCTTAACTCCATCATGCTACTAATAGAGCGAGCGTTTGATAATAACATCAATAGTAGGACAAGACGTTTCAACACCACAAGGCTTTATCAACTCAACTGATCTAAACCACAGGATAAACTAATGTTTAACAGAAATACAGTTTTTGTTTTTTGTGGTATTACCAAGAAACAACGAAGATTTAGAAAAGTGATGGAAGCAACATCATTGTCAAATTGATTGAAGCATCTCAAATTTATCAAAAAATATGAGGGAACATCAGAAAGGGGAACCGAGTGCGATATTTCAAGCCCTTCCTGGTGAATTGTATACAAACAAAGTACGTGGCTGCTGCCACTTGTTCTTGCGATGTCATGACAAGAAATCAATACAACCAGAAGTACGCTATATTCTCCCAAACCCAATTAGCAACAGTACGATGTTCAGAGCGCTTGATGTCTTAAGTAGAAATGTTCAGATCGAAGGTACGGTCGGAGATCGGGGTAGGAGCTTGATACAAGTACCCAGCTCAAGGCGCCATTTGGTTAAGCAGGCGATCCCAGGTTCAATTCCTGGGTCGGTAAAGAAATTTACCATTTCTGCGGACAATATGCACGAATGCGAGATTCAGTTTATAGACAAGTAAACGTTGATTTGGTTGGTTAACCCTTTAATGGTTAACTAAAAGAAACAACAATTTAATTTAAATTGTTGATACTTGGATTTGAAGAGGAAATAACGGCCTATTGCTCTCGTGTTTTCCACGCTGATCGCTAACCTTCAATGCCCACATTACAGTTGGGGCCAAAGCAGTACCTAAAAGTCGGAAACAAACAAAATGCAAAATCTTACTTGGTTTCTTCGCTCGCCTTAGCGATTCTTCCAAAGAGATGAGCAAAGGAGTTAGGGATGACACCTCTCAACTCAGGTTCAGTGTTGACGCCTTCCATCGTGAAGGTTTTACCAGTGCCAGTCTGACCATAGGCGAATATCGTTCCATTGTATCCAGCAAGGACTTTTTCAACGATTGGTCGGGCAGTTTCATTGTAGACATCCATCTGAGTATGATTAGAAAAATAGTTTATTATCAACACAACCGCCAGCTAAAGAGTAATGGAGTTGAAAATTACCTGAAATAACGTATCTCCCCCCTTCCTTTATTTAAAACAATGTGTTGGGACAGTTTTAGATGGATTTTGGCATTTATAGTAGATTGCATTTATAACGATACCGGATATAATTATAGGAGGATTCAACGATGTAAACTGTATCAGAAGTTTGGTTTCACATGTCGCTCTGCAATAAATTTTCCGACAATCTTCTTGTACCGAAATTCCAAAAATGTTAACATGAAAATAAAGGCCCTTTAATCACTTTCATCGTTTCACATGAAGGGTTGTCATGGAATTTCTCGCGCCTCTCGCCTCTCTGCACGTATCTTCCTTCCATCTTGGAACCGAACCCGGTGTTTGAGATCGTATTCCGACAAGAGACAGGGGATGTATATCTAGTGAATTTCTAGAATGCATATTGTCTTGTAGCGCAGCAAACCCTCTGATCAATTTTTACCCAGAGAATTCAGAAAGAAACATCAGACCTTTTCTTTCTGAATCTCTCTGCGTTTACCAGACACTGTCATCTTTCTTCAATCGAACCTGTTTGTTGTTTTCTCAACAGTAAAATTCTGGGGTAACGTACAATTCTGGGATCTCTCCCCCCCTCCATTTACTTAACGATCGCATCATATTGTACCATATATCTATGTTGAACTGTTTTGTAATTTGAGTGCAATGTAATTGTTAATCATCAGTTTTATGGCAATGAACTTGACCGAAACAATATTCTGCAATTCAAACTAAAATTTTGAAATTATAAATTTGTTTCACATATGCAGGCATAATCCCGATTCCCGCCTTTTGTCTTTCCCTGTCCAGGATATTGTGATTTCCGCTTATAACAATGTTAATATAACAGTTCCTTGAGCATCGTAATAAGCGGAATCTACAGAAGCTCATCTTCAGGAAAATAAGAACTGAGGGTAGAGATACTTCTTTCCCGTAGTCAGGCGAGCTAATTGTCAAAGCCCTAAGGTGAAAATACGGGATACTCGTAATGAGGGACTGCACTCCGGGTTATGCTGTATTCAAACCCAATAAAACCTCACCTTATTTTTCCCACATTGGAGCTCATGTTGGAGGATATGTAAAAGACCTAAAAATATCTGATAACTCGACAGAGTTCAAACTTGTATCTTTCATTACAAAGGAGAAATTACTCTTTGGTAACAACGCTCCAACCAGATGAGTTATGAGGCTGATTTAATCAAAACTCATCGACAGCAGAAGTATTCGTTGAGCCGTCTCAGCTGGGTTGGGGAAACTGCAGGCCTCTGGCTCAACGGATGCTCGCTGGAGGAAGTCCAGCAGTCGAGCGAGGTCACTGTCATGATGTGTGTTCTGACTCAACTGAGTGAGGAAGGAAAGGTGCTATGCTACGCCAGGGAATGTGATGTTTGCAGTCTTGGCTCGGGAGGGATTAATCAATTGTTTCGTATTATTTCGGGTTCGGCTGACATACGCCACCTATAACGGCCCAAAAAATTTGATACCTACCACGACAGTTCGAAATCGTGTCCTTACTTAATTTCTGTTTAGTAACAAAGCTTCAATCAAATAAGCCATGAGGCCAATTTAATCAATCCTATTCAACTGCCGAAGTTTTCCTTGAATCAGGTATTCGTAAAGGTACCTATTCAAGTTTCAATGGATCCCAATAATACGAATGCCCACTGTTTTTTACGTCAATTCGATTTATCATAGGATGAAGCCTTTAAAAGTGAAGTTTCAACCTCGAATCATAAAAAACTAGCAACGATCCTTCAGCTGCTTTGCTAAACATGCTCAATAAGATACGATTATTGTTCTCGCAATTCAGATCTATTGACATTTCAAAAAAGTTGTTCAATTTCTCAAGTTTTAAGTTTGTACATTGGTTTTACATTTAATGTTTTACAAACAATTTTAATGTTTATATTTATAACCGTTAGGACGTAACTTGCCTTTTTCAGCAATCACCGCAAGGGGCGCTACCTATTAACATTTCGATTTTTGGAAGGTTCAAGACACCAACACTTTTTGGGGTGTTTGAGGCCGTTTCACACTAAACGAGCATCGACATGTTCGCATTAATTTTCAGAGAGACAACAATCATACTGAGACATATTTTTGGTTATTATTTCATATTATACTCTATTTCAAGCGTTTCCATTGCTTAATTTTATTGGTTTAAAATTCTTATTAAGATAAATGCATTTACTGCTTCATTAATGCCCGTATTTAGCCATGAAAACCAAACCTGACATTAGTTGGAGTTGTAAAGAATGCAATTTTAACGACATACACATTTCACCGACACAATTTTATATAAATACATGTTGATTTGAGAATGTATATTTGATAATATCCCTCACACCCCTCCATTAAAAAATCAATAAAAATTTTCCAGTTTTTCAAGCCATACCTGTTTAGAGTCAGTGTCGAAAACAGTGTCGTAAGTGAAGACCTTCGGAATATCCTGGGATCCAGCTGTTGGGTTTTTGACACAAATACATCCATTGATCCGGTTGACTGAGATTATAGACCTGTAATTAGCTTCGATTTCTTTCTTGTTGAGTGGCCGAACCCTCACTACGACGCGGACATTTTCCTCTTCTTCTGGAGGGACAAAGTTCTGTGGAATGATAACATTGTCAGCGTTCCAATTTCATAGCTAGGTATGTTGTAAGAGTGACAGACCCAGACCCTATAAAGGGTGTTCGGTTCAAGGCGAACGAAACTTCATGTATCGATTCTACAGCTCATTTCTGATCGAAATTCCCTCCTTGATATTTCTTTTCAAACGCTTTGTTTTCGAGTAATTTAGTTTTTAAGATTTTTTCGTGGTTTAACCTTTTATCACTAAAACGATCATAACTCCCTTAGCTTGCAGTACAAATTCAAATTTGAGGATACCGTTGGAAATAGCATTAAAGTTCCTATCGGCTAAATGCCTGACCTTTTTTTTTATGAATTAAGGTTTGAGACGTGAAAAAGCACCTAAACAGAATATTAAATTTTACCTAAGTAATTTGGGAAACCTGAAATTTTTTCAATCGGGAATCGAAATATGAAAACCAATATTTTTTCAGGATGCAATTACGGTAAAAACTGCATCAAGATCTTACGTTTCCAACGGCGTAGTCAATTTTACTTTTTATTTGCTAATTATGGGTGAAAACGGTTTTAATGTTGAAAAACATCGTTTTTTCAATGAAATTGAGGGTTTTCTTGAAAACTGACCTATGAAAATACGAGTTTGGGGTTGGTTTCTACGTATTTGTTAACGTTTGCAGATCTCCCGAACCCAGTTATAACAGGGGCGCCTACTGATAGGAGCATAGGCGCATGTGCACCCCCAGTCAAACCGAAATAATAATAATGTTTCGAAATTTCTCCACTCTCATTTGAAGTTAGCTAGTGACAGAAGACGGGAAATCTAAATCTACGCACGAAACAGAGAAGGTTGCGGTAGGGAGGGGCTGAAGGGGGAAGCTCACCCAACCTGACCAATCAGAAGCGAGCGGAAGCAACAGATACCTGTTGCTCAACCTCAGACTTGACCGCCTATCTGCGGACTGAGGATTTTCAGTTTGAATTGAAGCGGGCATGTGAGATTGACCAATCAGAGAGCCCATAACATCCTCGAGATGAGCATACTTAGGGGCATGCTCTTCCTCTAGGTAGCGACACTGAGTACTTTCTGTTCTGCTTATCATTTTTATCAGTCGCACTTCTTCTATTTTTCCCGGTGTTATTTCATTTAGTGTTACGATTTTTTGAAGTTATTGAGTGTTGAGTAGATACTTTTACGATGAATAATTCAGTTGAGTTCATCAAGTTGAACTGGTCCCATTTGTCAATCGAAGAAAAGTGCAGGATTCGCGATGCTAGCCGCCCCTTGTCATCACTACCGGGACTAACGCAAACTTTGAAAATCAAAAATCGTTCTGATTCGGTCCGTAAGTTCAACCCCTTGTTACGCTCCAGGAAAATAACTCTCACAGTCGAAGAGGTTTGGTCACCCTGGCCTCTTAGCTCTGGTCGTTAGAGTGTCGCAACTGCGGGAAATTATTAATAATTTCTCGTAGTTGTGACAACGCGAGTTCGAACTCCTGTCGAGGTATCAAATATTTTTGGGCCGTTACAGTGGCGCAGTCGAAATAGGACCCGAAAATCATACGAAACAATAAGTAATTAAATCCCTCTCGAGCCAAAAGACTGTAAACATCACATTTCCTGTTGTTATGCCTTTCATTTCCTCACTCACTTGAGTCAAAACACACCGTGACAATGACCTCGCTCGACTGCTGACTTGTTCCAGCAAGCATCTGCTGAGCCAGCGGCCTCACACACTTCGTCATTCGTCCGACCCCAAACCAGCCGAGACGGCTGGTATTTGACTCCGGGGAAATGTTACGCTCCAGGAAAATAACTCTCACAGTCGAAGAGGTTTGGTCACCCTGGCCTCTTAGCTCTGGTCGTTAGAGTGTCGCAACTGCGGGAAATTATTAATAATTTCTCGTAGTTGTGACAACGCGAGTTCGAACTCCTGTCGAGGTATCAAATATTTTTGGGCCGTTACAATGTGATAGATTTTATTTTTATATTCTCCATTATTTATCTAGATGAGGACTAACCCTTCTCTTTCCCCATGAACCTCTCCTCTCCCTTTCCTTCCCCTCCATGGCGAGATTTGCTTTCACCTCCACGATGGTTCTTGCTGGGCGGGTATACATTTCAGCTATTGCAACCATACCTTGGGTTAACTCCTTTGATGGTTAAGTATTTCAGAATTTCTGTCTTCCATTTGAGAACATTTCTCGTGTCTGGTGTACGTATTTAGTATAAAAACACCTCTACCGTCCCCCGGTAGCCCTTGTTGATCTCTATGCACCCCCTGAGTTTCAAGAGAGGAGCCGCCACTGAGTTATAACCAAGTTTTACACTTTAGCCAACTAGTTTCACCCCTAAAAACACATAAAATTTATCATACCAAATGAACTAAAATTTGTGAGTTGAAGTGTAAAACTTGATTGCAACGGGGTTGGGGATATAAGAAAGTGTTACCATTCGATTCAACATGAAAAAATACGTAGAAACCGACCCCAAACTCGCATAAAACCCTTGATTCCATTGGGGGAAAAAACTATGTTTTTCAACATTGAAACAACTTTTCTCCCCGAATTAGCAAAGTAAAAGCAGATTGACCACACCGTTGGAAAGGTGAGATCTTGGTGCAGTTTTTACCGTTCTTGCATCTTGAAAAAATATTGATTTTTCATATTTCGATTTCCGATTGAAAAAACTCGAGGTTTCCCAAATTAGATAAAATTTGCTTTTCAGAGGGCTTTTTTTTTCATGTCTCAAACCTTAATTCATAAAAACAAGGTCAGACACTTATCCGATAGGAAATTTAATTCTCTTTCCAACAGTTTCCTCAGATTTGCATTTACACAGCAAATTAAGGGAGTTATGATCGTTTAACTGACAAAAGGTCGAAAACACGAAAAAAATCCGAACATTAAATTACTCGAAAACTGAGGGTTTACAAAAATCTCTAAAGAGGAACTTTCTATCAGAAATGAGCTCAAAAATTGATCTCTGAAGTTTCGTTCTTAAACCGAACACCCTCTGTGTGGTCTTCTTTTTGAACTTGATGAACTAAACTACGAGCTAGACTTTAGGTAGATAATAGTTTTACCTTCAACAGCTCATCTGGTTCCTGAAACGATAAAACATAAAATAGTACTCGATTCAAATATATTCTTAAAGTTAGGTAGGCACATATGAAATTCATCTGCAAAAATGTATATAATGAAAAGAACAAAAACTAAATATACATAGTATTTGAGATGTATTTTATTGTACCTCCCCATTGTGTTCAGCACCTTGTTGAAACTTCAAAACTTAAGGCGATTCCAGAATGATTTCTTAACCTCTAATCAAAAGTAATGCCGTAGATCGAGGACCATCTATCCATGGGGCTTGGCTGGGGGTGGATAAATACCAAAAATTGTTTCTAGGGGATTATGCTATCACACAAATAAAATCTGATTGATAAACTGGCCCTAGGTGGTAAGAAAGAAGTGATAAGTTAAGCTGGATTCACATTTATTTATTTATTTATTTATTTCAATAATACGGGCAAGCCCAATACATGAGGAAAAAAAATATATAACAAATGTATAAATTCAAAATACATAGCGTAAATTACCGCGGCGAACAAAACAAAAAATTGAGTATACTACCTATAAAATAGAATTGAAAATAGATGGAAAAAAAGAAAGTTTATTGTCCACAGTTAAGGGTGGTTCCACATAAGTTTTTCACTGTCGAGCGAAGCGAGGCTAATGAGGTGTTGAAAAAGTCGACGTCTGGATATTCGTTTAGAAGGTTGTTGGCTGTTCGTGGGAGTCTAGATAGGGGGCGGTGGTACATATAGTTTGTCGGCGAGAAAGGTGTCCAAAATAAGCTGTTGGATCGTGAGGCGGAACGGGGCACCAACAAATTCACCATTTCCAGAAGGTGGGGAGAATCGACGCGACCATTGAGGATGTTGTATAAAAATGAAATGTCGGCTAGCTGTCTTCTAACTCGAGGGGGTAAAGTGCCGCAGTGCTCATTAATAGCCTCATAGTTTAAAGAGTCAAATGGTATATGAAGCTTAAATGCCACGTAACGGAGGAAGCGGCGATGAACCCTCTCTAGCTGTTCAATATGGCAATTATAGAATGGGCTCCAGATCACAGAAGAGTACTCCATTAGAGGGACAACCAGAGAATTGTAAAGAGCGGTTATAGCAGAGACGTGGGTGAACTCCCTCGTATTTCTTTTCAAGAAACCCAAAACGCGCATTGCTCGGGAAGAAGTCGATGTGATGTGTTCAGTGAAAGTCAGCTGGGTGTCTAAAAGTACCCCTAGGTCACGGGTGGACGTGACTCTTCTCAATAACAAACCGCCGATTGAATAGTCACAGACCAGTGGAATCACAGAGCGGTGGAAGGAGTTGATGGCACATTTCGAAGGGTTAAGAGATAAACTATTAGTTGAGCACCAGACTGATAGTGAATCCAATGCACCCAGGAGAACCCGACAGTCCCCGTCCGACTCCACAACCCGATAAATTTTTAAGTCATCAGCGAATAGAAGGTATTTGACATCACTTAAGACCGTGCACACACTGTTGATTACCAATAGAAATAGCAGAGGTCCAACATGTGATCCTTGAGGAACACCAGATGTGGCAAGGAATGGCCTAGACAACATGTCCCTACACCTAGCTATCATTGATCTACCATCCAAGTAGCTCTCCAACCAACACAGAAGACTGCCAAAGATCCCCAGTGAGCTAAGCACAGATAGTATTACCTGATGGGATAGCTTGTCGAAGGCCTTGGAGAAGTCAGTCGTAATCAAATCGACCTAGTGTCCCCGCTGAAACGCCTGCAGTGTATATTCCTGAAACACGGCCAAGTTGGAAGTAGTCGACCTCCCCTTGACGAAACCGTGCTGTTCAGGAATGATATATGATGAAAAGAGAGGTGTCATCTGCAGTGTAACAAGCTTTTCGAATAATTTTGGTATCGTAGAGATGGTACATATTGGTCTGTAATTTCTTATGTCGGCCTTATCCCCCCCTTTATGTATTGGTGTAACGTAAGACGACTTCCAGCGAGTAGGGAACACTCCTACAGACAGTGATTTGTTGAAAAGTATGTGTAGGGGTGAAGCAAGGGATGTGAAGCAGGATTTGAGCAGGATAGGAGGCACACCGTCGGGTCCCATTCCCTTCGAGATATCAAGTTGAGAGAGTGAATCGGCAACTGAAGTTTCAGATATGGTCAGACTTCCAATCACCGCGACATCCAAATGAGGTCCCTCAGGTACATCAGCACCGGCTTCGTATACAGTGGAAAAGTGAAGTCCAAACAAGTCGACGATTGACTGAGGGTCGTCCGCTGTTTTTTCATCAAGATACATTAGCTGGGGAAGGTCATTTGTACCATCACGGTAATTAATGTAGTTCCAAAATACTTTAACGTTCTGGTGGAGTGAAGACTGGACTGATTCGATGTATTCTGAATAGAGTGATCTTGATAGTTCTTTACAACGGGACCTCAGGGCTGAGAAAACCTCGTAATCGACCCCGAGACTCGAGATCTTGTAGCGGGAATGAACGAAGTTCTTCTGGCGCGAAAGCGAGATGAGCTCAGGGGAAAACCATTTGGGATACGAATAGTCTATCAATAATGTCTTAGGGACGAATCTCTCAATTGCGCCGAGAAGAACATCATAAAATCTATCTACAGTTTTATCAACACTCAAAGGATGCCAGTCGCCCCAGACATGAGAGAGTAGATACTGGTTCATCGCTTCGTAGTTGCCTTTTTTGAAATTGTACACAAATTGTCTGGAAGAATGGGTAGTTTTAGATGTTACAGGCGTGGTCGTTCGGAATTGGAATGGGGGGTGCGCTCGATCGATGTCAACTAGTTGATCACACAGTTCAACAAAAACATCCGAGCAATCAGAGAAGAGGAGGTCCAGAACGTTACCAGATGCATTGTAGAAGTGATTAAATTGCCTTAAGTTGAAGAACTGAATGAAGTCGAAGACAGTAGAGACCTTGGGATTGTTATGAGAGGAGCCGTCCTCAAGATTCCACAATCCGCAATCAACCCCAGGCAGATTGTAATCACCAACCAGAACGATTTGAAAGTCCGGATAAGAAGTGGTGACCCGTTCAAGCTCCTCGAAGTGCTGCTCGTAGGATGAGAAGGGCATGTAGTCTGGAAGATACACAGTTCCGACAATCAATCGCTGGTCCGGTAAAATGACAAAAATATGTTCATTTGAGTCAGATGATGGCCATCTAGAGGAACGGAGACGACCTGAGATAGCGATAAGTACGCCACCACCTGTTACTTTGAATGAATTATTTACCATTGAGCGATCAGTTCTATATATATTGAAGTTATGAAGCCGAAGTTCTGAAGATAAGACGTTTGGGGAGAGCCAAGTTTCGGTTAGGATTAGGACATCGTGGGTTATTAGAGGTGCCTGGTAGTGTATGGAAGAAAGCTTAGTATTTAGACCGCGAACATTTTGATAAAAAAAGGTTAAGATACTGGGCTTGCTTATTCGTTTTTTGGATTTCGTTTAGAGTTTGATAAATTTACTATAGAGGGGACACCATGTATGTATTTGATTGTAAGATCCTTTTCACCCTTACTGATCCGCATCTTTAATGTGGCACGGAGGTCATTGAGATAGGAACGTTGGGCAGGAGTTTTGTCTGAGGACATCGAAACGGTAGGGGGGTTGAGAGATCTGTTTTTAGTCAGGATTTTTGAGGCTGATTCAGGCGAGTCGAGTACAACTTTGATGGGACGTGGCTTCCCAGTATCCAATACTGTACCCAGGCGATTGAGACGCTTAATTAAGTTACCAAAATCAGGAGAGAGGTGATGAAGTAGTTCGTTGACTTTAGTGATGTCCTGTTCCATGGCGCTCAGTTGACTAGTGGGTGCTGGCTCTGGTACATCATACAGTATTACATTAGATGCTCTTTTGCGCCTTTCGTCCATTTCAGCAGCCGAAACCTCAATTAGGTGGCCGGTAGAAACAAAGTTTGTCTGCGGATTTGTCGGGAAATTTACACTTCCGAGAGCTTTTACACGGTTGATCAGGTCCTCCTGCTTCATCTCAGTGACTTCCGATTGTAACTGGTCGACTTTAGCGGAAAGATCGGCATACTTACTCAGACAGTCGTCAAGTTTGACTTCAATATTACCAATCATAGCTTTTAGTTCGGTTTGAGATGAGGAGACACATTTCATTTCTGAAGCAATCGCCCGCTTTATCTCGACCGACATTTCAGCCTTAAATGACTCCAGAAAAGCCCTCAAAGCCATAGTCTCAGTATTGGATGTGGCATAGGTATCACCAGGGCTAGGGAGTTCACCGGACGTGTTGATTTTCGATGAGGAGGCCACCCGGGGACTATTATCGGCAACTGAGTCATCGGCAGGTTTTGCTTTACAGTTCTGGCATTTCCAAGAGTTTTTAGTCAATTTGGCCATCTTTCTAAAGTTTGATTCGCTCATTGAAGCACAGCCAAAATGTAGGGTCGTGGTGCAAATCGAGCATTTTAACGAGTCTTCGGGAATGAGGGAAGAATTGCACCTACCGCAAATCATCTTCGACATAACTGGTAACTGATTGTGCAATGGGTATACTAAACCCGCAATGCAAGGATGTCGTGCGTACGGTGTTGATTAATTAGATCAGCTATGACATCGATACCAACGAGCACAGCTAGATAGCGTTCGATTCACGAATCAGAGTGAGCAGGAGTGATAAGACTCGTGATTAGGACCAAAATAAAGCAAAACAGTGGAAAACCAGGTAGCGTCAAACAATCAGCTTTCCGAAAAGACATGGGGCAGAACAAGCGTGGAAATAAGAACCGAAGGACGGAATGCAATCTGATTGGCTGTTGGGACAACAGTTGAGGAAGGTGGCTGCCATGTTGTCGGAAGAGGTGGACAGCAGACGGCGGTAGAAATTTTTATACCGTTTCTGTGTTCCATCGAGCTTCGCACAAGCTCATTGGACAGGAAAGTTGATAACGGCAAGTAGAGGTTTCAGATCAGAGAGGCTTTCAGTAGGAAGGTTATGATTCTGTTCACCAAGGAGACCGCTTCATGTGAACGACCTTTCCGACTCCGCTACCCCCTCCACTGGTTTTTCCGCTCTTCCGCTTACCGCGCTCGTTCCACTCCATGTGAATCCAGCTTTAGGGTTGGGTCACAATATAGTGACTTATGTATATTGTTAGATATAGTTGTCTGTTCTACATTAAGTTCATCTTGTTACATATGCACCATTGACATTTCGATTCCCGGTAAGTTGGCTTGCTATTGTGTCTGTATGGCTTTGGGAACTCTTCATTATCCCAGAAAAGTTATCCAGTAATTTTGCCTCCTCACAACTGAACGTTGGGAAGCTTGGTGTTCGTGAAGGAGCCAACAAATGTTTTTCCTCCAAAATCAAAATTTCCACTTGCTTTTTGAGTTTTACAGGTTGTGGATCAATTTTGGTTCCGTGTCTGTCTGACTGAGCCAATTCCTTGTCTCGCCCACAACTATACGATGTTTGAGTCCGATTTTGTTGACATTTTCAGATATTGTGGAGGTTAGCTCCTGGATGGTCCCCCATAAATTTCGTAGTCATCGGATCAATAATGGCCCGTGCGCCTATTCATGTAATACCATTGATACTTGAAATCCAAATTCTGTACCAGCCATGCGACCGGCAGACTGTTTATCACGGGAAATTTGTCCCTTTAAATTTCGCCTAGTGGTTTTTCCCAAGTCAAATTTATTGGTGAGTTACCGGTGTTTTTAGTGTTAATTTGCGTTTGCAGTGATATTATTTCATTCAAAGATGCACCCAATACGTAGTGATGGTATAATAATGCCTTTTTTAAGGCAAAGGCAAGGTTTTTTTAATAAAAAACGTATGAGTTACCAAACAAGTTTGTTAGTAACGAATTCTTCCGCTATGGAGATGTAATTATGTATACCAGGAAATTCTTCCTCTGTTTTCTTCCATCCTACTGTGCTCTCCAGATTGAATCACGGAGGCATTTTAGTTCCAAAGGTTTATGAAATTCATTTGGAAGAGCAAGCCCAATGAATATAATATACCTATTGCTTTATTGAAACATCAATTAAAGCTAAAACAACCCTTCATCAAAAATCACTTGAAATAACGACCTGATACGTCAGTATAAGGACTCTGTGCTACGACCATTCGTTCGGACCGTGATCTCATCGATGTGAATCAAATGCTTCAATGCTACACAAAAAAGTCCTTTTGAGTGATTACCGTAGCTAAACGATTTTAGTGGGAGAGCTTGATGCAACTGTATGTACCTCAAAATAATTTTATAAATCCGTTAACAATGTTCTGTAGTACATCTGTATCTATTCTACATACATACTTAGTAATACTACTTACCGACATTATTATCAGAAGGGTGATGGGACTTCAGGGTATACTGTATTCTGTGAGAGCACTAACTCTATCGACAAAACCCTGGGATTTATCAGTGAATGCTAGGCGACCTGAATACCAACAGCAAATGGGAAAACGGGCCCACTGAAGGAAGTCAAGAGCTTGACGGTACTGGAAATTATAACAAGTAACGAAATCGAACCATAAAAGGCGAAAAGATAACAAAAGTCAATGAGCAAGTCAAGTTGTATGGATGTTTACGTCGCCTTTCTGTTTACTTTTTTGTGTCATAAAAAAACGCTAGAGCTAGGGTAGATAAATTGCCGGCACTGGGAGCTTGGGTGAAGTGGAGGAAGAAAATTAATAGCCCAATAATCCGTTGAAAATAATTTTACTGGTTCCGTAATTTTTAGTTTTTCACATGACTCAACATTAAAAGAAGGACGTCAACACGTCATTCACATAAAACATTTAAAATAAATTACTGTTCACTTCGTACCAGAAGAATTAACTCATATATGTCTGCTACGTTAAAGTCGGGTTCAAGAATCAGAACCACAACTCATTTAACGTTACTCATATCCAATAAGCTTTTTCCGACGCTAAATTTCTAACCGCAAGGAGTTTTTTATTATTATGGTATGTAGATAAGTGATATATAATATATTTATGCACTTCTTTGCGAATCAGTAGATAATGATCTTCAGTTCCTCAAATTTATTCTAATGTTAAGGTGAGCAGTTGATCCTTTTAGTATGTAGTAAACCTTACATAAAATACGTACACTTCTTTTACCTTGTATACTGTTGGTTCTATTTGACCATCCACAAAGTCCAATCGAGGTATATTTCAAACATAAATGTTGTACGTCAACATGTTATGTACTCAACTTTGATGTGATTTGTAATGAATATTGATCGTGAGGTGCCACAATGTTGCTTGTTTCTCCATTTCGCTGCTCCCCGCAATCTGGTGACGTGCTGTGTGTGAGATCCAGACGTAGGAAATTGTATGTTCGTCAGATGATTGAAGTCGGACGATTCTAGCCTTGGCAACAGTCTGAATGAATCTTGGTTCCGGGAGCAATCCTCCTTCGTATTACTGATTCTAGTTTACCAAAACAGATTGAGATGACATCAATAGATTACCCACCACCGAAGTCTCTACCCTCACAGCAAATCTAGGTCGTATTATCAAAACGGGACTGTTGGATTTCGTGTGGGCCTCTAAACGATATGCGGGGTCGGGCTCTGGCCTGGTGGGCCTCTATAGGATCAGTAGGTACCCAAACTAATTTTCCCAAGCGTGGGCGCGGTACGGACGCTCGGTTGTGTAACGTTTCTCTATTTGGACAGTTCAAATTATAACAAGACTACAAAAAAAGGCTTTTCTGTCCTTAAATTGGTTTTTTTTAATCTCCAACGTTTCTCCCCAGGAACTGGAGCTTCTTCAGGGAGTTATAATTCAAAATATCAGGTTCAAAATTGAGTTGGAGATTAATTAAAAAAAACCAATTTAAGGATAGATGCTACCTCATCAGTATGTTGAGCTGCTTGAATTCTACCTATCAGAACAGTACTTTCGCATCGCACAGGACGATGCGTACTCAGAGCCAATGAAAATAAATACTGGTGTGCCGCAAGGAAGTGTATTGGGCCCACTCCTGTACCTTCTGTACACCAGCGACTTACCGGAAGTTGAACATAACACCACAGCAACATTATTGCAGACGACACAGCTGTCCTGGCCGTTGGTGACAGCAATAATGAATCAATATCAAAACTCAATGAGTCCATCTCCAATATCAGTCTTTGGACAACATAATGGAGGATCAAATTGAATGAGGTCAAGTCGGTGCATGTTGATTTTACCAACCGGAAGATTAACAACATCCCTGCTTTCCTCAACAACGTGGCGATTCCCTACGCGAATGAAGCCAAATACCGGGGCATGACGCTAGACGCCAAGCTCAGGTGGAAGGAACATGTCAAAAAGAAGGGGACTGAGCTCGCATTGAAACTTAGAAGGATGTATTGGCTAATCGGCCGACGATCCACCATGACTATTTGTATCAAGCTGCTTCTTTACAATCAAGTACTCAAGCCAGTTTGGATGTATGGAGCGCAGTTGTGGGGCTGCACAGCTCCAACCAATAGACAGATCATTCAACGTTTCCAGAACTCTGAACTAGGATGTATCACTGATGCGCCATGGTACTTCCGAAATGAGGCACCCCACCGTGAACTTCAAGTTGACAGTGTGGATGAGGTGATCAAAAAGTGAGCAACGACTCATCTTGCCAGACTAAAAGATCATATGAATGAGGAAGCTGAAGCTCCTGGATGTGCAAGATCTAACTCAACGCCTTAAGCGTTTGAAACCGCATGAGCTTGTGTAGGAAGTGAATGTGATATGTTCGAGAGACAAGGGACAAAGTCATGCATCTTAGGTCCTGAATAGTGCACTGTAGTAATATAAGTCAGATTTATATTGTTAATGAGATTACTCTGTGCAATAAAAGCTTTAAAAAAAATTAAGGACAGAAAGGCCTTTTTTGTTAAGACTCGGTTGTATGTCGATGCAGAGAGGTGAAGCCTTTTGATAAAACTCCCTGTGTTTACTTTCCCACAGACGCTCTTTTTTTCTTTTTTTGTGCAGAAATGTGGAGCTCGGTCTTCAGCTTGTGAATCATCCACGCCAACTAGCCCAGTCAAATTAGAGGAAACAGGAGAAAAAATTCATAGTAAAGAAATTTCTTCACCAGGCTCTTCCTTCACACCTAGTAAATCATATCTCAAAAGTCCCCTAGTATGGGGGGTG
The DNA here is from genome assembly GCA_030762985.1 of Adelphocoris suturalis. Lineage (NCBI taxonomy): Eukaryota > Metazoa > Arthropoda > Insecta > Hemiptera > Miridae > Adelphocoris > Adelphocoris suturalis. Next base: position 13,030,435 of record CM061048.1, on the reverse strand, counting down.
AGCTCGAGGAGGGGGGGGGGTGTTTTTCTCCTTTTTTTCGGTTTTTTGCCTATAACTCGAAAAGTAAGCGTTCTAGCGACTTGTTTACTATTACCAGAATAAACGTGTATAAAATTTCCTACAATTTTTACTCCTGACTTCATTCTCTACGATTAGGCGTTCCGCCGCTAGAGAGCGTTGAAAAGTAGGTATCATTTCAAAAAATCAGCAAAAAGGCTTGCTGACGACGGTTCATCTACAGAAGATGATGAAACAGACATGGAACCGTAAGACTACCCACTCAACACATATGTCATCGCCCTGTAAGTTTCATCCTAATCATCTTCATGAACTTCATCTATCTATCAATATAAGATTATATGCACCTCACTGTAATCCGATTTTGAATTTTCAGTTTGACTTTGGATGGTGATTCTCAATGGATGAAGAGCCTGAGATACCTGTGAAGATTGATGACCCCTTCCCCCTCCCACTCCTTTTGTGAATATTACGTTAACATGGGTTATACTGTACCTGCACATTAAACATTTTTTGGTGAAACACAGCTCATTTTCTTTAGTTCCTTTTTTTTTTTTTTTTTTTTTTTTTAGAGCCACTGTGTTTTATATACATATATATTCACTGATAATTCACAGTGAGTTGGTAAGGGTGCTGAAAATATGTTATGGTTATCACAGTTTCCAGGATGTAAGCGAAGAACAGAAAAAAAAAGACATACATGAAACCTGCTCAAACCACTGTCCGAGCATCACTGATGTTCGGAAAACAAGTCATGATGTATTCTAAGTCACCCAGAAGCTACATACGAAAGATTTCTGTGTAAAAAGAGCATAAACACCTTTTTGCTGATTTTTTGAAATGATACCTACTTTTCAACGCGCTCTAGCGGCGGAACGCCTAATCGTAGAGAATGAAGTCAGGAGTAAAAATTGTAGGAAATTTTATGCACTTTAATTCTGGTAATAGTAAACAAGTCGCTAGAACGCTTACTTTTCGAGTTATAGGCAAAAAACCGAAAAAAAGGAGAAAAACACCCCCCCCCCCCTCCTCGAGCTCACCCCCCATACTAGGGGACTTTTGAGATATGATTTACTAGGTGTGAAGGAAGAGCCTGGTGAAGAAATTTCTTTACTATGAATTTTTTCTCCTATTTGCCTCTTTTTGGTCTAATTTGACTGGGCTAAACACTGTGGGAAAGTAAACACAGAGAGTTTCTCCAGGAAGGCTCCACATCGTCACACGACTGAGCCCACGGCCAGGAAAACTAGTTTGGTTTAATTTTACATGGACACAGTGCGGATGCAGATTGAAAATAAGTAGGTAGAATGGATAGGAAATGCTGAACACCAGCTGCTCGGTGCAGTCGTTGTACGAACAAGTAGAGACACCTACCTCCGTCACTGACCCTCGGCCGTGTGTTGGTACGAAATGTAAAGCTCCACCTTATTACAAATAAGTACTTCTAATGGCAATGAAGCTTATTAATAAGGTGCTCGATTTCTGAAAAACTTCATCAAAGTTGACTGAATAGTTTGCTTCCAACAACAAAATTCGAAACTGAAAAAATTTTAGAAGGGGTAGGTATGTACGTTGCAATGAACCGTTCCTCGTTTGATTAGAGTTAAGCTGCGTCGAGCATGGTGAGTAGTTGAAAAAGGTTAGGGTCATCCGTCCAAGTAGTTTTCACGCGTCTGTAAGATGAACCTCTTTCCACTCAAAGGGCAAAATCATCAGAACGAATTCTGATCCTCCACCTGGAGGACAGCTGATGACGCCTGAGGCAGTCGGACGAAAAGCCCCAGCCTGAAATGATTATTTACGTCATTTACATCTGGAAGGAATGTTGAAGATTTTAAGAATTGGTGTTTTGCATATAAATTTGCAACATAGTTGCAATTCTTCCTTTATGAATCATAACGTAGATGTAAATTCATTCAACTTTTCTCTTTTAGATTGATCAATCTTTGACGGGATATTCCTTACAGTAGGATATTCCCTCGTGCTCTAGTAAGAATCATCTTCTTTTTGCACTGTTGAGGACCAATCATGTCGGAACAACCGCAAAAAGTTACCGAGTCGAGGCCAGGAGATGGAATCCGATCTATGAAAACATCTAACCTCTTCAGGGCAGTTAATTTTGAATTATACGCTGCGCCAGTTAGTATCAGTTATAATTATGTATTATAATAATCTATTATAATATTGTAGGTAAGACTTTGTTAATGTTACTACCAATATTGTTGTACAAATAATATTGCGAGGCTGCACAATACTTTTTAACATATATCTGCTTATAGTACTTGCATGGGGGCCAAGGTGTTCCTCTGTTTAAACTTTGACAATTGAAAACCTTGTATATTTTAATGCTCGCAGGGCTCAAAGCGACGACTAGCAATAAATTATCCTTTTAGGTAAGGGGGGTAACCCATCAGAGAAGTTTAGTTCACAACTCGGACCTCAGTTGGTTGAAAGTTTTTGTACTGGTTCAAGATCTACTGATGGATGGCGCTGGAATACGTCACCACCTGCTCAAGCCTACACAGTGCATTTTGTGGTGCGACAAACCTTATATTTTTCTAATTCTGCCCAAAGAGTTATTGGGAGTATAATTGTGGAATGGTGAATCTCAAGACAAGAACCTTATGTTTTCACTCACTGTCATTCAGTTTATATATTATTAGATGACTCTATGTATTAGGTAATTATGGAGAATGGGGAACTTTCGTCTGTTGGAATTTCACATTTATGCCCTTAGATTCGGATTCAGCCCACTTGAAATCCTGTTTGGAGCAATTTTGAACTTGAAAGACCAATTATTTTGGCTAATAAACGGATAGGAGTATCGCACGTGACGTAGTAGTGCAAGGCAGCTGAGGGTTCCCCCCAGGTGGGCGGGGGCCGCACAGTGGATGGAAACAGCTGTTTTTGTGCAAAAACCTCTTAGATGAGCCAAGTGGTTGAACTTGATGTGGATTCTCATATTTTTTGGGGTGCTGAGTCGATTGAAACCATTCCCGACTCGCTAACTATAATGACTAATCGGATAGCAACGTTTTAGCGAATTTTCTTAGAAAATGAAGCTATTGCAATGGCTCCAAAATTTTTAAAATATAAATTTAAAAAAATTTTCATCATGGAAATCCGTTTTGAAGTATTCTGAAACGATTCCTGGATTTTAACGCTATTTTATATGAGTACATATATTTGTATATATAAGAATGCCCTGCTTTCTACATTGGAAAAGCCGAAACCAGTCATATCCCTTGTTACTGCACCAAGTATCTACTACCAAAACGATAACTAATAAATAAAAGATGTGGCGATAAAAGGCAAATGAGAACCTTTTTAATTTTTCATAGCGCGAAAGCTGAATCAAAAGTAAATCAAGCTGAATAATCATTTTGAAGGTACGTAAGTATAACCGAAATGGGTTACTTAATTATTTTTTATTCACGTGATGTAAAACCGTTTCTTCCAAATTCGGGTATCGTTCGCACAGATCTTTCTCAAAATCACTTCCACTCTTAAATAAAATATCGCAAAGCACTGAATATGGAATTTCAAAAGACTTTTTTTTTTACCACGATGCTACGGTTTTCTTTTTCCACAATGTGTGTTTAAATGTTAGGTACCACGCTTCCGCTGACGATGAATGTGATAATGATAGAAGACTGCTCCCAAAGAACTATTTTCCTAGACGAAGAATGAATCGTAACATTCATTCTCGGGTTCCGACCTAGTGGTTTAGGTATTTACTCCGACTCGTCAAAGCAGGAGTTGATAGGCGGGTGCCGTCACTTACTTTTCTCAACGTTTTCGTTCATTGTGATCACCGACGGCGGAGAACGGCGATCAAATTAATACACAAGACACTTGAATGAGTGCGTAGTCGGATTATTCCAGTCCCAAGACGACCGGAGATGACCTGCACTTTTGGCACTCTACCAAAGTTAAATAATCACATGATTTTTCCAAAAATCCTCATTATCACTGCTTACTCTTGGTGATGCACCAAAAAAATGTGAAAAAATGATCAAGTACACCTAAACATGTATACAATACATGGTATATTTCGTCTTGGGGAATTTCCCCAGTTTTGGAGGCGTAATCAATCATCAATAACTGCTACACCAAAACCTTAATTTCAAGCATACGACCAATTATCACACTCAATGCCTTCTCAAAATTGTCTGCATGCCCAAATGGGGAAACTAAGGGCTAAGTTTGTGTCTGAAGGTATCTGGGAACAATATAAAAATGGAAAAACATTTTTATTAACGCTTTCATTTTTTGAGGTTTTTGCACGCTTCCATCCACCGTGGGCCGTGACGTCATCGTGCCAATTAATTTTAAAGGCTGGTTTACTGGTCAGATACCCGTCAAATGGCATATTTTTGGAAAGCTCTCGCTCAGATCTTCCTATTGAGCAAATAAAAAATAGCCTTGAAAATTCCTCATAATTCCAATAGGTATATTGCTATGCCCTATAATGGGGAACTTTCACGTGTTGGTATATCACAATAATTTAGACCTCTGATTCGGATTCAGCGCACTTGAAAACCTCCATGTTTCTCATTTTTAGCTCAAAAGACCGTTTATTTTGGCTATTGAACGGATAGGAAGATCACGCGTGACGTAGTAGTGCAAGGGGACTGAGGGTTCCCCCAGGCAGGCAGGGGGCGTGACGTCATCGTGCAAATGAATTTCAAGAGCCGTATTACTGGTCAGACACCCATCATATGGCACCTTTTCGGAAAGCTCTCGCTTAGATCTTTCTGGTGATGAAATAAAAAATAACCATGCAAATTCCCTATTCTGATTTTAGGAGTGTTCAACAACTTTTATTCTTTCACACCTAACTCGATCAACCATACTAAAAACACTACCTACTCAGAAGATTTTTAATCGTGTCTACCAACCACATGTTTGTCAGAAGAACCAGACATTTTCGAAATAGACCATGATTGCCCCCATTTGTTCTGCAAAAATACTCTACAATAGGTCTTGTTATTTTGCTTTGCTTTTTCAGAATAAAGTTATCATGGGACTTGGACTGATAGCACTTGTTGGTTGCACTGGATACATCATTTACATGAGGGAGAAATACCGAGGAATGGGCTACTATCCAGCTGTCGATTCAGAAGGCAAGGAAACGTTCGTTAAAAGGAAATCGAAGTGGGACTGAAATTTTAGCAGATGTTAGTAGGTTGATACCTGTTACTGTTTGTTTTGAAATATGTGGGTGATTATCCGAAAATGAAGTAGGTACAAACTCCATTCCATTTATACATTTACCAGACTCACTAGTTCTCATATTTTAGAATTTTTCTAATCATTCAACAGAATTTTGTCAATACTTCTATTAAAAAAATGAACTGGTGAATCTCTAATACCTTCCTTTTTCTGGGACTCAAGCTCCCTTTCTTCTGTGACTATGCTGTGTCCCTAATCTGATGTATCCTCAGTTATACGATGACCTGGCCCCATTGAAATCGATCCAACAAAGTACTGTTCATTTCATAGTAATATAATTATCATTTACGTTCTTTTCGGAGGAGTCAGTCGTCACTAGCAAGTCGAGTACCAGGGGTGAGCACTTTCGATGTAAAGACATCAGACAGTACTGAAGTCAGTAAGTCGTCAGTAAGTCTGATGATGATGTCTTAACATTGAAAGCGCTTGCTCCCGGTACTTGACCTGCTAGTGACGACGGACTCCTGTGAAAGGTACTTAAATGATAATTTGACTATTACTACTAGCGGAGATAACCCTTTAGATCTGATAGTAATATAATGTTTCCATTAACTTGAGTTTGTTTCATACTTGTTGGCTTTAAGCTAACTTCCACCAAAAACTTATTTACAAAAAAACTTACTTAAAAATAATCTCTAGCATTAAACCTTGGCATCTTTCACCAATTCAAAACTCATTTGAGCCAGGTTTGAAATTACGGAGTTTCCCTGACGGAGTTTAGGCAAATTGTCCAATGAACAGTTGGACAATTTGAAGCACCCGCACAATAAATCAGCTGATGTCATGTCATGTTTCCATTACCAATTGTTTCTCGCTTCTTTATCACGTACCGGTATGTTTTTGTTTGTTTGTTGAATTGCTTACCTTCCTATTGAATTTTTATGGTTCAATGTTTTGTGATTGTGTATGATTTCACTCTGCTTAGTTTCCAAGGTAAGTTAAGCAAGTAGAATATGAGAGGAGCTGTAGAATATCATTACGAAATTGAAGTATATTTTTTCGCTGCTGTCGGACATTATATTTTATCCGAATCTTTTCTGTAAAACTGTACCCTCTACGTAGTTCACTACAAGATACATTCAAGGCGGCTTTCACACTGGTTAGACACGAGACATCAGACCAGTAGACACGCGACTTGAAACATAAGACAAGTCCTTTCACACACAAGAGTCAAGTGCTTTTTTTATTTGGTCAAGTTAGCCATCTTGTCGATAATGTTATCACTCAAAATGAGTTCATCATGAGATGATGAGTTATTAATTGCTGTAGTTATCTTGCTCCTCCCTCTTTGAATATTCTGCTGCTGTCACATCATACAACACCCTATGTTCTTCAATCGCCTTGACAACAACATCGTCAAAACGTGAAAAAAAGAGACAACGAAGGAAGCGAGGTACAACACTCCGTTTATGGAAGCGAAGTGCTGGACACAAACTGGAAAATGAGAATCACACAAACCGACTAGAGACGCGTGTTTTTAGAGCCTGGAACCCAGGGACGCCTGCCATGGCAGATAATACTAACCCACAATGCTATGGACCTGCCCCGAATTCCAACCTGCCGGATCTCTTCAGTGTGAAACCTCTCATACATTTCAATGGGTTGGATTTGGAAGAAGCGGGCGTGTCTACTGGTCTGATGTCTCGTGTCTAACCAGTGTGAAAGCCGCCTAAGACATGTAGAAATATAAATTCTTAGTGCCAACTTGCGTGAATTCATTTTATATCAAAACTTTGAGTCAACTTACCACAAAACTAACAGTTGTAGGTAGGCCATATCACTTGATATCATTGTTATCACGGCTAACAGAGATTAGCGAGTGTAAAAGGTCAGATTTTGGGAGTTTAAACTTGAGCCCCTCAGGCCCACTTTCACCATCAACTTAAACCAGTTTAATTTCGAAAATAATGGAAATTAAGTAACGAAGATTATAGCAAAACGTCTTTCATCAGAGCCCTTTACAAGTTTGAACCCCTACTGAGGTGGCTCAAGGTTAAGCTCCGAAAGTCCGGCCAGTTACACTTGCTAATCTCCATTGGCCGTTATAACTATGATATCAAACAATATGGCCGCGTACAAGCAGCTGTTTGTTTGATTCACTATTGAAGTCGATTAACAGTTTTGATTTACAATGAATTAACACAATTTTGCATTTGGATTTATATTCAATTCCTCGAATGTCCTTCGAAGATGCCCGAGGAAGATCCAACGGCGGATTCCGCACTTTGAGGAATTTGTCTACATCGAGTTTCAATATAAATTTCTACGTGCGAATCTAACAGTATGAAAATCCTCCAACTCACAGTCTCTCACCTGGAGTGGGACAGGCAAGTTTGACATGGTTTTTGCAATCAATTTGATGAATTTTAATACGAAAGTGAAATAGAATTATTGGAAAGTAAAATATAATAAATGGAGAAGCTCGTTTTATTAGGAATATGAATATCAATCTCTTGTAGAGTAGGTCATGACATCAGCTGATTTATTGTCCCGGTGTTCAGATCGTCCAACTTTTTAGCGAATTTTATTGGACAACATCCCTAAACTCCGTTGGGGAATCTCCATTATTCCAAACTCGATATAAACGAGTTTTGGGTTGGTGAAAGACAAAGGTTTGAAACTCGAGATTATTTTTATTGGAGTTTGGCCAATCTCAATTAAATTACTTTTTGGTGAAAGTGGGACTCAGTAGCAGTTTAAACTCGTTAAGTGCTCCCTTAAAAGACGGTGAGCTGAAATCTTCGTTTATTTCCAATATTTTGGAGATTAAACTCATTCCAATTTTTGGTAAAAGTGGGCCTTAGTCAATCACCACACTGTCATCTCAACATTTTTACTCATTTTCCTAAACTCATTCTTAAAATCCCTATTTCCACTATAATAAATTATTATTTATTGGTCTAGATTAAGTTGAATCCTTCTTATAAAATTTCCATCCACTTTCAGTTACCCTGGATACAGAAATCTCCTGCCTCTGAAAAATGCTGTTATTATTTGGGAATTCTCATTGGCTTCCCTAATAGGTAGGTTAAGGACAGTGACGAGAATTGATTTTTGAAAAAAACTACCAGGCGCAAGATTTAACAATCATTTTCAGATAATGACTCCATGTAATGTTTTAAATATGTATATAGTTGTATGATAAAATTGATAAGTACCTGCCATTGTGCATAGGGAACTTGTTGACCCTAACATTGTACAAAGATTTCATCATTGTATTCAAGACAATTAAATGATATTAATGACCTTCATCATCATTAAACTCATCTTCCTTATTTTTCTAGTGATCTTTTGCATTCGTCTAATTCTAAAGATTTAGAAGGTTCGTTACTTGTCCCTGAACCCGTTACATAGAAAAACTCCCTATTCGTAAGGCTGCAAAAATATTCCTTAGATTATTGGTTGTTGTCCCATAAATTATACAGGGTGTAACGTAAATCAAAAAGTGCTAGTTTAGGAAATAGCGTTAAATTTCCTTTCGTTTCTTTGAGTTTCTTAATTTATTTTCGTTTGGTTTAAGTAGAACTCAGTTCAGTGATAGAATGATACCACCAGCTTGTGCTCCACAAGGCTTAATTCCTTTGTGTAATAATTTGCATCGCTTTAACAATTTTTCGTGGAAAATTAAGCTATTGCAATAACACCAGAAATTTCATATGAAAATTTTCTTCGTGTAAATCTGTAGAGGCATTCTGAAACAATTCCTAGATTTTAGCAATTTCATTATATTATCATGTTGTGTGCCTACAGCAACATGTAGTGTATGTATTTTGTATTTTGGGTTTGCGAATAAATACACGGTCTAATTCGGTTTTACTGTGCAAGGCCCTGGAATTTCTGTTATGGTCAGGTATCGTATGGTCTGACAACTTCCCCTTCCACTCAATGGCTCATGCCATCTCCCTCCTGTCACCAGGACCTATAAATAGGCCAGTAAAACTAGGTTGGTCATGATTCTTACACTCAAACTTCTTGGTCCTCTTTTTTACCAAAACCTTTAACCCTTTCCTTCACTATTGCCCCCTAGAGCCACGAGTTCCAGACGGTAATAGCTTCATCAATACCACGCTATGTAGCCAGGGGTTCCGAACTGATATTTCCTCCTGCATTACTCCTATTGAACTTCGAGTTCTGGACTGTAAAGGTGGATTCACACTCGTGGTAACGGGAACGTCAGATCACAGTCACGTCAGGTAGCGTCAAGATTGCTTCTGTGGAAACGTTACGGGGTGATTCCCACTCAACGGTACAGTCAAGATCAAATCTCGGTCCAGTCATTTCCCGTCAGGTCGCCCGGCGAGCGATCGAAACCTGACGTGACGTTGACCTTCCCGGACTGAACGGGAAATGTGAATCACAAACAGTCAAATCTCGTCTCCGCTGGGTGTCCTCCCGTCAGGATTCTCTCGACTAACAATCATCAAACTTATGATTTTTAGAAAGTTATTGCTTAGAAAAAGTCTATCAACTTTGAACTAAATACGTTAGAACTTTCTGCACGAATTTACGCTGCTAAATTTACTTAAATTTCATTAAGGTTTGCTAAAATTCCAGTAATACAGCATGCAGGGGCGTCGCTATGGGGGGGGGGGGGGGGGGGGGGGGGGGGGGCTCACTGACATGGGAGAAGTTGGGAAAATTTGGGAGCTGGCAATAAAACCCATAATTTGAAGAGACGTATTTGGAAGACTAATTCTAATCAAATCCTGGTTTTCGCAACTGTAGGTACCAGGTATTCATGGAATACTTGAAGTATTTTAATTTTTTGCTAGAAACAGCGTTTTGCAATTATGTTATATCTCAAAAACGGATTGTGATAAAAAATTTGGCTTGACGGCGTTTTGCTCTATTTTCGGCGTACTCAACCAAAAACATTTTCCACACTCATCCGAATCCACTCTGCAGTTCAATGTAGAACATTCAGTAGTTTGAAACATATGACAAATAATTTTAAGGTAACAATGACTCATGAGTGTTTTTACATAGGAAATATGGACAAGCATGGACTAAATGGAAAAATCTGCATACCCACTTCTAGTGACCTCAACCTTTTAAACTAATCGTGTAGAGATAAAAATTTCTATAAATGTTACTTCTCATTGCAATTATTGTTTCAATTCAAAAAATATAAATATATATCTGATTTACTAATCAGCAAATCGCTTTGTGCTTTTAAAAATATCTGGAAGATTTATCCTGGTCATTTACCCACTCTTTAAGTTTCAAATACCTAGTGACAATATTTATTGTAATCAAAATCGAATATTGTGGTATTACTGCAAACGATAGGTATGTTATCAAATTTTCATATAAAAACTCACTTGAAAGTGAGTTTAGTGGGTACATATATTATATGCAATACATATTGCCTGTAGGTGAGAGGTATAATTTATAAGTGATACTATACATCCTATTGGAGTTAGGAAAAGTTTTGGTTCAGTTGAGAATTTCATGATACTTCCCCCCCTTATTATTTTTGTCTAGCGACGCCGCTGACGGTATGATCGTATCAGTGAATTTTCCACTGATACGAGACTCCGATTCTCCGTTCGGGGTCTAGTTTCATCTTCTTCCTCGAGTAGCAAAGCTATTTTATACAAATTTTTTATCCTCTCGGACATCGCATCACTGCGCAGGGAAGACTGACCTGACCTGACGTGATCTGACTTGGCTGTGTGAATGGGTGGCCCGTTGACGTGACTCTGACCTGACTGTGATGTGACGTCCCCGTTACCACGAGTGTGAATCCACCTTAATACTACCTTTAAGGCTGCATCACACGTTCCTTCCCTTTCTTCCTACCTCCTACTGCTACACTTGTTGTCCCTCCCAACGGTCATTCAGTGTGACCCGTTGCGGGGGAATTTCCCTTTTTGTAGGGGAAATTTCTCTTTTTTTCTTCTTTCCTTGTTCATATAGTTCATATCTTGTTCTTGTGGGCTCTGACCCCACAAGTGAGATAACTGCTTTAACATGTCATCAGACAGTACTGAAGTCAGTAAGTCGTCAGTAAGTCTGATGATGATGTCTTAACATTGAAAGCGCTTGCTCCCGGTACTTGACCTGCTAGTGACGACGGACTCCTGTGAAAGGTACTTAAATGATAATTTGACTATTACTACTAGCGGAGATAACCCTTTAGATCTGATAGTAATATAATGTTTCCATCAACTTGAGTTTGTTTCATACTTGTTGGCTTTAAGCTAACTTCCACCAAAAACTTATTTAATGGCGATTGGCTCCATTAAAAATAATCTCTAGCATTAAACCTTGGCATCTTTCACCAATTCAAAACTCATTTGAGCCAGGTTTGAAATTACGGAGTTTCCCTGACGGAGTTTAGGCAAACTGTCCAATAAACAGTTGGACAATTTGAAGCACCCGCACAATAAATCAGCTGATGTCATGTCATGTTTCCATTATCAATTGTTTCTCGCTTCTTTATCACGTACCGGTATGTTTTTGTTTGTTTGTTGAATTGCCTACCTTCCTATTGAATTTTTATGGTTCAATGTTTTGTGATTGTGTATGATTTCACTCTGCTTAGTTTCCAAGGTAAGTTAAGCAAGTAGAATATGAGAGGAGCTGTAGAATATCATTACGAAATTGAAGTATATTTTTTCGCTGCTGTCGGACATTATATTTTATCCGAATCTTTTCTGTAAAACTGTACCCTCTACGTAGTTCACTACAAGATACATTCAAGGCGGCTTTCACACTGGTTAGACACGAGACATCAGACCAGTAGACACGCGACTTGAAACATAAGACAAGTCCTTTCACACACAAGAGTCAAGTGCTTTTTTTATTTGGTCAAGTTAGCCATCTTGTCGATAATGTTATCACTCAAAATGAGTTCATCATGAAATGACGAGTTATTAATTGCTGTAGTTATCTTGCTCCTCCCTCTTTGAATATTCTGCTGCTGTCACATCATACAACACCCGATGTTCTTCAATCGCCTTGACAACAACATCGTCAAAACGTGAAAAAAAGAGACAACGAAGGAAGCGAGGTACAACACTCTGTTTATGGAAGCGAAGTGCTGGACACAAACTGGAAAATGAGAATCACACAAACCGACTAGAGACGCGTGTTTTTAGAGCCTGGAACCCAGGGACGCCTGCCATGGCAGATAATACTAACCCACAATGCTATGGACCTGCCCCGAATTCCAACCTGCCGGATCTCTTCAGTGTGAAACCTCTCATACATTTCAATGGGTTGGATTTGGAAGAAGCGGGCGTGTCTACTGGTCTGATGTCTCGTGTCTAACCAGTGTGAAAGCCGCCTAAGACATGTAGAAATATAAATTCTTAGTGCCAACTTGCGTGAATTCATTTTATATCAAAACTTTGAGTCAACTTACCACAAAACTAACAGTTGTAGGTAGGCCATATCACTTGATATCATTGTTATCACGGCTAACAGAGATTAGCGAGTGTAAAAGGTCAGATTTTGGGAGTTTAAACTTGAGCCCCTCAGGCCCACTTTCACCATCAACTTAAACCAGTTTAATTTCGAAAATAATGGAAATTAAGTAACGAAGATTATAGCAAAACGTCTTTCATCAGAGCCCTTTACAAGTTTGAACCCCTACTGAGGTGGCTCAAGGTTAAGCTCCGAAAGTCCGGCCAGTTACACTTGCTAATCTCCATTGGCCGTTATAACTATGATATCAAACAATATGGCCGCGTACAAGCAGCTGTTTGTTTGATTCACTATTGAAGTCGATTAACAGTTTTGATTTACAATGAATTAACACAATTTTGCATTTGGATTTATATTCAATTCCTCGAATGTCCTTCGAAGATGCCCGAGGAAGATCCAACGGCGGATTCCGCACTTTGAGGAATTTGTCTACATCGAGTTTCAATGTAAATTTCTACGTGCGAATCTAACAGTATGAAAATCCTCCAACTCACAGTCTCTCACCTGGAGTGGGACAGGCAAGTTTGACATGGTTTTTGCAATCAATTTGATGAATTTTAATACGAAAGTGAAATAGAATTATTGGAAAGTAAAATATAATAAATGGAGAAGCTCGTTTTATTAGGAATATGAATATCAATCTCTTGTAGAGTAGGTCATGACATCAGCTGATTTATTGTCCCGGTGTTCAGATCGTCCAACTTTTTAGCGAATTTTATTGGACAATATCCCTAAACTCCGTTGGGGAATCTCCATTATTCCAAACTCGATATAAACTAGTTTTGGGTTGGTGAAAGACGCAAAGGTTTGATCCTCAAGATTATTTTTATTGGAGTTTGGCCAATCTCCATTAAATTACTTTTTGGTGAAAGTGGGCCTCAGTAGGAGTTTAAACTCGTTAAGTGCTCCCTTGAAAGACGGTGAGCTGAAATCTTCGTTTATTTCCAATATTTTGGAGATTAAACTCATTCCAGTTTTTGGTAAAAGTGGGCCTTAGTCAATCACCACACTGTCATCTCAACATTTTTACTCATTTTCCTAAACTCATTCTTAAAATCCCTATTTCCACTATAATAAATTATTATTTATTGGTCTAGATTAAGTTGAATCCTTCTTATAAAATTTCCATCCACTTTCAGTTACCCTGGATACAGAAATCTCCTGCCTCTGAAAAATGCTGTTATTATTTGGGAATTCTCATTGGCTTCCCTAATAGGTAGGTTAAGGACAGTGACGAGAATTGATTTTTGAAAAAAACTACCAGGCGCAAGATTTAACAATCATTTTCAGATAATGACTCCATGTAATGTTTTAAATATGTATATAGTTGTATGATAAAATTGATAAGTACCTGCCATTGTGCATAGGGAACTTGTTGACCCTAACATTGTACAAAGATTTCGTCATTGTATTCAAGACAATTAAATGATATTAATGACCTTACATACGTATTTAATCATTAAACTCATCTTCCTTATTTTTCTAGTGATCTTTTGCATTCGTCTAATTCTAAAGATTTAGAAGGTTCGTTACTTGTCCCTGAACCCGTTACATAGAAAAACTCCCTATTCATAAGGCTGGAAAAATATTCCTCAGATTATTGGTTGTTGTCCCATAAATTATTCAGGGTGTAACGTAACTCAAAAAGTGCTAGTTTAGGAAATAGCGTTAAATTTCCTTTCGTTTCTTTGAGTTTCTTAATTTATTTTCGTTTGGTTTAAGTAGAACTCAGTTCAGTGATAGAATGATACCACCAGCTTGTGCTCCACAAGGCTTAATTCCTTTGTGTAATAATTTGCATCGCTTTAACAATTTTTCGTGGAAAATTAAGCTATTGCAATAACACCAGAAATTGCATATGAAAATTTTCTTCGTGTAAATCTGTAGAGGCATTCTGAAACAATTCCTAGATTTTAGCAATTTCATATATCATGTTGTGTGCCTACAGCAACATGTAGTGTATGTATTTTGTATTTTGGGTTTGCGAATAAATACACGGTCTAATTCGGTTTTACTGTGCAAGGCCCTGGAATTTCTGTTATGGTCAGGTATCGTATGGTCTGACAACTTCCCCTTCCACTCAATGGCTCATGCCATCTCCCTCCTGTCACCAGGACCTATAAATAATAGAGAGTTTTTGGCGACTTCAACTCAACGTCACCCGTTACCGTAGTCTTGAGGGAGCAAACGAAGATGCTAACCCAAAAGAAGCCGGGAGAACGGTTGCCTTAATTTTGATGTCACGTTAACGGTGGTAGGGTAACGCGATATTTTTTCCCAGCTATCTTGTTGTCTACTGGTTGTCTAATCGACTTCTTTATTTTGATGTGAAATGCCAATTTCCAATCCTAAATTCGAATGTCATGTTAATCTCAGTTGTATTACGGGATAGTTACTCATTTTTAGTTTTCAATTCGTAAACAAGGCATGGATTTAACGCAAAGATATTAAGCCTCAAGTGGGAAACACCGCGATTTAGTTGCACTTTTAGTTCTTTAGTCGTTACAAACTTCATGTTTTTGGGTTTTCGGTTGGGTAATATCAAGAAGTGTGAAAAAGTATACATCTCTATGACAATGAACCAGGATTTTACCTGATAATCATCAGTGGAGGCAGCACTTCACGCAATGTTCACGAGAAAACAGCTGAGATCAGGCTAACTAAGAACAATACTGCGAAGAAGTAGTGTCTTAAAACTCAGGTTCCTCTTTTAAAATATGTGAAATTATAATAAAAACAAAGCTCTAATCGACCAAATAGAGCCTGTGCGCAAAAGAACGGATTTTTTCCGATCGAGTTGAAGGCTAGTAAAGCGCGACGGCGGAGGCGGACTTCAGATGGCACATTCGGTTTCTATCTACGCGACTTGAAACGAAAAATAACCAAGTTTGAGGGGTGTTCAAAAACCTACCCGCTATCAACAAAATTAGTTGGTAATGAGGCATTTGAAAAGAAAAACTACTATTATTTATTTCACCAGTATTCGAGTAATTTTGAGGTGCCCAGTAGTGTTACATTTACAGGAAGGTTAGGCTGGTGACGTGTGCCTTTAGGTCCCCAAACGGGTGACGTTAAATGAGCCATTCTAACGTACGACGTTGCTAACGTCCCCTCAAGGTCACGTACTCTTGGGTACGGTAGGGTGACGTTAAGGGTACGTTAGTGGTCACCAAAAACTCTCTAAATAGGCCAGTAAAACTAGGTTGGTCATGATTCTTACACTCAAACTTCTTGGTCCTCTTTTTTACCAAAACCTTTAACCCTTTCCTTCACTATTGCCCCCTAGAGCCACGAGTTCCAGACGGTAATAGCTTCATCAATACCACGCTATGTAGCCAGGGGTTCCGAACTGTGATATTTCCTCCTGTATTACTCCTATTGAACTTCGAGTTCTGGACTGTAATACTACGTTTAAGGCCGCTACACACATTCCTTCCCTTTCTTCCTACCCTCCTCAAAGAGGATGGTTCCTACGGACACTCCTTCCCCTTTCCTCCTACTGCTACGCTTGTTGTCCCTCCCGCCCTTTTGCTTCCTACCTACGGTCATTCAGTGTGACCCATCGCAGGGGAATTTCCCTTTTTGTAGGGGAAATTTCCCTTTTTTCTTCTTTTTCATAAAGTGTTTGTGGCTCTGATCCCACTAGTGAGGTAACTGCTTTAACATGTCAACAATTTGACAACGCTCCTGTTTCATCGGACATCAAAACAACGGCAAATTGGCGGAAAAAAATCACAAAAATGAATGATGAACTTCGAATTCAAGACACCGGATGATTAATAACAGGAACTGGTACAAATGGCAGGGAAAAGTAGGAAGGAAGGAAAGGAAAAATGCCTCCATGGAGGCTGAAAGAGTGAGGGAAGCTCCTTCATAGGAAGGTAGGACGGGCTGGACCTTCCTTCCTTCCTACATAGGAGCTTCCTTCTTTCCTCCCTCCTTCATCGCTACACACGTTCCTTCACTACCTCCTTTGTGGGCGTTGCTCCTTTTTGAGGAGATAAGAAAGGAGCGTGTGTAGCGGCCTTTGGTGACACTTATACTGGGCTGCAGTTCTGGACAGTGGTATTTCTTCTGTATTACTCCTATGGAGATTCAAGTAATGGACAGTAATTCTACATTTAGTACCACTTCTACAGAGCTGCTGTTCCGGACAGTAATATTTCTTTTGTATTACCTACTCATATTGAGCTTTAAGTTCCTGACAGTGATGTTTCTTCTGTATTACTCCTATAGAGCTTCGAGTTCTTGACAGTCATTCTACATTTAGTACAACTTCTATGGAGCTGCAAGTTCGGGACAGTGGTGCACGACCCTAGTCCTTGTACACCACTTTCCTATCCGAAAGTAGGGCAGTACGAATTGGGAGTTTTAAAGTACAACTTCCGAAAGAGCCACAGTATTTATACATAGGTATATTTCCAGACAAAAACTCATCTTAGGGTTGAGTTATTATCACCTTTCTTTTGTTAAATGATCAAGCATTCCAAAAGAAGGATAGAGTTTGATCAACAACACTTTTTGAGCAGGGTAAGTTGCTCAAACTTCAAGAAATGTACTCCAAAAATTCGGCTCACAACTAAAAGTGGCATCCCTGAAAACCGTTGAATTTATGTACATTTTTTTAAACATGATTTTACTTATAAAAAACGCTGCAAATTATTTCACAAAGGTTTATTATTTTTTCAATTGAGTATGATCGTAGTTTTAGTTGGCTTGCGTACGTCATAAGGCCCGTCCAGACTCCTCGGCGTGTCCCATTTCGAGTTGCCACAACCTATACTTCTATAATTATACACGCATGTTTATATTTCTCGATTTGAGCTCCTATCTATTCAAATAGTTATTGTCTTAATAATATCATTATCTAACCACGTACGAAAAGTCGAGAGGATATGTTATTAAATATGCGTAGGAAAAGCATTGGTATTAACACACAAATATGACATAGAAAAAAACATATATTCATGCCTCGAAGGAACACCGTACCCACCACAAGGTGCCGCGGCGCCTCCTCTCACTCCACCCCCCCCTCACCCCCCCTCACCACCCACCGTGACCCCCTGCCAAGCGTGCCAGGCGTGCGTAAGTCTAACAAAGCCTTGAAATGACACTTTTTCGCCCGTTTTTGGCCCGTAGCATCTATGCGAGTAAAGCGATCGGGATGGTTAAACGTTAGGACCAACTAGACCCCAAATGGAGTCTATGTGCGAAAGGACGGGTTTTTTAAGTCAATTCTTAGGCCTTTTATGGCCCGAACGGCGGACGGACATTTCAAATTTGGATTCTACGCACCTTGAAACGTAAAGTGACAAAGTTTGAGGGGGGGTTATAAAATTTTTTTGCTATACGATCACATAGGCTTATTATTGGAAATAATAAACCAAAAGTATATTAACTGCGAAGTGAACGATTAAAAGTGTACCTATGCACAAAATTATACCAGAAATTGCACCCAAGTTCCTTAAATTTTATTAAAATGGGATACAAATCCAAAAAACACTATTTGAAAAATTGTAAAAATCCCAAAATTTATGTTTAAATCTGAATATTTTTTTAGTTTTTTTTTTTTTTTCTTAATTTATTTATTATTTTTATTTATTTTAAATTTTTCCCTGGAAATGTACCTATAGTTATTGATTTAATTGCAAAGAATACATTCAAAATTTCAAATAATTTAACATAATATTTTAATAGGAAGATATGCTATTGCTATTATGTGCGTGGCTGGAATTTTTATTTCATGTGTAATCAGAATTAAATTAATTTCGTTTTCAATTCTGAAAAGCTAATTTTTTCAAATCAAGGATTTTTTTTCAAGCACATATTAGTTAACCAACTAAGGGAACGACTAGTCTATGTAATTTTTCAAGTAAATTTTGGGGAAAAATGGTGTTTTAGCGTTATAAAAAATAGGAGTCATAAAAAATGTTGCAACTTGAATTGATCTGTTTAAGGTAAGTGTCATCTAAGAGTAATTTTTCACACTGAAACGAATGGTAACACCTTCAGATCTCCCGATTCTGGATCAAACAAGTTAACTAATAAGTTTCTTGTTTAATCTTTAAGCTCAAATTTAAGGGATTTTAGTTGCAACACTCTAGTTTACTAAGGGTTTGTTCGGACACGTAGTTCCGAACCAGTTCGGAATTCATCTAGTTCGGAATCGAACTGCAAAGGGAGGGGATGGGAACCGGTTCAGAACTCTTAGTTCTGAACTCCCAGTCCGAACGCCATTTCGTGTAGTTCGGAATTGATAACCTGATAACCTCTCCGTCTTTTTCCCAAAACGTGGTTACATGTTTGTAATTTGTGTTATAAAAACTATTACTTACTCAATATTTTTGTTATACTTTATCAGGTCTGTTAACCACCTGTTAATGTTTATGAGGCCTGTTAGTATCTTGTGATACTACATTTAAGCAGCAATACCTAAATTGTTATTCAATAAAATGTTTTGAATTTAACTGCGTACTTTCATGTTCAATGTATTTCCGCCCAAGGTTTGACTTTGATGTGTTTTGAAAATGGCTACTGAACACATAAATCTGAACTAAACCTCTTTATCATTAGTTGAGAGTTGCCCTGTCAGGAACTGAACTTGACCTCGGTAACTCCTATGAATTTCATTGATATCCCTCGAGCCATTTTGGAGAATAGACCAAAAAGTGCTAAAACCGATTATCCCCCCCCAAATTGGCCACGTAAGAACTTTTTTACTAATTAAGTACCTACCAGTGTTACGGGATGAGGGGAACTGAATATAATTTGCACCCAGAAGAAGAATAACTCCTTTGAATTTCATCAAAATCCCTCGAGGCGTTTAAGAGAAAAGGCAAAAACTGCTAAAAAAAAAAAAAAAGACGTTTTTTTCACATACTTCGATTTGTTAACCCTAAAATAATAATTTTAGGCTATTTTAAGTAGGGGTATAGAAACCCATCTCTAGAATCGGAATGTTTTTATGTCGTACCGTAAGGTTGCAATCGTGTACCTACACGAGTTACTTACAGTTGTATGAAACGTTAAGGGTAAGATAAATTGGAAAGACATCAGATAAAAATGTGAGCGCGAGAATGTGAATTAAGAAGGCTGATGACAACTTGAAAGTTTGGCGGGAGGTACATGCATATACGGGGCGGGGCCAAGCTTGTTTACTGCGCATGTCTAGAACTATTAGTTCTGGAAAAAAGACAGAACTGGTAGAACTGGTTCGGAACGGTAACGAACTACTACGTCCGAACAACGAACTGCTAGTCCGAGGGCTTCCAGAACTGGTTCTCGTGTTGTCCGAACAGCCAAAAGTGGGCGTGTCCAGTTACGAACGGTTACGAACTACGTGTCCGAACAAACCCTAACAAGAATTTCTCCTTGCAATCAACATCCATTCAGATGAATTGATAAGCTTTTTTAAAAAATCCTTTTTTCCATGGTTTGACATGTCAATTGGCCAAATTTTCCGCCTTTGAATTCGATTTTTATTCAAAAAATTAACTTAATGAAAAATAATTATTTACTTGTCAGGTTGATGCTACTGGTGCGTATAGTTGGCCGTACGCAACCCCTTAACTATATATATTACATGTTGTCGATAGAGATGTAGGAATACTTCTTCTGTACTCTGTGTTAGTTTCCTAACTGGATGCTAGGGTATTTCGTTGACTGTTTGGAGTTTGGCAACACTGGTGATTATGTAATCTATAACAACGACGAAGGTTTCAAACGTCATCACTTTTTTTTATTTTGTTACATACTCAAGATTACGCTCATAATAGGAACCCTTCATTCGGTTTTTTTCAATATTCTATTCATTCTCTCATCGCTCTTCAGTCCTCGAGGTTCATTTTCGATCTGCTCTGCGATGGACGTTGACGCCAAGTTCCCTCCTCTTAAGAACGACAGGCTCCTCCGTGCTGCGAGGGGAGAGGCGGTCGACAAGGTACCGGTCAACTCCACTTTCTTCCACCTATTATTGATATTTTTCATTAGTGTTTCCTACATTTCTAATCGAGACAACTGAAACATAAACATGAATTTGGTGAAAACTCAGTTGTAGGTGCACGTTCCGTGCCAAGCAAGTTGGCATTTGCTTTCCAAAAACTATGAATTCGTATGGAATGACTCATCAAAACATACTATAACGAATCTTGTTTTATTTCGTACTAGCCGGTTCACCCGTGCGTTGCGCAGGTCGACTTGAACATTATCAAATAGCCTGTGACCCAAATTAAAGCAATCTGATAGATTCGCCGACTCAGATCCCCAGTTGGTACAGTGACGTTCAAAACGCTTTACCATCCCCCTCCTCTCACCACAGGGTCAGATTTCAAAAATTTGAAAAAAGTAGTCTTTGACTTGAATTAGAGTAATCCAAACATATTCGACAATCAAATCCCCAGTTCATTCAGTGATGAAAAAAGTCCAGTCATGCAGCATGACCCCATGAGCGAATTTTTGGAGGAATCTTCGACATTTCAGTCGCTATTGATCGTGTAGAGAAATTTTAGTTTATGATTTTGATAGACAAACGCATGGAATCAAATTATTAAAAATAATTAGGAGGTACTCATACTTTGTCATTATTAAACTAATATTGTAGATTTAAAGACAAATGTAGGTAAATATTCATAGATTTCGATGTCCAATGTGGTCAGTATTGAAGGCAGTTGAAAACTTAACAGTATCCTATCATAACATCATCAAATTTTGACATAAAGTTGGTTAAAATTGGTATAAAATTGGTTATACAGGGATACTTCCATAAGAGTAGTTCAATCTGAATTTGGACAATGTTTCATGCAAATATTACCGATTTTTACAACTAGCGAACGGCATTATTTCGATTTTTGACTGATTTTTCAACTTTGAAATTTTAAAAAACTTGATACATATTCTTATAGGAAATTTTACGCTGATTCCGAATATACCACATGTTAGTATGCTGAAAAAATTATTTCGCACAACAAATCGCAAAAAACAGGCTATTTTGAAATTTTTGACTACATTTTTGAAAATTTTAACCCGAAGATGTAATCCGATCATGCTGGCCAACGAACTTGAACTTTCGTTTTGTGTCCTTAACATTTTAAAATTTGTTTGAAGTTTCTAGCACAATTCTACGGGCAGTTATCGTCTGGAATGACACATACATACATACATATATACATACATACATATATACATATATACATACATACATACATTAAAAAATGCGTTAAACTTCAGAATATGATTCAGAATAGCCTGAAACGGATTTCTGCATAAAAATTTTTCAAAAATTCACATTCTACAAATTTTGAGGCGAGAGCAATAGCTTAATTTTCTTGAAAAATTCGCTAAAAGATACCCCATTTCTCTCCCCCCCCCTCACTTAAAACACCCTTTTCTTTTGGTTAGATTTGAAAATTTAATTTTCAAGTAGCCTGTGAATTGAATTGGAATACTCCTAACATATTCGACAACTCAGATACCCTGGTCGTTCAGTGACGTTCGAAACGCTATAACTCCCCCACCCCCTCCATTGCGGGTCAAATTTGAAAAACGCTGCAAATTATTTCACAAAGGTTTATTATTTTTTCAATTGAGTATGATCGTAGTTTTAGTTGGCTTGCGTACGTCATAAGGCCCGTCCAGACTCCTCGGCGTGTCCTATTTCGAGTTGCCACAACCTATACTTCTGTAATTATATACGTATGTTTATATTTCTCGATTTGAGCTCCTATCTATTCAAATAATCATTGCCTCAACAATATCATTATCTAAGTACGTACGAAAAGTCAAGAGGATTTGTTATTAAATATGCGTAGGCAAAGCATTGGTATTAACACACAAATATGACCTAGAAAAAAACGTATATTCAAGCCTCGAAGGAACATGAAATTCGATAGCGATTCGAAGTTTTCCACGCCACCCTGGAGGTACTCCCTAGGTCTCGTTACCTCACAACCGGAGGTTCACCGCCCTATTACGCTTACACTATCATATCACTCATATTTTTCCATCAACATTCATTTGAAAGTTGTGCATTTTGAGATGAGTGAATTTTGTCCTAACATGAGAATAATAATTATTAGGTCGTGCAGTTGTGGTGCATGATCTGGTCCTAAAGTGTTCTGTTGCGAAGTCCTACTGCCCATTGTTATCCTAACCGTGGAATATTAGCTTGCGCAGTTGTGGTTGAGCAGGTTGGAGTTTTAACACGTCAGTCTAACACTCAAAGCCCGTTTTTGGCCCATAGCATCAATGCGAGTAAAGCGGTCGGGATGGTTAAACGTTAGGACCAACTAGACCCCAAATGGAGTCTATGTGCGAAAGAACGGGTTTTTTTAGTCAATTTTCAGGCTTTATGACCCGAACGGCGGACGGACATTTCAAATTTGGATTCTACGCACCTTGAAACGTAAAGTAACAAAGTTTGAGGGGGGTTATAAAATTTTTTTGCTATACGATCACATCGGCTTTTATTGGAAATAACAAACCAAAAAGTAGTCTTTGACTTGAATTGGAGTAATCCAAACATACTCGACAATCAAATCCCCAGTTTGTTTAGTGATGACAAAGATACCCCCGTCTCCTCCCATAAAACACCCCCTGTGGGACAGATTTGAAATATTAAACCTTTTAAACCTTCTCTGAACTTCCACAAATAATTTTAAACTAAAATTAGCCAAATCGGTCCAGCCATTCCCGAGTTTTAGCGAGGCCAACGAACAGCAATTGATTTATACAGGGTGTCCCATCTAAACGGGCCCATCGGGAAATTACAGCCTTACGGTGCGAGCTATCGAAATTGAACTGGACCTTTTAGCGAATTTTTGAAGAAAATTAAGCTATTGCTCTCGCCTCAAAATTTGTAGAATGTGAATTTTTGAAAAAAAATTATGCAGAAATCCGTTTCAGGCTATTCTGAATCATATTCTGAAGTTTAACGCATTTTTTTATGTATGTATATATGTATGTATGTATGTGTCATTCCAGACGATAACTGTCCGTAGAATTGTGCTAGAAACTTCAAACAAATTTTAAAATGTTAAGGACACAAAACGAAAGTTCAAGTTCGTTGGCCAGCTTGATCGGATTACATCTTCGGGTTGAAATTTTCAAAAATGTAGTCAACAATTTCAAAATAGCCTGTTTTTTGCGATTTGTCGTGCGAAATAATTTTTTCAGCATACTAACATGTGGTATATTCGGAATCAGCGTAAAATTTCCTATAAGAATATGTATCAAGTTTTCAAAAATTTCAAAGTTGAAAAATCAGTCAAAAATCGAAATAATGCCGTTCGCTGGTTGTAAAAATCGGTAATATTCTTCAAAAATTCGCTCATGGGGTCATGCTGCATGACTGGACTTTTTTAATAGTATTTCAACTCAGCTTCACGATGCAGAAGTCCGATTTTTATTTTTCCATGTCTCAAATCATTGATTGAAACTGACGGTTATACTTGAACCGCTTACGATTTAAAAAAAGTCCAGTCATGCAGCATGACCTCATGAGCGAATTTTTTAAGAAATCTTCGACATTTCAGTCGCTATTGATCGTGTAGAGAAATTTTAGTTTATGATTTTGATAGACAAACATGGAATCAAATTCTATCTACAGCATGGTTCTAGCCTTAAACAGCATGGTTCTAGGATTGGTTATACAGGGATACTTCCATAAGAGTAGTTCAATCTGTATTTGGACAATGTTTCATGCAAATATTACCGATTTTTACAACTAGCGAACGGCATTATTTCGATTTTTGACTGATTTTTCAACTTTGAAATTTTTGAAAACTTGATACATATTCTTATAGGAAATTTTACGCTGATTCCGAATATACCACATGTTAGTATGCTGAAAAAATTATTTCGCACAACAAATCACAAAAAACAGGCTATTTTGAAATTTTTGACTACATTTTTGAAAATTTCAACCCGAAGATGTAATCCGATCATGCTGGCCAACGAACTTGAACTTTCGTTTTGTGTCCTTAACATTTTAAAATTTGTTTGAAGTTTCTAGCACAATTCTACGGACAGTTATCGTCTGGAATGACACATACATACATACATACATACATACATATATACATATATACATACATACATAAAAAAATGCGTTAAAATTGAGAATATGATTCAGAATAGCCTGAAACGGATTTCTGCATAAAATTTTTTCAAAAATTCACATTCTACAAATTTTGAGGCGAGAGCAATAGCTTAATTTTCTTCAAAAATTCGCTAAAAGTTTTCCAAATCGTCGTTTGAAAAAAAAAAAAAAAAAAAAAAAAAAAAAACCCCTTTAACTTTTCTGTAAGGTTCTTTAAATAATAAAGATCATAGTGTAGACTGAACAATAAGTATCAAGAAGCTGTTGTTTTCTTGACCCTTGAATACAGTTTGCAGGTGAAGGAGCAGAGGCTGCAGAAAGAGCAGGTGGCATTTTCGATTTATCACAACACAACTGACTGGAAGTCTCCTTGTGGTACATTTTTTAAACCGTATTCTGAACAGTGATTCTGTGGGTACTGAACAGTTTGAGGGTTTTTTTTTTAAACGACGATTTGGAAAACTTTTTTTAAATCGTAAGCGGTTCAAGTGTAATGTCATCCCCCTGATGGTGATTGTTGATTATGGACGCTGGGGTCTGATGATAGATAGTTTAATGCTGATTTCAAAATTGTGGTGAACATCTCAAAAATTGAAGATAAAAATAGTCAAAAAGTGTTGGTAATGTCTGAAAGAAATCGGCGATTTTCTGTATTTCGTAAGAAGTGGAATAACTCAGAAACGAAGCCCCAAAAAGAAAATTTCACGGAGGCCTTTTCTGTTCCAAATTCAACCTAGAATCGGAAAATGCAATAAAAAAGGGGGGTCAAGAGGAAACCGTCAGTTTCAATCAATGATTTGAGACGTGGAAAAATAAAAATCGGGCTTCCGCAAAAAGTGGAATAACTCAGAAACGAAGCCCCAAAAAGAAAATTTCAAGGAGGCATTTTCTGTTCCTAATCCAACCTAAAATCGAAAAAAGCAATAAAAAATGGGGGTCAAGAGGAAACCCTCTGTTTCAATCAATGATTTGAGACCCTAAAACATGGAAAAATAAAAATCGGACTTCCGCATCGTGAAGCTGAGTTGAAATACTATAAAGAAGGTCCAGTTCAATTTTTCGATAGCTCGCACCGTAAGGCTGTAATTTCCCGATGGGCCCGTTTAGATGGGACACCCTGTATATCTATATATATGGGGTTGAATTTTACCTTTTACTATTCAATTTGGTGTTAATATAATGTTCTAATGCATATAAAAATCTAACTCGTAGTGGTAGGTTGGTAGGTGCTGCCTCTTTTGAACTCAGGAGCATACTAGTTACTATACTATACCTACCGTCTACATAGTATACTGTACCCACCTTATTAAAATTGAGGTAAATATACCGACGTGTCTTCTTAAATTGTATTATAATATTTAAACAATTTTTTTAATAACAGGAAACATTTGCCGCCTCACTGTGTGGTTTGCAGTGTTTTTCTCAATTTTACTGAACCGTGTCAATTAACATAGGTAGTGTAGAGTTCAACTACAGGCATTTCTGTCCTCAATTTTGATTTTTTAGCATGAATATGCTTTAGCCGTGACCTAACTACCGAAAAATGTCCCACGAGAGTGCAACGAAAGTAGCGCCAATAATTGTGATGATTTCCGCTTACAACCGAGTCGTTGCTAGGGATATGATACTTCGTCGTTTTTCATCCCACAAAATTCGTTGACCATTCGTTCGAAAGCTCTCGATTTATCCAACCATACTATATTAACTACTGCGAAGTGCGTGGCCAACAAGCTGAGTTATGAGCATGGTTATATGAATAATTGTTTACACACAGGTGATCATTCTCAATTATTGATATTGTGAACATGATTGCAACCGCTTGTTAATTTCTGATGATTTCATTGAGCTGGTGTTTCGATTATGTGATTCATAGCAGGTGATCCGAATATTGCGAGAACGGTTAGATTTGTGAAGCGGTGGTTAAATTATTTTAATAGGTAATTTCTATACTTTACACTATAGGAAGCTGTAATTTCGTATGTAGCCTCTTTAGCCTCTTCCTACAATAAAGTGAATGTTTACTCGCGAGTTTCTATTAGGAGATCATCATCTCACAAGAGCTCAATCGTCGTGATCATTTCTATAATAAAGTGAATGTTTACTCGCGAGTTTCTATTAGGAGATCATCATCTCACAAGAGCTCAATGGTCGTGATCATTTCTATAATAAAGTGAGAGCGAGGAGCTAAAACATGATTCCATGTTTTAGGATTGATGGCAGAATGATAAACAGAGTTCAGAGGCCGATGGGGGGTCGGGTTCAGAGAATCGACGAGGAGTGAGTCGTGTACGGCTAAAGCATATTCATGTTTTTTAATTTTAGCCGTCAGGCTCAAAGGAACTGTGGCTTTTTTTTCTCCCCTTAACTTGATAGTCTACTATTATTCCATGCCGTACATGAACAAAGGGAGATTTTCGAGCCTTATAAGGACGTAAAAATTGCATTTCGAACTCTTAATACGAACAGACAGTTTTTGTCTCCATATTAAAAGATATCCCACCACAAGAACAAAATTCGGATTTGGTCTACCAAATCCCTTGTGGTGACGTTGGATGTCGGAAAAGTGTGTACCTATGTGGGAGAAACTTTTAAATCAGTTCGGCGCCGTTCTTCTAATACAAATACTAAGCTTTTCGACTAGAAACGTGTTAGTTGCCCACTGCCAATCTTTAGGACATGTTGTAGAATTCGAAATTTTCTAAAAAAAAATGTAGTAAAAGAATCAAATTGGCAAAAAAGAACATTTGTACAAGTGGTAAGGACAAAAATAAATTGAATTCAGAAAATCATACATAATTTAATCAATCACCTCATATTGCGCATGCCTGTTCGCGTGCAAGCTTTAATTACAGCCAGAGGAGGTAGAACAGACTACTAAAGTGATTTATTATTTTATTTTTATTTTTTAGAATTTTTAGAAAAGTAAATTTATCGGTTTTTTGCCGTTTTCTAAAAAAAAAAAAAAATTTCAAATGGAGAAATTTATATAAATAAAGTGTTTTCTATTGTTTCTATTTCTTAATTAGACACACTTTTCAACAATCCAAAACACAAATTTTTCCCATGCATATTTTTGACTGATGCAAAACTTTTTTTTGGCGTGTGTGTGTGTGTGTGTGTGTGTGTGTGTGTGTGTGTGTGTGTGTGTGTGTGTGTGTGTGTGTGGTGTGTGTGTGTGTGTGTGTGTATGTGTGTGTGTGTGTGTGTAGGTAGTAATTTCAGGATAAGGCTTAAGATTAGATTTTGAAAATTTAGTCCGTTCTGAGAAAGAAATTCTTTGTCTGCCATGTCAATATTGGTGGAGTACAAAATGGCGCCCTCATAAAGATGGTTCAATTTGCCCATTTTGAAGATTTCTCCAACAATTCCTAAACCGTACATCCTATAGAAATTTTTGTACGCTGCAAAGTTGTAGAGCATAAAAAAACAAAACGATACGTTTCCAAAACTCTGTATTATCTCTTGAAATAAGCGAATTACAAACAATAGAAAATCGGGCTAATTTTGGGTCAGTCATCTCCTCCCCCCGTCAGGACTTTTGCCCTTCAAAATCAACTAGTGGCGTTATTATTGGTCTGATTTCAGTCTGCTAAAGTTCATTCCAATCAGGATTAAATACTTTACAATGTTCATATTGAGCACATTTTAGCTGAGACCTTTCTCCATTGGAAGTCTGGGAGACAGAGTTCCCGTCAGAATCCCAGAGAAAGCGCTGCCGTCGCTCCGTTGGAAAACAATGGGCGTCGCACGCCTCTTCTCGTGTTCTTGAGAAGCTGAGTTTGGCGTTGGATGGTTGATCCAGGTCCTGGAAATCCAATCTACTCCGAACATTGCTCATTAATGCTATTAGTAGGAGTGGTATCTCTCTGACGGGATACTGTCATCCTCCTCTACCTCTTTGTCGAGGATTTAGGACCCCATTGCACCTCTGGGGGGCTACCTAAATCCCTGATATGGTAGCAGAGCATGGTTAGGATTATGGACGGCTAACGCCTAGTAATCCAATCCACTATTTTTGGGGCGTTAATGTTTCAGAAGAAACATGGCCCGGGGTTCCAGAAGGAATTCCCATTATCACCCTTTGGTATATAAATAATTTCATGTTTTCATGACTTATAATTTCTCTTTTATTCCCCTTTTTATGTTTTCAATTTCATACCTATGGTATAGCTGGCCTTTGCCATTTTATAATTATTCTTTATACCCGGGCTTGATTTCCAATTATTCAAGGGCATTGTTCCCAATTATTCCAGGGCATTGTTCCCAATTTCCATGTCTTAGTTCCCAATTTAAGTCCCCAATGTGGGCATATTAATTTATATCTATTTTATTTTCCTTAAGGTATAAGTCTCCAAAGTTGAGCCACCGTTTATTCCCGATTGTTCCAATCTTTGATTGGGGGTTAATTACTGGTTGGGGGTTAATTACCTAATGAATACTTGATTTGAAGATTCATTGACAATCCATCCTGTTTTAATTTCTCTTTTCCCATCCTCAATCGCCAATGCAGCTATTTATTAATGAGCATCAGTTCTCAGCCAGTAAACTATTCCACCTGGTTAACATACATTCTCCTCAATCAAGTATGTCTTTAAGTGGGGGAGAGTTCCCGTCAGAATCCCAGAGAAAGCGCTGCCGTCGCTCCATTGGAAAACAACGGGCGTCGCACGCCTCTACTCGTGTTCTTGAGAAGCTGAGTTTGGCGTTGGATGGGTGATCCAGGTCCTGGAAATCCAATCTACTTCGAACCTAGCTCATTAATGCTATTAGTAGGAGTGGTATCTGTCTGACGGGATACTGTCACTCTCCTCTACCTCTTTGTCGAGGATTTAGGACCCCATTGCACCTCTGGTGGGCTACGTAAATCCCTAATAACTTACAACAGAACAGAGAATTTTATGTAATTTTACACTTTTTTTTTAAATTTGGCCTTGTACAGTTGAAATACATTTTGCCATACATTACAAAATTACATATTTCACTTATTACTTATTCACACATGTATGTCCAATAGTTTACAAGCAGGCTTAGCTTACCTCAAACACAAACTTTCAAGGTATGGAAAAAATTCATAAATTAAGGCAAAAGTGTTGACATTCATTAATAATTGTAAATATTGAACGGGTGATCTGAGTAGGAGGTAACATCTTCGAACAACTTTTTACGTTCAGCACTGTATGCAGGGCACAGCATCACCATGTGCTGTAGTGTTCCTTCTTCCTCTTCACATGCTTGACATACTGGTGTATTCAGGATACCCATTGTGTGTTTAAAATATGAACACAGCCCATGATTAGAACGGAGTCTGTTCATCAATACTATCAACTCTCTTCTCGAAAATTCATTAAACCAAGGTACCCTGGGTGGTATAGAATTAATATTTTTGTAATTGTTTACTATTACTTTGTCACCTCTAACTTTTGACATTTTATGTCTTTACTATGGCACATAAATGAAAAAGCGTCAGGCGGGGAGCGTCAGGCGGGGCGCGTCACGCGGGGAGCGTTACGCGGAGATTCCCTAATGATCCCACGATTCTGAGATTTGGTATGTGGGCCCTTGAGGGACTTCTGAACACAACTGACCGATCCCAGATCAGCTGAGTGGCTCTAGAATCCAGTTTTTTCTTTAATGATCCCACGATTCTGAGATTTGGTATGTGGGCCCTTGAGGGACTTCTGAACACAACTGACCGATCCCAGATCAGCTGAGTGGGTTTAGAATCCAGTTTTTTCCCTAATGATCCCACGATTCTGAGATTTGGTATGTAGCCCCTTGAGGGACTTCTGAACACAACTGACCGATCCCAGATCAGCTGAGTGGCTCTAGAATCCAGTTTTTTCCCTAATGATCCCACGATTCTGAGATTTGGTATGTGGACCCTTGAGGGACTTCTGAACACAACTGACCGATCCCAGATCAGCTGAGTGGCTCTAGAATCCAGTTTTTTCCCTAATGATCCCACGATTCTGAGATTTGGTATGTGGGCCCTTGAGGGACTTCTGAACACAACTGACCGATCCCAGATCAGCTGAGTGGATCTAGAATCCAGTTTTTTCCCTAATGATCCCACGATTCTGAGATTTAGTATGTAGCCCCTTGAGGGACTTCTGAACACAACTGACCGATCCCAGATCAGCTGAGTGGCTCTAGAATCCAGTTTTTTCCCTAATGATCCCACGATTCTGAGATTTGGTATGTGGGCCCTTGAGGGACTTCTGAACACAACTGACCAATCCCAGATCAGCTGAGTGGCTCTAGAATCCAGTTTTTTCTTTAATGATCCCACGATTCTGAGATTTGGTATGTGGGCCCTTGAGGGACTTCTGAACACAACTGACCGATCCCAGATCAGCTGAGTGGCTCTAAAATCCAGTTTTTTCCCTAATGATCCCACGATTCTGAGATTTGGTATGTGGGCCCTTGAGGGACTTCTGAACACAACTGACCGATCCCAGATCAGCTGAGTGGCTCTAGAATCCAGTTTTTTCTTTAATGATCCCACGATTCTGAGATTTGGTATGTGGGCCCTTGAGGGACTTCTGAACACAACTGACCGATCCCAGATCAGCTGAGTGGGTTTAGAATCCAGTTTTTTCCCTAATGATCCCACGATTCTGAGATTTGGTATGTAGCCCCTTGAGGGACTTCTGAACACAACTGACCGATCCCAGATCAGCTGAGTGGCTCTAGAATCCAGTTTTTTCCCTAATGATCCCACGATTCTGAGATTTGGTATGTGGGCCCTTGAGGGACTTCTGGACACAACTGAGCGATCCCAGATCAGCTGAGTGGCTCTAGAATCCAGTTTTTTCCATAATAAACTCTAGCCTATACATCGTACTTTTCTCATCATCGGCCACTACTCTTCGTTACAAAATCTGATGATAATAATGATGTAATTATGGAATGAGTAAAACAAAATTGTATTTTGAAATTTATTTGAATGAAAAAAAATATTTTTTTTTTTTTAAACGTGTTTTTGCAATAAATTTCCACAAACAAAAGTACAATACGGGGTTTTATAGGAAGGGGAAAGGGGGCGCAAAGACATAAAATGTCTCTCGTGGTTGCGTACTTGTACGAAAGCTGTATCCACCGTATGAGTTTCAAGAGGTTCTAATACCAAGTTCAGATTTAGCGAATTTCCTAAGAACATTATCCCAAATGGTATCAACGAGATCTCCTCCATATCCTTTACTAGCCGCTATGCTTTTGATAATGGATTTTTCTTTTGATAAATTTTGTTCACTCATTGGAATAAACAGTGCTCGGTTTTTCAGTATTTAGATATATTATCAGCAATGGACTACCAACGACAGATAAACATGTTTGAAGGGCCGGAACAACCAGATATTACATGGGGTCAAAGTACAGGTCTCATCCGACTAATCTGTATTTTTACTAAGGGATTGACTCAGTGGCGGCCGGTGGTCTGCAAAAGGAGTGGGGCACAAAAATATTTACCTATTTGACAGTCAAGAAGAGCATTGAGGTTTTTCTTCCATTAGTTTTGTTTTCAGTGTGAATTAACTTTGACCTAAACACATGATACATAAATCCCACTTGGGTCATGTCATGCCTTGGGCAACTGTTATGAAAGAATATGGCTACTAAATAATAATAAATCATTATCATTAAATATTATTGATAAATTAAATGTAAATTAATTAGATAAATAAATTGAATTAAAAATACTATCTTATAGGTAGGTACCTACTTACTAGGTATCTAAAAGTTTTAGAATGGACTATATTATTATTAAAAGTACTAATAATTATCAAGGCTTCAATTCAAATCATCAATTCAACAGCTTCCTAGAGTGTAAAACATAGAAATTAGCTTCAAGAGCCACTCATCTTATCCGAACCCTGGGCATCGTCAAGTAAATGTCCTAAAGAGGCTACATAAGAAATTACAGCTTCCCAGAGTGTAAAGCATAGAAATTAACTATTAAAATGATTTAACCACCGCTTCACAAATCAAACCGT
This sequence comes from Adelphocoris suturalis, assembly GCA_030762985.1. Lineage (NCBI taxonomy): Eukaryota > Metazoa > Arthropoda > Insecta > Hemiptera > Miridae > Adelphocoris > Adelphocoris suturalis. The sequence continues at coordinate 12,997,666 of CM061048.1, read as the reverse complement.
TCTCGCAATATTTGGATCACCTGCTATTAATCAAATCATCGAAACACCAGCTCAATGAAATCATCAGAAATTAACAAGCGGTGGCAATATCAATTATTGAGAATGATCACCTGAGTGTACACAATTATTCAAATAACCTTGCTCATAACTCAGCTTGTTGGCCACGCACTTCGCAGTAGTTAACATAATATGGTTGGATAAATCGAGAGCTTTCGAACGAATGGTCAACGAATTTTGTGGGTTGAAAAACGACGAAGTACCATTTCCCTAGCAACAACTCGGTTGTAAGCTGAAATCATCAAAATATTTTTGTGAGCAATTTTCCGTGACGTTTTTTAGTTTATGTGTCATAGCAAAGACATAAAGAAACTAGTTGATTGTTCTCTACGCAATACAGTGAGTCTATTTTATTTGTTGGTATCGCGTGAGCAAGTTTTCGTGACGATTTTTCAGTTAATGTGCCAAAGCAAAGACATGAAAATGTCAAAATCAATACCTGACTAAACTTCTACTTACGTAAATCCGTCGATGAATTCATCATCCGCGAATTTTATTCAAAGTGATCGTTGATTTTTCTTCATTCCACAACATAGAACACATAGAACAACTGAAATAGAAGTATACGAATGAATACCTTAAGAAAGGCTTTATTGAACGGAATTCATCTTAATTATGAAACGGGTTACAGAAAATAAACAAAGTTGAAACTTGGTGACTGGCAACAACGTAAACACTTGATGGGTTATTAATAATATTATAACATTCACCCCTTCTTCAGGATTGAACATAGTCATCCAAATAGGCAGGAGGACGACGATTTCTGGAACTTCTCCGAAGCTGGGGGTTCCCACTTAAATCGTCTGAAACTGCTGATGAACGACCAGGGAGTTCGGGAGAACGTGAGAAGGTTTGAGGAGAGCTGGATAGATGTTGAGGAGATGTTGTGACGTGTTGAGGAGAGTCAGTAGAAGCATGGGAAGACGATGTTTGATATTTAGGGGAATGATGCATTGATTTGGGAGTGCTCGGTGCTGTAGATTGCGGTGATAGCTCATCAGCAGGATTTTCATAATCTGAAGATGGGTTGATTTCCTCATGTTCTTCATACGAGGGGGTGCTGTCTGAACCTGCAGGAGCTAAATGTCGAGTTGACACTGTGTCTCACGTCCATCTGGATATCGTATGAGAGCGTACTCATGGTTTCCATCAACGAGCGTAACTTCCTCGACGATGGGCTGATATTTCGACTGACGGTTGAATTTTCTGAGCAAAACTGGTCCCTCGGTCAGCAGCCAAGATGGTGTTGAGTGGCCACTAGCTGTGCGTCTTGGATAACTGAACATGCGCTCATGAGGGGTTGCGTTCGTTATGGTATTTAGTAGAGAACGGATACAATGAAGAGCATCTTGTAGCACGGTTTCTCACTGAGACACTGGTAGATTTTTGTTTCGCAACCCAAGTTGGATTGTTTGCCAAATTATTCCATTATACCTTTCGGCCTGACCATTCCCTCTGGGATTGTACCGTGTCGTCCTGCAAGTAGCGACTCCAAAAGAAGCTAGAAAGAGTTTCAATTCTGTGGATATGAAAGATGAGCCTCTATCAGAATGAATATAGGAAGGAGCACCGAATATGCTGAACAGTTGGAGTAGGCAAGAGCTGACTGTGGATGAACTGGTATCTCGACAGGGGAATGCAAAGGGGAACCGGGAGTATTCATCGATCACAGTAAGAATGAACTTATTGCTGGTTTGTGATGGCAAAGGTCCTTTAAAATCGATGTTGAGGCGCTCAAATGGCTTAGTGGATTTGATCAGCGTCCCCTGTTGACGGAAGAATTGGGGTTTTACTTCTGCACAGATTTTGCATGATGATATTATTCGTTTAATATCATCTACCGAGTAGGGTAAGTTTTTACTGCGTATCCAGTGGTACATTCTAGTTACCCCAGGATGGCACAAGGTTTGATGGAGGCTTTTTAGTCTTTCGTCACTCGCATTTGAGATGAGACATACTCGCGACAAGGCATCAGCTGCATGATTGAGATGGCCTGGCCTGTAGATTATGTCGTAGGAATATGAGGATAACTCTAAACGCCATCGTGTGATTTTCTCATTTTTAATCTTTCCTGGGTGTCTTGCGTCGAACATGAAGGCAACCGACCTCTGATCAGTTATTAGGCGGAAGTGTCTACCTAATAAGAAGTGTCTCCATTTTCGGATTGATTCCGCTATCGCATATGCTTCTTTCTCGACAGAAGAATGATGTCGCTCAGAAGATGATAGAGTTCTCGAGAAAAATGCAACTGGGCGGTTCATCTGGGTGAGTGTTGCTGCGATTGCTCCATCTGATGCATCAGTCTCTACGCAGAAAGGGGCTTCATCATCAATACTTGATAGAGCTGCATCCTTGATAGCAATTTTTAGATCATTGAATGCCCTGAGAGCTTCTTTAGTTAGCGGAAATTTAGAATCAGTCAATGGCCGAATTTTATTAGAGAAATTTTGTATGAAATTGGAATAATGAGAAAACATGCCTAAGGCTCTTTTGAGTGCTGAAGTATCTGATGGTGGTGGAAGGTCATTAAGAGGTTTCATGCGGTCAGGGTCTGGTCTGATTGTTTGGTTATTGATTAAGTAACCCAAGAGGTTGATAGAGCGCAACGAAAACGAACTCTTTTTGTTGTTTATCGTCAAATTGTATTTTGAAGCAGCCTTCATGAAGTTTGCAAGATTTACATCATGGTCAGCTTGAGTTTTGCCACATACTGTCACATCATCCAAGTAGGCAAATGTGTCTTTGAGATGTTCTGACTGGATTATGCCATTGATCACTCTTTGAAAGGCTGCCACTCCGTTGGTGACCCCAAACGGTATTCTCAAAAACTGATATAATTCACCACATGCCTCAAATGCTGTGAAAGGTCGATCTTCTGGTGGGATGGGAATTTGGTGGTAAGCGCTATGGAGATCAATAGTACTCCAGACCTCATACTTAGAAACTTTATTAATGATGTCATTAATTCGAGGAAGGGGATAGGCATCCAAGTAAGTGAACTTGTTGATCGTACGAGAATAATCGATGCACATGCGGCGCTTATGGTTTGCACTAGAAGTCACGAGAACTTGAGCACGCCAAGGAGATATGCTCTTCTCGATGATACCATCCTTGAGGAGCTTTTCGACTTCAGCCTCAATAAATTTAGTATCGCTCTCAGAATAAAGGTGTGACCTGATTGCAATTGGTCGACAATTATCAGTGAGATTAGAAAATAGCCGAGCTGGAGGAACATCAGCAACAGCTAAGGTGCAAATTCTTAAAGGAGATTTGGGTCCTCCGAAATCAAACTGAACAATTGAATGCTGCTGTAGAAGGTCTCGTCCTATTATCAAATCAGAACAGAGATTTGGTAACACAGAGAGATTAATGTTGGTGTAATGATGGCCTAGCATTTTGAGTACTACACTACATTGTCCAGTTATTTTAACTCTATGAGAAGATGAAGCAAGTCCAACTTCCTCCTTTTTTGGACTGATCTGGAGCCGAAGTTTTCTTGCCACCTTCTCATTAATGATGCTGATATCACTGCCTGAATCGAGCATGCTAGAGAGAGTTTGGCCATTTACCTCTACTGGTACCTTAACTTTTGAATAGCCAGTGATAGGGCAGGAAATTGTGGCAGAAAGTGATGCTGACAGTTTGGATGGCTTAAGAGCGGAAGATCTACAAACCTTGGCCCAATGACCCTGTTTGCCACAGGAGCTACAGGAAGACTCCTTGGCGGGACATTTGTTGCGGGGATGCTTCTCCATACCGCAGAAGTAACATTTGGCACGAGTAACAGCTATGGATGGATTGTTGTCCTCAATAGGGATCTCGCTTGGGAGATCAGAGAGAGCGTTGATAGATGGTAAGGGATTATCGTACTGTCGTGATTGAGTCTGTGCTAGTTCCATGGAACGAGCTTGTGTGTAAGCGTCAGACAATGTGAGTGTGAAGTTTTCCAGTAAACGCTGGCGGATGATTGAATCGGATAACCCTTTGATGAATGAATCACGAATACAATCATCTCTATTAGTTTCTGCGGTGACCGCCTTAAATTGACAGTCCTTACTTAAGATTTTGAGAGCTTCCAAATATCTGTCAACAGATTCATTTGGTTGTTGTCGTCTAGCTAATAGTTGATGTCTAGCAAACACCTCGTTCACAGGCTTTACAAAAATACTTTTTAGAACGGAGACGGCTTCATTGTATGTGTGACAGCATGATATGTGTTCGTAAATGTTAGGTGAAACATAGTTTATCAAGAGTTCAAGCTTACCTTCCTCATTTGCATGCGCAGCACGAACAAAGTTGGAAAATTTTTGAATCCAATGATTCCAGTGAGTTGTTGCTGAGCTGGAGTCAAGATCGAGATCTAGAATACTAGGCTTCAAAAGTGATTCCATTCCGTTCAATAAATTGAAATAGAAGTATACGAATGAATACCTTAAGAAAGGCTTTATTGAACGGAATTCATCTTAATTATGAAACGGGTTACAGAAAATAAACAAAGTTGAAACTTGGTGACTGGCAACAACGTAAACACTTGATGGGTTATTAATAATATTATAACAACAACGCACTCCAACTCGACCGACAATACAAAGGACTTTATTACAAAAGATGTATTCAACAACTTAGGTATGTATTCAACAACTTATAGGTACTTATAACAACGCTATAATACGGACTTTACTTTAGATTAGAGTAAATTCTTGGGAACAACCAAACGAACTTAAGGAAACATCACATATTACTTGCAAAGACAACAAAACATAGACGAACATACCCAACAGGCTAAATCAGTTTGGCTAAGGGAATAAACCAAAACTCCTCTAGTGGAAGCGACTCATAACGTAAATTTCATTCTACGGTCTTTAGAAAAGTTGGAAACCCTGTCTGGGGCAGAGCCCCCCAAAATCATGAGAAATTTCCTGTTATGACCTCTTTTTCCCGTTCCTTGCCCCGTATTTCCCGTTTCTTGCCCTTTATTTCCCTTTTTTTTCCCTTCAAAGTCTAACCTGAATCGACGAAATTTCCCTCTTGATAGAGTGATATCATCGCAAATCGCAATCTACGTACTTTTTCGCTGGTAGATGGATCTTAAACCTCCTTGGATGGAGCGTAAACCTAGTCCTTCTAGCATCCACCTTGGAGCCACAGCATGGAGCTGTTTGTAAAGTCTTCATTCCAGTTTGTTACTTTTTTCCCAAATGACTGGGGCAATGTCCCGATGCCCCCCCTCACGGGCCGCCCCTGGATTGACTACTTGATGTTATGTAATTTTGAGATGCGAGCTTGCGAGCATCCAGACCACTAAGAATGCAGAATGCTGTGTATACGTTGGTAGTTTGGATGCTCGCAAGCTCGCATCTCAAAATTACATAACATCAAGTAGTCAATCCCTTAGTAAAAATACAGATTAGTCGGACATGTAGGTCAGAATGAAGTGTATGTCTACGGGCTCAAACATGTTTCCGGCATTCAAATACTATCTATTTATATTTCTATACCTTTCCACTACAATATATGTTAGTATCAAAACGATTAGAGGTGACAAAGTAATAGTAAACAATTACCAATATTTTTGTAGAATAGACCCTTACTGGACGCTCTATACAAAGCAATACAATGCTTGCGGTGGTGCCTATTTATGGAGGGGTACGAATCCTCCTTGGGTATTCTTAAATCAATACGGCCTTTTACTTTGTACTTAGAAAAAAAAAAAACGGTCTGAACGAAAATTTGCTCGATATGAACTTTGGAAAGTATTTAACCATGAACCGAATGAGGTTTGGTAGATCTGAATCAGGCAGATATTTTGATCGCTAAGTGATTTTGAATCGCAAAAGTGTGGACGGGGGAGGAGAGGACCCTCCTAAAATTATCCCGATTTTCGATTATCCATAATTCCCTTATTTCGAGAGATAATTCATAGTTTTTTGGTTCAAATCGCTTTGTTTTCTTGTGATCTACATATTTTGCATTATAAAAAACTAGAGGCCTGTTAGGGTTTGGAAAGCCTTAATCTAATCCGTATAACAGTAGTACCTAATAGGAACTCAGCACATTATAGTACGATATCAGTCCTACCTATTTGCGGCGTTAAGCCTAATAAACAGAGAGTCTCCCTATCAAATTTCAACTTCCTACAGTGAACAGGAAAGGATTTAGCTCACTCAGTTGATCAGAAAAGACCCCATCACTACGTTTCTTACTTACCGACACTTTTGCGACAAACTTGGGGCCGTGCAGATTCGGAATTATATATAAAGTCCGCTAAGTTCTTCAGTTTCAATTTCTTCGTTCAGAAATAACTCTCCTAGATGTTAGTAACTACACTACGTTTCTTACTTACAGTGAATTAATGGCAACTGTTGTTACCGCCACAGCCTAATAAACAACTCTCGTTGATAAGGACCGCCTAGAACACGATCAAGGCGGGTATAGACGAACGGCGACACTTAGGCAACAAACTTGGGGCCTTGCTGATTCGAATGAGCAGTCTAACACTTAAATCGGACCGCGAAGTTCTTCACAATTTCAAAGACCGTTCGGAATTATACAGGGTGATTCCCTCGCAGATGCAAAAAAAATTTGGGCGAAACTACATCAAAAATGGAGTAAAATACCGCCAACCGCATATTTTTATCTCAATCCGTACTCGAGACATGATTTTTTAAAGGTTTTCTCAGGAATACCGTGTTTTATCATTTTAAACTCGGATTTCTCCACTTTGCCTCATTTAATTTTAACTGTCAACCTCATTTTCGGTATCAGCATTAAATTTCCTATAAGAATAATGTACTTGGGTTCTTAAAAAGTACCATCCTTAGACCCTCAGCTCAAACATTGACGATTTTGAAAAAATAATATTTCTGAAAATCTTTAAAACTTTACTACTCTTTTAAAAAGAATCCTGGAAACTGGCAAATCTCATGAAAACAGCTTCATCTAATATGCTTTCCAACGGTATTATCAATTTTACTTTTATTTTGTTATTTAGGGGAGAAAATAATGTTTTAATGTTAAAAAATGTGGGTTTTTCAATGAAATTGTTCGTTTTCTCGAAAGATGACCCTCCATGAACCAACGAGTATGGGGTCGGTTTCTATGTATTTTTTCTCGCTGGATCAAATGGAAACTCTTGCAGATCTCTCAACTACGTTATAATCGAGTTTTACACTTTAATTAACTAGTTTTACCCCACTGCGTAAACATTTGCGATTTTAAGTGAAAAACTCGGTTATAACGGAGTTGGAGAGATCTACAAATGTTACCATTCGATACAGCGTGAAAAAATACGTAGAAACCGACCCCATACTCGTAGGTTCATGGAGGGTCATCTTTCGAGAAAACCAAAATTTTTAACATTTTTTAACATTAAAACATAATTTTCTCCACTGAATAACAAAATAAAAGTAAACTTGATTATACCGTTGGAAAGAGTATTAGACGAAGCAGTTTTCATGAGATTCGCCAGTTTCCAGGATTCGTTTTGGAAGAGTGGTAAAGTTTTAAAGATTTTCAGAAATATTCTTTTTTCAAAATCGTCAATGTTTGAGCTGATGTGAGGGTGTTCGGATGGTACTTTTTAAGAACCCAAGTACACTATTCTTATAGTAAATTTAATGCTGATTCCGAAAATGTGGTCAAAAGTTAAAATTGAATGAAGTGAAGTGGAGAAATTTGAGTTTAAAAGGAAAAAAACACGGTTTTCCTGAAAAAACCTTTAAAAAATCATATCTCGAGAACGGATTGAGATAAAAATATGCAGTTGGCGGCATTTTACTCCATTTTTGATGTAATTTCACCCAAATTTTTTTTTTTTTTTTTGCATCTGCGAGGGAATCACCCTATATATAAAGATTCTGTAGGATATACGGTTTAAGAATTATTAGAGAAAAACTTCAACATGGAAATTAAGCCATATTTATGAGGCCACTATTTTGTATTCTACCGATTTCGAGATGGCAGACGAAGATTTTCTCACTCAGAACGGACTAAATTTTCAAAATCTAATCTCAAACCTTCTCCTGAAATTAGTACCTATTTTCGGCCTTGTTTCCTGAACTGAACAGTGGTGCTTGTCTGTCGGCCACCCCCCAAACTAAGGGCCATGGGCCATCTTGCGATGTTAGTCAAATCAAATAAACTTTATTGTACGAAGAAATATCGTTTCCATTATGTACAAGCAATAACTTAGTAATAATTACAGCCGCTCAAAATCTAAATAGAAAGAGAAAAAATTAATTTTTGAAAAATGTGGAAGTAAATGCAAAGTCAAATAAAACTATGAAACAATTAAGTAGGGTGCAGAGGAAGGCTTATTATAAAGGCCCGTTTACACGAGCGATTTTTTCCGGCAATAATTGCAGAAAAAAGTATTGCACAACTATTTCAAAAAAGTTGGACAACTATTCTCTCCTCGAAAAAATTGCCGAAGATTGCACGCAATTAATTGACGGGAGTTTTACAACATTTCAGGCCCACGAGCCCTCTCGGCAACTGTTGCATCGTGTTGAAATGAAGTCCAAGGGGTTTGGAAAATTATTGCACTATTGCGGCAATTTTTCGGCCTTGGGTCGGGAGAGGGAACGAAACAGCCAATCACATTGAGAGTTTATTTGTGCAGTATGGCCTTATGAGCAAATATTGACGTGAAACTGCACTGATGGGGTGCAGCATTGCCTCATGAGAGAATTTTAACGTAGGAAAGATAGGAGTTTATTTGTGCAGCATGGCCTTATGAGCGAATACTGACGTGAAACTGCACTGATAGGGTGCAGCAGTGCCTCATGAGAGAATTTTAACATAGGAAAGATAGGAGTTTATGTGTGCAGCATGGCCTTATGAGCAAATATTGACGTGAAACTGCACTGGTGGGGTTCAGCATTGCCTCATGAGAGAATTTTAACGTAGGAAAGATAGGAGTTTATATGTGCAGCATGGCCTTATGAGCAAATGTTGACGTGAAACTGCACTGGTGGGGTGCAGCATTGCCCCATGACAGAATTTTAACGTAGCGAAGAAGGAGTTTATTTGTGCAGCATGGCCTTATGAGCAAATATTGACGTGAAAAAATTTCAGAGGTGAGAGCCAACCCACATTCTCTCTGGCTCAGAAACTGGCGCTGCCAAATTCCCCTCTTTTTCCTTTGGTTGGCAGCAGCAGCGACGACGACCACAGCAGCAGCGACTACCACCTCTTCACCGTCCATGGCGCGAACTGTTGTCGCTCGTGTAAACGAAAAAATTGAGCAATTTCTATTGCTCAACTTTTTGGTGCAACACAGTGCAATTAATTCCTTGCAACATCTTGACGCAACACGAGGCAATTTTATTGCTTCGTGTTGTGTACAACTTTTCTAGTGCAATTTTTTTGGAGTTGCGCAACTTTTGTTGCTCGTGTAATCGGCCCTTAAGGTGGATAACAATTTCTTACACGCGTTCCTAAATTTGATTATATGAGAGAGAGAGAGAGAGCGAATGCCGACAGGCAGAGAGTTCCACAGTCTCGCACCCACAACGCCAAACGATTGACCAAAAGTTCTGGTAGCATGGCCTGGGATACGAACGGCCCCTGATGTTTGGGAAAGAGAACCAACAAACATGCCTCTAAGGTAGCCAGGCAAAGCACCACTCATAATCTTATGAACAGTTAGTAACTGCCGCGATTTAAAGTACCTAATTAAATAAGTCCAAACCTAAAAATTTGTGTTTGTGCTCTTTTAAAACACAAAGAGATGTAGTCCCTTAACTTTAACCTGATCGCTCCCACGGCCGTGTTTAAGCGCAAAACAACAGCGTCGCCGTCATACTCCCGTGTTACTCGACGGTAGCCCTACACCGGCCCGTGGTTCCCTCCTCCGCCGCCTAGCGCCGCTAGTCTCCCACTTTTATCTTCCTCCTACTGAATAGTGAAGTACTGCGATTGTCTCCAGATAAGAAAGTTGAAGTGTAGCTCAATGGATATGATTACAGTCTCGTGAGGCAAATGTCGTGGGTTCAAATCCTATTGACTGGCGTACTTTTTTGCTCGTAAAACTCCCGAAATATCCTTCTAAAACGTCATTCTGACCTGCATATCCAACTGATTTGAATTTTCACTAAGGGATTGACTACTTGATGTTATGTATTTTTGAGATGCGAACTTGCGAGTATCCAAACCTCCAAACTATGTACACATCATTCTGATCTACATGTCCCAACTAAAGGGCCGATTACACGAGCAACAAAAGTTGCGCAACTCCAAAAAAATTGCACTAGAAAAGTTGTACACAACACGAAGCAATAAAATTGCCTCGTGTTGCGTCAAGATGTTGCAAGGAATTAATTGCACTGTGTTGCACCAAAAAGTTGAGCAATAGAAATTGCTCAATTTTTTCGTATACACGGGCGACAACAGTTCGCGCCATGGACGGTGAAGAGGTGGTCGTCGCTGCTGCTGTGGTCGTCGTCGCTGCTGCTGCCAACCAAAGGAAAAAGACGGGAATTTGGCAGCGCCAGTTTCTGAGCCAGAGAGAATGTGGGTTGGCTCTCACCTCTGAAATTCGTTCACGTCAATAATTGCTCATAAGGCCATGCTGCACAAATAAACTCCTATCTTTGCTACGTTAAAATTCTCTCATGGGGCAATGCTGCACCCCACCAGTGCAGTTTCACGTCAATATTTGCTCATAAGGCCATGCTGCACATATAAACTCCTATCTTTCCTACGTTAAAATTCTCTCATGAGGCAATGCTGAACCCCACCAGTGCAGTTTCACGTCAATATTTGCTCATAAGGCCATGCTGCACACATAAACTCCTATCTTTCCTATGTTAAAATTCTCTCATGAGGCACTGCTGCATCCCATCAGTGCAGTTTCACGTCAGTATTCGCTCATAAGGCCATGCTGCACCCCATCAGTGCAGTTTCAAGTCAATATTTGCTCATAAGGCCATGCTGCACATAAAAACTCCAATCTTTCCTACGTTAAAATTCTCTCATGAGGCAATGCTGAACCCCACCAGTGCAGTTTCACGTCAATATTTGCTCATAAGGCCATGCTGCACACATAAACTCCTATCTTTCCTATGTTAAAATTCTCTCATGAGGCACTGCTGCACCCCATCAGTGCAGTTTCACGTCAATATTTGCTCATAAGGCCATGCTGCACAAATGAACTCCTATCTTTCCTACGTTAAAATTCTCTCGTGAGGCAATGCTGCACCCCATCAGTGCAGTTTCACGTCAATATTTGCTCATAAGGCCATACTGCACAAATAAACTCTCAATGTGATTGGCTGTTTCGTTCCCTCTCCCGACCCAAGGCCGAAAAATTGCCGCAATAGTGCAATAATTTTCCAAACCCCTTGGACTTCATTTCAACACGATGCAACAGTTGCCGAGTGGGCTCGTGGGCCTGAAATGTTGTACAACTCCCGTCAACTAATTGCGTGCAATCTTCGGCAATTTTTTAGAGGAGAGAATAGTTGTCCAACTTTTTTGAAATAGTTGTGCAATACTTTTTTCTGCAATTATTGCCGGAAAAAATCGCTCGTGTAAACGGGCCTTAATCTGCATTTTTACTAAGGGATTGACTACTTGATGTTATGTCTTCTTGAGATGCGAGCTTGCGAGCATCCAGACCACCAAACTATACACATCATTCTGATCTACATGCCCAACTAATCTGCATTTTTACTAAGGGATTGACTGGTACACAATCTCCTCACCAATAAACATATTTTGTCTTGGCGTAAGGATAAATCCGTAGATTTACAGGTCGGAGCGATCATACAAGCCCAGACTGATAAGAGAGGAGACTAGCGCCGCTGCGCGGCGGAGGAGTGAACCACGGGCCGGTGTAGGGCTACCGTTGAGTGCCCGTGTTTAAGCGCAAAACTCTGATACAGCCCCTGGTCCCAGGGCCGTGTTTACGCGCGAGCCGCACCATCACGCGATTTGAACTCCTCTGCCATCTATCTGCGAGGCTAACGAACTTATTTTTTAGATAGTGTTTACTTGGGTATCCGAGAGACATCGCTGACGTCATAATCGGCCTTGTTAGTTTTAGTGTCACTCGGAAGATCGTAGAAAGATCAGAAAGAAATGAGAAAGAGGGATGGGAAACACACTTATTCTCCTTTGCAAAACAATAAACAACTATAGTGTATTCCGTTTATTCATAAGCTGAATCGTAATCTTAATGACTATATTCAGATGTTGAAAATAGAAATATATAAACAAAAAAGACAATAGCGAAACATTGTTTGGTTATGAGTTATGATGAAACTTAATCCACACAAAGAAAAAAAAACGGGAAAAAACTTGTATTTCAAAGAAAAACATTAAGTGAACACTTTGCTTGTCTAAATGTAACATGAAGTATGACGGGATTGGCGAAAATAGAGGGGTGAATGCAGCGTGAAACCGTCGGGAAAAGACTGAAAAAGCTTGGGCTGGAGGGTGAGACGGCACCACAGTGTCTCGGGCTGCAGCGGGAGACGGGCGCGCGATTGCTCGGTAGGTATTAGGTTAATTCAAAAGCGTACCGAGTACACAATTGAAGGCAACCTCCAATTTTCTCCTTGAGACACTGTCAAGTTTCACGGTGTAAACAGAGTCACAGTAGAGGAAAATAAGGATAATTAGAGCAACAACTTGGTTTCTCTTCAGAATGGATGGGGTGAAAAAGGCCATACGTTTCATGGAGTGGACTCTCCATAAACCCTACTACAGGGTGCGGCAGTGAGGACGGATGGTTTTAAAAAAATCATAAAATAGTTAATTTTTACTCAAAAACAAATTTATTGATGCAATCAGGTTCGCAAGGAAATAGCATTTGAGAAAGTCAAGTGTGAAAAATCACATCAGGCATGTGGTGGCCGAAATTGTTGATGCAGTGCTGGAGGCGTTCTTGGAAGTTCGTGTAGACTCTCTCCAACATAACCCTACGTCGTAATGATCACCAACTTCTTTTTCCCTGAATTGTGACGGCGACGTTTTCCAACCCGACGTGTGTGGTTCCAGCAGGATGGGGCGACCGCCCACACAGCCAGAGCATCAATGGACGATATTCGCCCTCTCTTCCCTGGTCGCCTTATTTCCAGGTTTAGCGATGTTCATTGGCCTCTCCTCGGTCCCCAGATTTATCCATATGCGATTTTTTCTTATGGGGACACCTCAAGGCTTAGAGTATACGAGAACAAGCCCCGAACTCTGGACGAATTGAAGGACGCAATTCGCGTGGAAGTCGCCCAAGTTGGGAGAGAATGTTGGAGATAACGCCCAAAACACCTCCAGCACTGCATAAAAAATTTCGGCCACCATATGCCTGATGTGATTTTTCACACTTGACTGTCTCAAATGCTATTTCCTTGCGAAACTGATTGCATCAATAAATTTGTTTTTGAGTGAAAATTAACTATTTTATGATTTTTTTTAAACCGTCCGTCCTCACTGCCGCACCCTGTATAGACATAACTAAAATGTGCCTCTGATGTCAGGGTTGAGTTTAATTTCACACCGTCAACTACAGAAGAAGAATAGGGCCACCACCAGAATCGGTGGGATAGGGTCAGTAGGTAAAGGCGTTTTGTAATAGACAATGCACTGGGTCTTCCTAGGATTTAAAAGGATTCCATTTGATCTAGCCCACTCACCAACAAGGCCCAAATCAGTGTTGATATTACTAACAGCGTTCACCACCTCCGTCACGGGTCGTGAAAGATAAATTTGAAGGTCATCAGCAAAAAGGTGGTATTTGCTAGATTTCAGCACTTGTGGTACGTCATTAATGAAGAGGGAAAAGCCATTTTCCACTTAGTAGAAACAGTTCAGTGAGCCGACCCGGCTCACTACTTTATCTTCCAGAATACTTCGTCCATTGGATTAATCACTGCATCTTTGAATCCGAACATTATCCATTATTAAACACGATGAATTACGCAGCAGAACTTGTTCAAGTTCCCTCACTAAATCCCAGAACCGTACAGTAGGATCCTGAAGTAATAATTTCCATGTTGACGATTTGGAGAGTTGAAACTTATTTGTAAACGGGGTGAATTGATTTTTTAACACAACATAATAAGTAAAGGCTATTTAATATTTTCAGGTGCCTGTATGGGTGATGCGACAAGCTGGCCGATATCTTCCAGAATTCAGAGAGTTCAGAACCAAACACGACTTTTTTGAAATTTGTCAGACACCAGAGTTTGCCTGCGAGATCACTCTTCAACCCATCAGGAGGTAGGTATAAGGTTACATATATTTATATAAACGTATAAATTACGCATCTATGAGTGATTGAAATGGACCCAAATGGACTTGTTGTTGCTGATACCTGTTGGATAAGTTATGTTAATTTTGGTTTATTATTTCCAATAATAAGCCTATGTGATCGTATAGCAAAAAAATTTTATAACCCCCCCTCAAACTTTGTCACTTTACGTTTCAAGGTGCGTAGAATCCAAATTTGAAATGTCCGTCCGCCGTTCGCCGTCCGGGCCATAAAAGGCCTTAGAATTGACTTAAAAAATCTGTTCTTTCGCACATAGACTCCACTTGGGGTCTAGTTGGTCCTAACTTCTCGCCAGCTCGATCGCTCCACTCTCATGGGTGCTATGAGCCAAAAATAGGTGAAAAAGTGTCTTTTTTTGTATATTTCAAGTTGTATAGAAATTGAAGATTTATGAGTGAAAAGAAAATGTTAGCTATTAATTTTATGGAAAAAAAAGTATTCTAAATGATACTCTTCTATTCAAAAAGAGATTTTGGATTTTAGGCAATTTTTTGCAATTTTATAGATTTTTTAAAACAAAATTTAATGAAGTTCAAGTTTGTAGCATAATTTCGTACATAAATTTTTGAATGTTCTATTTCATAGTTGATAAACTTTATTTGACCAATCTTATGCTAAAAAATATCAATTTAACAATTCTTAGCCATTTTCAGTGATTTTGTCAGCACATTTTTTGAAATTTGACCAATTAGATGATATCAATATACAGTATAGGTAACACTTTTATGTGTTGGAAAGATGACTTGGTAATAAATTGTTTTGTTTATCAACTATATTAAAAAGCGTAAAATTGTGAGATTCCGCTGCTGTAATGGATTGAACCCATTTGTGAGGTCCGAAGCTCCGAGTTCCGATACTAAATATACTATAAGCGGCGTTTAATAATTATGGACCAGAGATCTACGTAGAAGGGCTGTCTAATACATAAATAATAAACCTTTGTGTAATAATTTGCAGCGTTTTTAATGACTTATTAACTTGACTATTTTAGTTCGAAATTGTCCAAGCATGTGCGCATATACATCATTTCTAATTGTGAATTCCTTTTCATTCATTTGTTTCAGATATCCAGACCTCGATGCATCCATAATATTTTCAGATATTCTCGTTATTCCTCAGGCGATGGGCATGAAAGTTGAGATGCAACCTGCGGTAGGTCCTGTGTTGCCAGAACCCCTTGTGACACCTAAAGACTTAGACAGGTTGATTTTCCCAGTGGATGTGAGTGAAACTTTGAAATACGTAATGGACGCCATAACACTGACCAGAACAAAGCTCGAGGGACGCGTGCCTCTGATAGGGTTCTCTGGAGCTCCATGGACTCTTATGGGGTACATGATTGAGGGTGGTGGCTCCAAAACTATGTCTAAATCCAAAAAATGGCTGTACCAACATCCATCAGAGTCAAAAAAACTTCTCAGCATGTTGACATCTGTAGTGGTCGATTATCTGGTGGAGCAAGCCAAAGCTGGTGCCCAGCTGCTGCAAGTGTTTGAATCCAGCTCCGAATACCTCGGCCCTCAACTCTTCAAAGAATTTGCTCTTCCCTGCATCAGAGACATAAGACTGAAAGTCAAAGCCGCTCTTGACGAGCTGAAAATTTCCGTGCCAATGACCATTTTCGCCAAAGGCGCCCACTACGCCCTAGAAGATCTCGCCGCTACAGGTTATGAAGTCGTGGGCCTCGACTGGACTATGGACCCTGAGCAAGCTCGAGAACGTGTCGGCCCTAACGTCACTTTGCAAGGGAATTTCGACCCCTGCGCTCTGTACGCACCGACTGAAAAAATCACGGAATCAGCACAAAAGATGGTGAAAGACTTCTCAAAAACCCGCTACATCGCCAATTTGGGCCACGGCATTTACCCAGACGTTGATCCAGCACATCTAGAATCCTTTTTAAAAGCTGTGCATTCTGTATAGTGAATTGTTTACTGTAATCGTTGATTTAATTCTTTTTTGTTACTTTTGAAATAATTATTAGAGCTTTATTGTTTCCAGTAAAAGCTTGTTTTTTAAAACGAAGCCTTATAAAATGGGGGTTTGGATTGCTGGATGGATCCAAAGTAACTATTTATCTGAGATATATGTCAGGTATACCGCGTTCTCTTTGAAAGAACAAGTTATACCCAATGGAATTTTTTATTGACAAAGTCAAGACATTAGTTTTTATTCATTTTGCTTTTGAGTCTACCGATAAGTTGTGGAAGCATTGTTCCCCAACGATTTTTAGTTTTCAAAACTTCCGCTATTGTGGCGCTTCAGTCGGTGTATTTCCTACTGAGTAGTGAAGTACTGAGATTGTTTCTTGAAACAATAGTTGTGGCGTAGCTCTTTGGTTATGATACCGGTCTCATGAGACGAAGGTCGTGGGTTCGAGTCCTGAGTCATTTTTTTTAGCTCGTACAACTCCCGAAATATACTTCTAAAACGTCATTCTGACCTGCATGTCCAACTAATCTGAATTTTCACTAAGGGATTGACTACTTGATGTTATGTATTTTTGAGATGCGAGCTTGCGAGCATCCCGAATCTCGCAGCCTTCGGCTCTTGATTGCCCAGGAAGCCTTTATCAAGGCTCGGAGAGGACCCCGACATCAAGCTGGAATGGGCCGACGCCTGTCCCCTCGCCAAGTTCTTTTCCCTCGAACCCGAGGAAATAAGATGGGCTTCGCTCCATCGAGATATCCGATATAAATCCACTACACAGATCACCAAACTGTACACTTCTTGTCGACTAATCTGCATTTTTACTAAGGGATTGAGGCATCGCTGTAGCGGAAATTTCGAAAACTAACTCTTTGGGGAGCCAGTCACTGCCTTTTCAATTTGTTGTCTCCAAAATGGAAATTTCCACTCGAATTTTACATTTTATTAGACCATTTCGAACAATTTCGGTGTCTTTCTGTTAGTGTGTCCACAAATCCTTGCAACTCGCATAACTTCTACAGTTTCCATCCTATATTGATGCAATTTTTAGGCACTCTGCGGGTCATGCTGTAGATGGGCCCCCTATAATTTTCATTATGTTCTCACAAATCAATACTTCACTCTGCACATGCACAAACGTAAATTTAATCCAACATCTTTTTCTCACACTAGGTCGATCCGGTTCAAATTTGGTGGGTAGTTGGGAAATTATTACTTGATCATCTTATATCAATTTCATCACAATCATATAATTAGTACATGCACAAAGGTGAAATCCATGCAACACGTAGGTATAACTTCTACAATTTAAATTTGATTTTGATGACATTTTCTTGGAAATCAAGAGTTAGGCTACCGTTGGTACCCTTTACGTAATCACTCAAAAAACTGTTGACATTTTCATGTCTTTGCCCTGGCACATTGCACAAAAAACTGTCACGTAACGTAACGTAAATATTTTGACGATTTCCGCTTACAACCGAGTCGTTGCTAGGGAAATGGTACTTCGTCGTTTTTCATCCCAAAAAATTCGTTGACCATTCGTTCGAAAGCTCTCGATTTATCCAACCATATTATGTTTACTACTGCGAAGTGCGTGGCCAACAAGCTGAGTTATGAGCAAGGTTATTTGAATAATTGTGTACACTCAGGTGATCATTCTCAATAATTGATATTGTGAACATGATTGCCACCGCTTGTTAATTTCTGATGATTTCATTGAGCTGGTGTTTCGATGATTTGATTCATAGCAGGTGATCCAAATATTGCGAGAACGGTTTGATTTTTGAAGCGGTGGTTAAATCATTTTAATAGGTAGGTAATTTCTATGCTTTACACTCTAGGAAGCTGTAATTTCTTATGTAGCCTCTTTAGGACATTGACTTGACGATGCCCAGGGTCCGGATCAGATGAGTGGCTTTTGAAGCTAATTTCTATGTTTTACACTCTAGGAAGCTGTAATTTCGTATGTAGTCTCTTTAGCACATTTACGTGACGATGCCCAGGGTCCGGATCAGCTGAGTGGCTCTTAGAGCTTGCATACGAGTCTGCAGGGGGGTAGGTGATGTAGCCTGGCTCGAATTCAATGAAGGACCCACGGGTGTCGGAACAATGAGTCAACACGATCGCGAATTCATTTAAGTACCCACGGGTGGGCGGTTTCTCTTATGGCCCATTTAATTGATTTGTACGCCCCGCCGTGCGATGCACGGGTGACATCTGCCTAGTAATAAATACAATAAGAAAACACACATGAAAATGTCCCAATGTGTTGCAGACTCGTATGCAAGCATTTCAAGCTGCTTTGTCTTTCTTATGATTTTCACGTACAACCAAGGCGTTGCTGGGGAAATAAAACTTCTTTAGTGTTTATGGGACCAAAATCATTTGTTGGAAAGCTCTCGATTTATCACGCATTTCTTTCGTACTTTTACGCCACATCTTGATTTACTATTTCTTCCAACCATAGGTACCCGCTATGAAATATTTTAAGACTTTTAATTAAATTAAAGAACGTTATATATATTTGAAAAAAATAAAAAATAATTTTATTTTTTCCTATTACGCACAGCCAGGCAAAACCACCTGATGTGACGCGGTTGAGTTTTCACTGCGCTTGCGCAAACGTAAAATCCATCAAGCTTCGTTTTCTCTTGGACTATTGTCGCTCAAATTTGAAGTGTAGCTAGTTGAGAAATGACGATGTGATTACCCCATATGAATTTCATCACCATTGTACCATTAGTAGTCACAGCGTACTTGCACCAACCTCTGATCTATACATTCTTGTAACAGATTCTTGCCACAGCCAACTTGGCAAACGTTTTTCATATTGTGTTTAGAAATATTTTCATTTGTCGCTGTTCCACATTTCATCATTTTAGTTGGACAATGAAAGAAATGAAGCTCAGAGCTGACTCGTTTCTGATCTGACAATGCGTAGTTTTACAGTGGTCCGAATGAGACTCCGATCGATTTTATTTATATCCAAATTGTTAAGCAAGCTTTATTCAGAAGGAGGTGGTTTCACGCGTAGTAATTATTATTAACATGTATCATGTTTTAGCCCTGGGGTCCTAGCAATTTTTGCGCGTCAATTTTGCGAGTCAATTTTTTTCCGCGCACGAAACATATAGTGTTACAGTGATTTCCGCCTACAACCGAGTCGTTGCTAGGGAAATGGTACCTACTTCGTCGTTTTTCATCCCACAAAATTCGTTGACCATTCGTTCGAAAGCTCTCGATTTATCCAACAATATTATGTTAACTACGGCGAAGTGCGTGTCCAACAAACTGAGTTATGAGCATGGTTATATAAATAATTGTTTACACACAGGTGATCATTCTCAATAATTGATATTGTGAACATGATTGCAACCGCTTGTTAATTTCTGATGTTTTCATAGAATTTCGAATCAATATCGAGGAGAAAACATGATACATGGTTGAAATTTTTGGTTCTAGAACAGAAATAATTATTTCACTTGCCCCAGAAACAATTTAGATTTCAAATATCAGTAGCGTACGTTGAAGAGTAAAAAAATGACGTAGAGTTTTACGTAATTACATTAGAGTTTTCGTTTCATATTTGATTTTTGACGCTGAGGGTCGGGGGAGAATGTCTAGGTACTTAGGTTAATATATACCTACACACACACATATGAAAAATTTTGAAATTCGGGAATCGTTTTATGCCTTAACGAATGCATGAAACAAATTTTTTGGAAAATTGGTTTTCTAACATTTTGGAGCTATTGCTATAACGTTCATCTTATCATAATTTTCTGTAGCATGAAAAACACGGTTTTTTTTTTTTTTTCTTCATTTGGCATTAGCTTTCGCCATAGCCATGAAGCATTTTATTGTATATAAATTAAATTACAAAAAATGAAAAAATACATACTACATATTTGATTAACATCTTTTTTTTAAATAATAAAATCAACTTCTAAATACAACTTAAATTTTTACATTAATTTTTTCAATGAATGCACATAGTTCTTTGTAAACTGGTAAAATTTCCGAGTGTACAAGTTGGGCAAAGTGTAGGGGAGTAACCATGCGACGAGAAATGGAGTCAAGCATGTCTTGCCTAGGTAGGTGGTGAACTGAACACTCCATAAATATGTGTTCTGTAGTCTCTTCTTCCACTCCACAATTTTCACAGCTCGGGGAGCCCCGAAGTCCAATGCGGTGCAGATATGCGCCGCACAGCCCATGATTGGAACGCAATCTGCAAATCATTCTGAAAAACACGGTTTTTCAGAAAAAAAAACCTTTAAAAAATCATATCTCCAGTACGGATTGAGATAAAAATATGCGATTGTCGGCATTTGACTACATTTCTGATGCAGGCTAATGCAAAAACATTTTCGTCACTTATCCGATTCAACCCTGTATTAATTAACTATGTTTATTCATATTTATGGTGTTTTTTTTTTCTTTCTTCCATCTGATTGCATCTGATCTGTGCTAAAGAAAGCTTCTTCTTGTTCTTGTATCTTGTTTTTTTTTTCTTTCTATAGAGGCATCAAGGCCCCATCTTCCAGTCCTAGGCATCTCACCTTCCTTCTACACCCTCTTAAGCGCATGGAGACTGCCCGGATTACACTAATTTGGGTTTTCACTCTCACCCAGTATGTCACTTGTGAGAGGGGCTTGGTCCACTTGTCGGCGAGCTTCTCGGCGAGCCGCTTCAGGAAGGTGTCGTATTCTTTGTGTAGGGATCCGTCGCACCCAACTACTAGGGGGGTAAACGACCCACGAAGATCCTCCTCTGCTGCATCGTACTTTCTATGTTTTGCATCTGCAGCTCGTTGGGCAGTAGTTGGCCAATCGAGGGAACAGTAAGAAGGGGCGTCTGAGTTTATTACTCGTGTATCAAAGTACGCCACCCTCTCCTGGTTCCACACGCCATGGACCTTGAAATCCGCCACTAATCGTGGGTTTCCATCATCCCCATCTTGCATCACTGGCTCGATTCCCACTGAGTTCCACGCCAGACTGGCCATTCTAGCACATTGGTCTCTTATTTGATCATGTCCATACTTTACCAGGCCTCCTGTATTTATACACCGTTGAAAAGCTGAGGAAAGCGAAGAGGAAATTTAATGCCCATTGCAACGGTAAGTACATATAATTATTTCTAAGATTTGATCGTAACGTGAGCGAGCCATGGCTGATTCAGGCATAGTACGAAAAAAAACCTGTAATTTATTTTCATCCCCTATAGTTATTATTATTATTTTGTATTTGTTTATTTATTTATTTTAATTTTTTTCAACTTTTTGTTGGGAATGATTAGGTGAATCGAAATTGAAGATCCTGCACCTGATTCCTATAGATAGTTACATTCATTTATTGAAATGAAAGTAACTATCGTAAGTCTTGGTTTTTCTTAGAAGAAAATGTTTCACTCACAAAACATCGAAACAAATTTTTCGATTGGGTAAGGCCATCCAAGTATTTTAATTATTTATTATTACACTTACAGGCACACAGAATGTGTATGGCGTTTCAAGTCATCATCTATTGATCTGACGATAATGAAATTGGTTAGGGGGTGTGAGGGGATGAGTAGAGTTAGGCACGTTTTCTCATCAGTTTATTAGCGAATTTTTGAAGAAAATTAAGCTATTGCTCTCGCCTCAAAATTTGTAGAATGTGAATTTTTGAAAAAAAATTATGCAGAAATCCGTTTCAGGCTATTCTGAAGTTTAACGCATTTTTTTATGAATGTATATATGTATGTATGTATAAATGTATGTATGTATGTATGTATATATGTATGTATGTATGTATGTATGTATGTATGTATGTATGTGTCATTCCAGACGATAACTGTCCGTAGAATTGTGCTAGAAACTTCAAACAAATTTTAAAATGTTAAAGGCACAAAACGAAAGTTCAAGTTCGTTGGCCAGCTTGATCGGATTACATCTTCGGGTTAAAATTTTCAAAAATGTAGTCAAAAATTTCAAAATAGCCTGTTTTTTGCGATTTGTCGTGCGAAATAATTTTTTCAGCATACTAACATGTGGTATATTCGGAATCAGCGTAAAATTTCCTATAAGAATATGTATCAAGTTTTCAAAAATTTCAAAGTTGAAAAATCAGTCAAAAATCGAAATAATGCCGTTCGCTGGTTGTAAAAATCGGTAATATTCTTCAAAAATTCGCTCATGGGGTCATGCTGCATGACTGGACTTTTATTGCTTCCGAGCGCTTTCACCAATGTAGGCCTCATCAGGGAGCTAAAAAATATTTAGAGACAACAGGCTACTTAAATGCTAAGTTCTAGCGTATCTGGTTGTAAGTTATGATAAAGGTACCTATTCAATTCATTATCACTTATAAGTTCCAGATATGGATACAAGGAATTAAGCGTAGTTATGATTAGTCACCAAACTGGTATATCGTTTCGAAGTGGTCAAGTTACTATTATTATGTAGTTGGACACTACGGTATTTATACATATTATTTGGTAGCATCAGTAACAGCACCCTGTAATGAAATATGTAATATGTATTTTGCATAGTGCAGTAGGAATGTCATACTGGAATATGATAAACAATAAGCAATACCATAAACAGTAAGGAATATCATACCTTACAACCAGATACGCTAGAACTTAGCATTTAAGTAGCCTGTAGGTCTCTAAATATTTTTTAGCTCCCTGATGAGGCCTACATTGGCGAAGGCGCTCGGAAACAATAATAAACTGATGAGAAAACGTGACCAATTCTACTCATCAGCTCACACCCCTAACCATGGATAATGAAATGTGTAGGGCACCATCTTGGATCAAATCCGCACAATCTCAGAAATTTTTTTCAAAATCGATAAGTACAAATATATACCTGTTGGCCAGCTAACTCAAAACATCATATCTGCGCTTATCAAGTTCAAAGGAGCAACCACATGAAACAAGCAGATAGAAGAAACAATTTTTAAAAAGTGTTTGAATAGTGTTTCAATTCTTTGTAACACTCCTGTGTTTAATTGTAACAATCAGGGTATGCCAACTTGGCTCAATCAACTTGACCACGTTCTTACATCTACAGTATAATGTTCCTATTTCAAAAAACACGAAAATGCAGGACGGAATGGAAGAGGAAAGAATTTAGAATTTAAGAATGGAAAGAGGTTTTGGAATGGAGTGCAAAAAATCAATAAAGTAGTTGAAAAAGCTGTGACACTTGAAATATTTTAATAAAAGAATACCAAATAATGTTTCTGTGTTTTCTGGAAATTCTCATTACTAAGGTTCATTATTCTGGTCAGTGTATTATTGTACAGTTCGATATATTCTGCTGTAAGTACCTACATTCGTAATAAAGTAGGTTCCTAATTATTTATCTGAGATAAAATTTTACACGGTATTTTCGACATTTTCATGCCTTTATTTTGCGCACACAAGAGATCCAACTTTGGAAGAAAATTTGAGATTCAGATAAAAATCATAAGAAAGACAAAGCAGCTTGAAATGCTTGCATACGAGTCTGCAACACATTGGGACATTTTCATGTGTGTTTTCTTATTGTATTTATTACTAGGCAGATCTCACCCGTGCATCGCACGGCGGGGCGTACATATCAATTAAATGGGCCATAAGAGAAACCGCCCACCCGTGGGTACTTAATTGAATTCGCGATCGTGTTGACTCATTGTTCCGACACCCGTGGTTACTTCATTGAATTCGAGCCAGGCTACATCACCTACCCCCCTGCAGACTCGTATGCAAGCTCTAAGAGCCACTCAGCTGATCCGGACCCTGGGCATCGTCACGTAAATGTGCTAAAGAGACTACATACGAAATTACAGCTTCCTAGAGTGTAAAACATAGAAATTAGCTTCAAAAACCACTCATCTGATCCGGACCCTGGGCATCAAGTCAATGTCCTAAAGAGGCTACATAAGAAATTACAGCTTCCTAGAGTGTAAAGCATAGAAATTACCTATTAAAATGATTTAACCACCGCTTCACAAATCAAACCGTTCTCGCAATATTTGGATCACCTGCTATGAATCAAATCATCGAAACACCAGCTCAATGAAATCATCAGAAATTAACAAGCGGTGGCAATCATGTTCACAATATCAATTATTGAGAATGATCACCTGAGTGTACACAATTATTCAAATAACCTTGCTCATAACTCAGCTTGTTGGCCACGCACTTCGCAGTAGTAAACATAATATGGTTGGATAAATCGAGAGCTTTCGAACGAATGGTCAACGAATTTTTTGGGATGAAAAACGACGAAGTACCATTTCCCTAGCAACGACTCGGTTGTAAGCGGAAATCGTCAAAAAAACTTGGGGTAGTGTTGGGCTATACCCAAAAATTCCAAAGTAAAATCGATCTAAACGAATAATAGAAGTACAAATGCACACTTAATTAACAAAAAATTAAAGAAAAATTCAGCGACACAAAATAAATACTGGAATGCAATTTCGTCAAACTTCCTGTGAGTTTTAAAGAAGAAATTGCGAATTTAAGATAACATAATATGGTTGCATAAATCGAGAGCTTTCGAACGAATGGTCGACGAATTTTGTGGGTTGAAAAACGACGAAGTACCATTTCCCTAGCAACGACTCGGTTGTAAGCGGAAATCATCAAAATTTTGAATTTTACCTTACTATGAATGAGGACTGGTAGAATTGTAACATATCGTTAAGGAATATAGCAGGCAATATGAAATCAAGGAAGTTTGAATTTAAAAACGCTTGCATACGAGTCTGCAACACATTGGAACATTTCATGTCTTCAGTTGCAGACGCGTAGGTATGTGTAGCAGACTCGTATGCAATCAGAAATTAACAAGCGGTTGCAATCATGTTCACAATATCAATTATTGAGAATGATCACCTGTGTGTAAACAATAATTCAAATAACCATGCTCATAACTGTGATTGTTGGCCACGCACTTCGCAGTAGTTAACATAATATGATTGGATAAATCGAGAGCTTTCGAACGAATGGTGAACGAATTTTGTGGGATGAAAAACGACGAAGTACCATTTCCCTAGCAACGTCTCGGTTGTAAGCGGAAATCATCAGAAATTGAGCATATTTCGTTACGTAACGTAACATAACGAAAATTTGGTTGTGTGCCATAGCAAAGACATGAAATGTCAATATTTACGTTACGTTACGTGACAGTTTTTTGTGCAATGTGCCAGGGCAAAGACATGAAAATGTCAAAAACACTGTATACTCAAAATGTCGGAAAGCGTAGTTAGGTAGGTACTACTCTTGTTGTTTTACTAGCAATAGTAAACACGAATCATTTCACTACATAGGTTCCTAATTTAACGATATTTAACAAACAGTGACCATCTTCATGCTGCAGGTATGACTCTGAGTATAAATAATACTACCCACTGCTTATTTACACTCAAGGCGTGACTCGAATCCTACATGGAGAACAAAGGTTTTTCGTTTAATTATTTTAAATAACAAACCAATGTAATGACAAAGGAGCTCAATACCCCTTAAAGTACGATGTTTTCAGATTCTTATTACGGATGTCGTTAGTTTAAGTAGGTAACCTACCAAAGGAGAACGCGGAATCCAAAATACAAGCGAAAACATGAATTTCCTTGAACACCTTTACACGATCTAATGACTCAAAAATACGCTATTTCCATTCACTAATTTCATAGCGATTGAATCAGAAAAGCTTACTGCCCATGCGCGGAGGTGAAATTCCGTGATCTATGTTTCGAACATTCATGACATCACTGGGATTTTCGCGCACTCAAAGAGTTTTATTGTCATCGGATCCTTAGGAGCGTCTACGCATGCGCAAACATGAATTTAACGAAACTGATTTTAGCGAATTTTCGTAGAAAATGAAGCTATTGCAATGGTTCAAAAAGTTTTAAAAAAAATTTCTTCTTTGAAATCCGGTTTGAAGCATTCTGAAACGAATCCTAGAGGTTAACGCCTTTCATATATATATATATATATATATATATATATATATATACATATATATAATGTATAGTGTGTCATTCCAGACGACAACCCTCCTTAGGATTAAGATAAAAATTCCGTTCTTGCGCCAAAAAATTTTCAAGCTTTCCAAAGGAAAGGATGAGTTCGTTGGCCAGCACTTTTTGAGCACATTCAATTGGTCAAATTTCTAAAAACGTACCTACTAAAAAAAATCACTAAAAATGGCTGACAATGGTTAAATTTATATATTTCAGCAGAATATTGCTCCAATAAAGTTTATTTACTATAAAATAGAACATTAAAAAATTATGCTGAAAAATGTACCTTTGCTAAAAAAAATAGATAAAAACTGAAAAAATTCTAAAAATCCAAAACCACTTTTTGAATAGCAGGTTATTATTTAGAATACTTTTTTGCTATAAAATTAATAATTTTCTTGCACTCGAGTAGCCTAAATTTCGAATCAATTTAACATGATACTATTGGATAATTTACGAAAATTCGCTAATACGATCATACTTTTGATCTTGAACATTTAAAATCTAAATCTGAAGGAGAGATATATCGCCAGAAATTACATACGCACCCACGCACACAAATGCGCAAACGTGAATCTCATTCATCGTCGATTCTTCAAGATCTTTTATTCCGATTTCGGATTTGTTCCTAAATACGAGTAATTCTGTAGGTACTTAGGTAGTTACCTACGCTTATGTAACAATAAGTAAGGGGGGCATACTGCCCACCCGACTTGGCAGACTTATTTTTAGCGAATTTTAGTATAAAATGAAGCTATTGCAATAGCTCGGGAAATTTTAAAATAAAATTTTAGAAAAAATGTCTTCCTTAATTGAAATCCGTTTTTAGGCATTCTGAAACGATTCCTGAAGTTTGCACTTTTTCATATATATATATATATATATATATATATATATATATACGACGATAACTCTTCTTGGGATTGAGATAAAAATCCCGCCCTTGCTCCAAAAAATCAAGGTTTCCAAACGAAACGATGCTATCGTTGGCCAACAAATTTTGACCACATTAAATCGGTCAAATTTCAAAATATTTACTAAAAATATCGCTAAATTGGCTAAAAACGGCCAAAAATTGTTAAATTTATAATTTTTAGCAGCGTTTCAATGACAACAATATTATCAACGATTAAATAGGATATTAAAAAATTGTCGCACAAAGTTATGCTGAAAAACTCTCTTAAATTTCATTAATTTTTGCTGAAAAATCTGTAAAAACTGCAACAAAAAACCTAAAAATCCAACATCTGATTTGAATCACCGACTTTTATTTAGTATGAGTATTTTTTGCCATAAAATTGGTTTTTAACAATTTCTTTTTTTCTGAAATTGCCAAATTTCAATACAATTCAACATAAATATAATATAGTAGAATATTTAAGGAAATTCGCTCAACACGATCATGCTGCATGACTGGAACTTTATAATTTGGAGGTATCTTCATTGGCATTCTGTACAGGATTTTCTAACAACTCCATCAAGGTATTTTTACATATTTAAAAAGAAACTGGAAGCTCTTGAGGATTATCCTATGAGGGGCTGGATCAGAGCTAGAGTATTTTGAAATGTAGAGATGTGGCAACCCTGCTACTAAGCTCTTGCTTCATCCATGACACAGTGAGAGTTGCATGGAACTTTACTGTCTATCGCAAGTTTGCTCGAGAAAGAATAAGAGTAGGTTAATGCTCTCAAGGTTATAAATCTCTTGCTCTTGAACTATTTTCTAGCACTGATTGTTATGTGATCCTTTTGATATTTATTTTTGAAATTTTGTCTTATTGATTGAGTCGAAATTAATTGAGATGGGGAATACTTTGACAGCCGCCCATTTAGCGGCAGGTCAGATCGTCGGACCGACTGCAGCGGAAGCTCTGCCCAAGTCACATGAAGGTAGGCGTTTTACATTTTCTACGTCGTTATATATTCATATCTTTAAGAAAACTGTTGGAATTACCTTACTCGTAAATTATAAGAAAATTATTGTAGAAAAAGGTGGGGAGTATGGATAGCTGGAACTGTCTCACAACTATTTTGGTAAAGTTATATCATCATCTATACGATGTGATGGATAGGAGTGGTTCCTCCATCTCGATTCTTGCAAATGTTACATCTAAGGGGATGTTACCTGGACTACCAGCGTTCAGAACAACCTCTGGGTGTAGAAAGTTGATCGCCTCTCACCTTTGAAGGTCCATCACCTCTCGTTTTGACAACGATCATCCATCCCGGTATCTCATAGGTTCCTCACATCCATTCTTGCGGAAATTTCCCGCACCAAGTGCTTACTGTTGCCTGCCAACTCCCCCAGTTACTGCATTGCGTTTGATCACGTATTGTATCTAAATTATCAATTTTCTAATCACCCCCAAGGGATGGGGACCCAGTGAGCACACTTTATTTTGTTACAAGCCATCTTGTGAGGTCATTCTTATCGTTTCCACTAATTGTTAAACGTTACTTGTCTGAATCGTTCCAATATTAAAAAGAGTAGGTAATTTTTTTTTTTTTTTTTTTTTTTCGTGATTTATTTATTGCAACTGAAACATATACATCTCATCTAGCAATATTACATTTCATGTTAGGCTCACTAAGGGGGGAGGTTTACAGCAAAACCTGGCCCATACTTGTATCAAGTACAGTTAAAAGAACACTGGATTACACTTGCACTATTTGCACAGCACAGTTAGGTCCAGAGGTTTATTTCTCTTGAGTCGCCGAAGTTCTCCTTCGTTGTTTAAAACGTTGAGCATCTCCAGGTTCTCGTGTTTGTGGAGGCGATGTTCGTGCTTCCTTGCATATTTGGCGATAATTTCGGTGACCGTTTCTACCCTCAAGTCTCGATGAATATCATCATTCCGCATGAACCAGGGGGCCTGAACTATACTTCTCAGTATTATATTTTGTCGGGTTTGGATTGTTTTAATATTTGATTTTTTCGCACAACCCCAAAGCTGAATCCCATAGGTCCAGATAGGGCGCAGTATCTGTTTGTATATGAGTAATTTATTGTGTAGTGAGAGATGGGAGTTCCTTCCCATCAACCAGTACATCTTTCTGAACTTGATTTTTAGTTCCTGATTCTTTTTTTCAATGTGATATTTCCAGTTAAGTTTGGAATCAAGGTGCATCCCTAAGTATTTTACAGTGTCAGAGTATGGAATTTTATTTGAGTTGATCTCAACTTCTGGGGCTATGATTTTTCTATTAGTAAAGTTGATATGCACTGACTTTGTTTCATTTAGTTTCATTCTCCACATCTTGGTCCAATTGACAACCTTGTTAGTGGACGTCTGTAGATTGCGAGTTGCAGTTTCAGCGTCATCTCCAACAGAGAGGATGGCAGTATCATCTGCAAAAGTAGCTACAGTTGTGTTTTCCTGTTGTGGAAGATCTCGTGTGTACAGCAGGTAAAGTACTGGGCCCAGGACACTGCCTTGCGGTACCCCTGCTTTTATAGGCTTCAAGACAGAGTACTGGTCACCCTGCTTTACCCTGAAGTGTCTGTTCGCTAGGTAGGATTTTAGGAGTAAGTAAAACTGTTTTGGGAGATCCCTGTGCAGTTTATACTCAAGTCCCTTGTGCCAGACCTTGTCAAATGTCTGGGCCACGTCCAGGAAGATACTGGCACATATTTTTTTACCTTCTAGAGCCTTTTCTATTATGTTAGTGATTCTATGAACTTGATCTAGCGTAGAGTGGCGTTGCCTGAAACCGAATTGGTGGTCTGGTATCAATTTTCTGTCTTCAATAATTGGTTTAAGCCGTTTGAGCAACAATTTTTCGAACAGTTTTGATAAGACAGGGAGGAGGGATATGGGTCGGTACCCCGTCTTCTCATTTGGTGATTTTCCTGGTTTGGAGATCATTATGACTTCCGCTACTTTCCACTGGGAAGGTACATGTCGTAACCTGAACGTGGCGTTGATGATATGAAGTAGTTTTGTTATAGCCTTTTCAGGGAGCTCTTTCACAATTCGACCGGTTATCAGGTCATAGCCTGGGGTCTTTTTAGGATTAATGTTGCCCTTAATTTCATCTTTGAGTTCTTTTAACGTAACGGGCCGAATATCGAGCTCATCCGTTTTTTCTATCAGTGTTGCGTTTTCTTCAGGTGTCTGCACTGGAAGAGGTTGAAAAGTTTCATAGAGATGATCTGCAAAAAGTTGAGCTTTCTCTCGGTTACTTCTGGCCCATGTCCCGTCATCCTTTTTGATTGGAGGAGAATGAACTTTAGGTCTATTTATATTTTTGGTTACCTTGTAGAGGGAGTATTCGGTGTCTTTCTCTGCAGTTAGGTTACTCAAAAAATGTTCAACTGATTGGTTATCTATTGATCTAATAAGATATTTAAGTTTGTTACCGAGTCTATTAAGAATAGTTTTGTTTTCAGGGGTTCTGTTATTCTTCCATTTCCTTCTGGCTTTACGTTTGGCGCACAGGAGATCCCTTACTTCTAACGGATATGATTTCGAATTAGTGTCATAGTTACAGTTTTGGTTTATTGGGGTACATAACCAGGCTGCTTGTTGTATGTTATTGATGAATAAGTCGAGTTCGTCTTCCAGTTGTTTAGGGGTTTTCAGAGGAACTTTAAGGTCGATCGATGTTTCCAATTGCTGCCGGAAACAGGACCAGCAAGTATTTCTATTGAATAAACTCGGAGAATTTTCACTAATGATTACTTTTTCACTGATTGTTATTATGACAGGCGAGTGGTCAGAGGGTAGGTCATCGCTGTCCTCTAGATTTATGTAACCACTTGAGATACCTTTGCTTATAAAGAAGTCTATTAGGTCTGGGGTTTTGTTAGCATCCGTGGGCCAGTATGTAGGCCTTCCAGTTGAGAGGAAGTCGCACTTGAAAAAAGCTGCTGCTTCATACAACTCTTTACCTTTAGCCGTGGTTAATCGCGAACCCCAGAAGGTATTTTTGGCATTGTAGTCACCTCCTATTATAAAGTTGTTACCAAGCGATTTAAGAAGGACCGTATAATCATCTTTCTTTAAGTTAAACCTGGGGGGACAGTATATTGCGGCTATACTAAAGCTTTTATTATTGAGTTGTACCTTGACCGAAGTTACCTGCATTTTTTCCTCTTCGATTTTTGGTTCTTCATGGTGAGTGATGTTAGCTTTAATGAGAATTGCCGAACCTCCTCTAGCTTTATTACTTGGGTGTAACGTATGATAACACGTGTATCCTCTTATTTTGATGTATGACGTCCGAGTGAAATGGGTTTCAGAAATAAGTAAGATGTCTATCTTGTTGGAGTGGAGAAATAATTCGACTTCCTTAATGTGATTTAGCAATCCGTTCGCATTCCATGTTGCTATTCTTAAAGTCGGTCCCATTAAATCAGTCCATGGCTAGGAGTAGGTAAATGACTGCAGATTGAAGAGCTAAATACATCAATAGCACTTGCTCTAAACAGGTGCAGCTAATTAGCCTGTGATTCATGTCAAAAACCAGTTGGTTTAGTTTTCAGAATTCAGTAGGGTTTAAAACAAGTAAACCAATGTCTTATAATTCCTACTTTTTGGGTAATTATACTTGAAGAGAAGTGGTAACATAGAATAGCTTGTTGATTATATGTCACATATTATATCGTTGCACGATCATTAGTTGTAGGTACAACAATAACCCATATTTTTTTTATAGGCAATCCTAACTACATGGACTACAGCAATATTCCCAAAGAATGTCCGATGCACAATGTGGTGGGCGGGGGATGTTCAGCAGCTGATGACGCCGTTAACCCTCTGAATATGATGCCTCCACCAAATCAGAGACCAGCGCCCGAGCAACCCTTCCCACTTCCGACCACCAGACAGGTAAAATGAGTTCAATCATATTCTACATTCTCATACCAATTTCAAGACCTGTAGATGTGTCACTTCTTGGGGTTTCCTTAGGAAAAGAAGCTTTCAGGCACTCTAAGGCTCATACTCTCCCAGGAGTTGATGCCACTTTAATATATAAGAGGTTTCAACCAGCTACTCCGAGTTGGAGT
The DNA here is from genome assembly GCA_030762985.1 of Adelphocoris suturalis. Taxonomy (NCBI): domain Eukaryota; kingdom Metazoa; phylum Arthropoda; class Insecta; order Hemiptera; family Miridae; genus Adelphocoris; species Adelphocoris suturalis. The sequence continues at coordinate 12,965,393 of CM061048.1, read as the reverse complement.
CATCACATGTGAATCTCTTAACAAGGTCGACAAATTTTTCAATTCTCTTCCATTTGATCACTCTGGGAGAAGCTCATCCAAGTGACCAAGCTTCTATTCCGGATCTACACTAAGGGTGCGACCAGAACGCACATGCCTAGAGGGAGGATGTCTAGGTGGATGGCTATTGCGCTAGCCATCCATATCTAGCCTCCTGCCTGCTTCGTTCAGAACGTGGCGGTCGCTGAAGAGGGCCGGGGTGAGGCCTAGTAGGACAGGAGCGAGTGTGAAATGTGAAACAGAGAACAGAAACATGCAGTGGAGAGGGGTAAATCCTTGAAACAGCCGATCAGGGAAAAAGGAGTGTGGATGAGTTAGTGACCCCGACCTCAAAGGGTCAAGTTATTTTGGAATTCAAAATCATCGACGTCGCGGTGAGCCCGGCATTGCTTCTCCTGCCTCCTCGTATTGTCCACCCACATTAATACATTCGTATTCGTTTATATGGATGGCTAGCGCGATAGCCATCCACATCCTCCCTCTGGGCATCCATGTTATGGTCATGCCCTAAGCCTGGTCCTCCACTGGAAGCGACTTAAGCGACAAGGCGACTTCCGCGTGGCGATTGGGACGCGACTGAGTTCTCCATTGGAGGCGACTTAGTCGCGCGAAGTCTGTGGTGATGTGTAGTAGACTGCATTTATTTTTGGTAAAATGGACGAAATAGATAGTTATTATTTGCTGGATAATACTCTCGTAAATTTCCTTCGGATGAGAAAGAAACGACGAATGTTCTGGATGAACCCAATATTGACAAGGAGGCAAAGTTTGGGTGAATTCAACCACCTCCACGACGAGCTGAAGGGAGATTCAGAGAAGTTTCGAAATTATTATAGGATGGACCTACAAACGAACGATTACATCGTGAATGCTATACAAGCTTTGATTACCAAATCGTCCAACTTCAGGGACACGACCTCACCAGCAGAACGTCTCAGTGTTACTCTCAGGTAGTTAATGTAACGGCCCAAAAATATTTGATACCTCGACAGGATTTCGAACTCGCGTCGTTACAACTACAGGAAATAAATTTCCCGGAGTTGCAACGCTCTAACGACCAGAGCTAAGAGGCCAGGGTGACCAAACCTTCTTCGACTGTAGAGTTATTTTCCCGGAGCGTAACATTTCCCCGGAGTCAAATACCAGCCGTCTCGGCTGGTTTGGGGTCGGACAAATGACTAAGTGAAACTGCAGGCCGCTGGCTCAGCAGATGCTCGCTGGAACAAGTCAGCAGTCGAGCGAGGTCATTGTCGCGGTGTGTTTTGACTCAAGTGAGTGAGGAAATGAAAGGCATAACAACAGGAAATGTGATGTTTACAGTCTTTTGGCTCGAGAGGGATTTAATTAATTATTGTTTCGTATGATTTCGGGTCCTATTTCGGCTGCGCCACTGTAACGGGCTAAAAATATTTGCTACCTCGACAGGAGTTCGAACTCGCGTCGTCACAACTACGAGAAATTATTATTAATTTCCCGGAGTTGCAACGCTCTAACGACCAGAGCTAAGAGGCCAGGGTGACCAAACCTTCTTCGACTGTAGAGTTATTTTCCCGGAGCGTAACATTAAGTATTAAAGCCAGATAATTATTACGTTTTTAGTTGTAATTATAGTTGTTAATCATAATAAGGGAATGTAATGAAAGTACAGAAACAAAAAATTCAGCGTAACTCCTAAAAAAATAAGTTTTTGATAGTGAGTGTTAATTTTAACAAGGTAATATAATTGAGGCGCAAAATTAAAAAGTTCAACGTAACTCCTCTGGGAAATTAACATAATACTCCTGCAGATGTGGAGGTTGAGGACATGGGAGGGGGAAGCCAGGTCACTCGAAACAAGCGACTGATCCCATCCGGATGGGATCAGTCGCTCGTCGCCTCAAAATACGCGAAGTCGCGTCGCTCAGGTCGCTTGCAGTGGAGGAGCTCTAATACGTTTCAAGCTTATGGGATTAGTCGCTTCCAGTGGAGGACCACCCTAAAGGTTGCATAAATATGCAAAGATAGTGCTCAGCAAAGTCTTCTTCAAAGCCTCAGGGGCACATTGGTGAAACATTATTGTCTATATTTAGCAACCCACTGAAGTCATAGTGATAGATCTATCCAAATTCTACTTTTATTTAGAAGCCAGGATGCCTGTTTGGGGTCAAAAGACTGACAAGCATTCTAGTCTGTCTGTATTTTACTGTTTCTTTGGTTCCAATTGGACGTTGGGCTCCGTAAATTTTATGATTTAGGGACAGGCATTTGTAGAAATGCAGATGGTTGGTGGGCTAAGAATTGCCCATGCCAACCTGCATTCATGATTCTCATGAACTAGACATTTTATAATAATTTTGTTTTTATTGAGAAATAGGTTGTTCAGATACTTCTTTGTTTCCCATACCAGTTTTGAGGTTGTTTGGGAGTTGAGAGGTGCTTCAACACTAGCTTGACTGTCCATAAAAATGTGATTTTTCCAATATTATCGGAGTTTTGTCAGTGTGGATCAATTTTAGTTTTGCCCATGCACTACAGTTATTACTCCACCAATCGCGCTATGATTCATAGGGAATTTTCCTGGAACATATACCCATCTACTCCCCGAGTTTGAATGAAATCAGTTCAATTGATGATATAAATGGATGTTATAATAAATTAACATTACCACATGCGCACAGGCTACTACTTTATGTGACGGCAATGACAGTTATAGGGGACTATCTAGAAGCTATCCTGCTCAATCCCTGACAATTTAATCGAAATCGTTCCATTAAACTCGGCGTTTTGCCTGTCAATCGATATTAGTTTTTGCGCATGCGCAATGGTTACTACTCTACCAATCGTCATATAATTTTTAGGCACTCGTTTCCAATCACCGTGCCAAGAGTACCTCATATTTCGGTAAGCACATACTTTCAAATTCTGGGTGTACAGACTGGAAGAACGTTTCATTAAAACGAACTTGGAACGAATAAAATTTAATGCTAGAGCATGCTATCGACAGCTTCCACAATGTACAAATGAAACTTACTCACATATCTATTCTATTATATTATTGGAAAGATATATCTAACACCTTTTTAGCTCTTCTTTCTCGAGACTTGTTTAGTTCTTTTTGTTGAAAATTCAAAATATATGGGAGTTCTTATGTCGTACTCGATCGCTTATATTTGTTGTCTGAATGGGAACTCGAGTCGTCAGCACGAGTGGATAAATGGAAGTGCGCACGTGCATCCGATTCGGGCGACAAAACACCGAATCGGGACTAGAGCCAAGTCGAAACGCCTCAAAGGGAAACAAGGGAAACGAGGTTTCTGTTTCGTTTCCCGACTCAGCTGAATTACCTTTGTTGAGGATAACTCATTTCACATCAAAACAGTACAGCCGCTTGGCAAGTTTGTTTTTAGTACTTATTTAAGGTTTTTGAAAGTGATTAGTAGTTTGGTGCTGTAAAAGTTGATTTTTGATGTGAATTTTGAGGTAGGAGTAATCCCTCGTACGCCAACTCCATTTCCCGTACACTAATTACACCATTCAGGTAAAGCTCCCCATACACCCTAACTTCGTCCATAATGGACGGATCAAAAGGAAAATAAATGAAGGTAAAAAACAGATATGAAAAGAAAAAGGCTTAGTTGTATGAAATGGGATTGAAAATGAATTAAACTCCAGGAAAAAACACGACGAAATGGTGGATAAAAGTGGTATAAAAATACGGCAGGAAGTAAGCGGAAATCAATTCTCACTTTAGTGTGTCTTATTCGGTCGTAGCGCAAGTCGTCAACGACCCACCACTCAGCAACCAATGACTCGAGAGGTTAGCATTCGTTTGCTCGCCCTATCGCCATCCCGAGTCACTGCCAGACTTGTCGCATTGTATAACAAAAGAACCCTCTAGTGTTTTAGTACTTCGTGTACACGAGAAGAGGTTTTTGTTATGTGGAAACGCTTTTTGGGACAGAAAGAGGCAGCTTTATTCGTTTCGGAATTAGCACTTTTCTCCAGGATAACCCTAACCCATGTAAAAAACTACGAAAAATATCGAAAACCCCCTCATCAAATAAAAACTCATGAGAAACTATATGCAACACCAAGAAATATAGTGGAAGTTGTGAATCTTCTTTCCCTTCACTTTTTTTCCTGAACTAGGGTCAGGAGAAGGAGAACGGCCATGAGTGACTTTGGGAGTCACGTTAGCGTCACTCATTTAGTAGTTCTCTTTCTTGGGCTTACAAAAACTTAACGAGAAATCAATGTGAAAAGATTAGCATCTGATCATGCTCACTCTAGCTGCTTGTTTTCGTGTATATTAGAAATTAGTATAATTTGTTCAAAAACACTCTGGTAACTTTATTGATAGATTACTGTAAACCCACAAGAATAGCATCCAAGTTTGGTTTTCACTTTAAGGGTACTTTTTAGCATCCATATCAAAAGAGAAGTCCAAAAAATCTTTCAGCCAAATATGCAATTTGTATTTCCAACTATCTATTCGATATTTGTTTAACCCTATTTGATTTTTCATATCAATAATAAACAGTGAAGGGTATTTAAAGAAGAGATCACTCAAATCATTGGTTCAACTCAGTCTGCTAGCAATTTTCTATAATTTGGAGAAGCTTAATGCTGAGGTAGTACTGCCACTTTATTTTTGCAGGTATCTAGTATTCCCAAAGCCGTTCCTCAGAATGAGAATGACAAATACTGGGTGTACCCATCCCAGCAGATGTTCTGGAATGCCATGCTGAGAAAAGGGTGGAGATGGAAGGACGATGACTTATCCCCCAAAGATATGGATGACATTATCAAAATCCATAATGCCAACAATGAACAGGTTAGTATAATCATTCATTCTAAAGATTTACTACGGTCCAGGAATTCAAGACCGATTAAACCTCACTTAATGTTCAAACTGCTGTATAAACGGAAACTCTAAGATATGCCCGGTCTCGAAGTTCTTAAATCCCGCTCATGGTTTGTTAGTTAAGAACTAAGCTCAACTTATAGTAACGGTCGCAGGTTTAATTGAAAAAAGTTTGAAGAAAGAGCACCTAAGCATTTTGGTTGGTTTTGGGCTCGAGATCAGGGTTGCCAGGTGTCCAGTTTTTCTCTAAGCTGCCCGGGCCAAAATTAAAAGCTGCTCTGGACGCCAAATGTCCGGATTTTGCAGAAACTGTAGCAAATGTCCAGTTTTTTTGTTTTCTAACAACGCCTTCAATGTTGGGAAATTTCGACAACTGCTATCGTAAATAACTAGCTGCCCTCTTTGAATATAAGATTTTTCCTTTGATTGCACCCTTCAATATTTGAAGGGTATTATTTTCTTTAATTTTGCCAAATAGCCTTCATTTGTACTGGATGCCTTCATTAGATACCAACTATATTGCTTCTACACTTTAATTTGTTTATGACTTGTTCCAAATAATATGCTGAAATGAATACGATTTGATAGTAAAGGCATCTACGATATTTTTGCACACAAAAGGAGCTGCCATATTTCAGTCTACCGACGTGCTGCCGTGACATCTAAGCCAACTACATCAGGGCTATGTTACCTTTAGGCGATCTTAATGTCCAAAATCATGAACATTTGTAATTTTGTCACATTCTTTCATAGGAAGAAACTCTCGATCTCTTCTTTAAGCCGTTAGTTGAGCATTCTCTCTTTCAGTTTTATAGACGAAGGTGAATAATCGCTAAATCGGATTTGTAATTTGCATGGATATAGGTGAAATGATGTTGAAGGATAAAACGAGCATAAATTTTCACCTCATGTTCTTCTTGCCTTTTCTTTACCTAAATTGTAATAATCATAGCCCTACGCCTTGGGGGTTCCCAAAAGATAGATTGCAATAAATTATTATATACCTGCACTAGTACGAGTATTATCGTTATAGGGATGTATAAGTAAGTTCCTAAGTAAGTTCGTACTTTATTGGCACACAAAAAAGTTATTCAAACTACATGTGTAGGAATTAACTAATTATCAATGTCTGTATGGTGTTCTCTGCAGGCAGAACTATTTGCAATAAGGGAATGTGTGGCAGAGAATCTCAGACAAGGAATGAGAGGGAGGAGGATTCTCATTCTCTCAGATAGCCAGGCATCCCTTAAAGCACTTGCATCTTCTCAAACTAGGTCAAGACTGGTGAGGGAGCGCTGGGATGCACTAAATACCCTGGGAAAGGACAACAAGATCACCTTGGAATGGGTACCAGGGCGTACAGGAGTGGCAGGAAACGAACGGGCAGCCCAGCTAGCATGAAGGGGGGCCTCAATGCAATTCATTGGGCCGGAACCCGTCCTGGGTATAGCAAAGTGCCCGGTGAAACCCGCTTTGTGGGAATGGATAAGGAAGGAACACAAACGGCTCTGGGATAACACCCCACAACAGAAACATGGAAAACTCTCTTTGAATGCCCAGCACTCGAAGCCAAACGATTCAGAACCTTTGGGACCCTCAACCCAGGGGAGATAGTATCAGTAGACGATCTTGAGGGGGGAATTCTCAGTCTAGTGGAGGAGGGGGATTTCTCCTTTGTCTCCAGAACCTATAGGTTGGAAACAGGGGAGAGAACTGCAGAATAAACCTCGGTTTCAGTGCGGTGGAGGGAGAAATTGACCCCTCCCACGGACCCTGAATTTAAATAATAATAATAAATGGTGTTCTCTCATTTTGTCCGGTCTTTTATCCGTTATCATCTGGCAACCCTGCTCGCAATACGTTTACTAGGTAGCTAATCAATTTGATAATTTTACATAATTGATAAACGCTTATACGTTACGCTGTTGGAACGTTGTCATGAAATAATAACTGATTGGACATTGCCCCAGGAGTTTAGTGTTATGTTCGCCTATTACATGCAGATACACATATACTCATACGTTTCTTTGATCCATCAATGTTGCATCTGTTAGTCTTCCCTAGAAAGTGTATCTGGTGTGATGGATACGTTCAAAACAATAAGGAAGTGATTTTCGACCAATAATATAATTAGTTGTCTTTTGGTAATGATTCCTCTAAAAACCAGTCTCTTCAACTAGGCTTGGATGGAAGTACTGAAATGGGAGGCTCTGCATGCCAGTGAGTGCTGTGAACCAAAGCTGAAGAGTTTCGGAGGTAAAGCAACTGACTATTCACCACGTGCTCGGATCAGGCAACTGATGGGCTATGAACTTCCTTTTGACCGTCACGACTGGATTGTCGACAGGTGTGGCAAAGATGTCCGCTATGTCATTGACTACTACGATGGTGGCTCAGTAGATCCTAACCACAAGTAAGTTTTTGTATGAATTCTTGACAACTATATTCCGAACTACGGGACACTCATAATTCTGAAGAACTTTATGTTAGATTAGGAACATGACATTTTATCAAGAAACGAAACTATTGTTTCACATGTAGGTTACTCTGTTTTGTGGGACTTAAATTATCAACTGTTCGCAAGTTGAATGCATGCAACAGGTATGAAAATAGGTCGAGATGTGTCTGGAATTGGCACTAGTAGTAACATACAACTTGGAACTAATGATTCTCGCGATCAAGTTTTAAGTCACTGTTACAATCTCCTGCAAAGCTCGTAAAATTTTAAATTTATTGGGAATGATTTGTAAAAGTGGAGCTCAAGAATTTTCAAAATTCTTTGGTCAGCAATGGGGTAGCTTAGGTAGCAGTGTGTAGCTAATGTTCCTAGAACTCAAAGAAGATATTTCCTACCACCAGGCAGAGCGTATTTAGTACACCCTCAGGCCCCAGTACTCACAAACTTCGATGGTGCATGATGAAGTGTTGAGAACAAAACGAAATAAGTCTGTTTTCAACATTTTTAATTTAATTGTTCTCCTGTTGTAGGGGGTTGCAGTGTAAGCATAAATTTAGCTAGTGGTTCCGTCCATGTTGACAACAAGAAGTTTACAAGTTCTTCATTTAACTTCATTGATTGCGGTCACAAGAAGGATGCTTAAAGAAAAATTTTGATTTGAGTAAAGAGGGCGCTGCAGAGTGTGGCAAAGGTCTTCCATTTTTTAGTAGGATTTATAAAAGAAAGAACTTCATCAACATTGACGTAGAACACATTTTTAAAAAATGCTGGAAAATATACTTGAATTTTTTCATTTTTCAAAAATCAATTAAAACAGAATCCAAAATATTTTTTTAATAGCAAATTATTATTTAGAACGACTTTATACCATAAAATTGGTAGTTATCAATTTCCTTGCACTCAAAGTGCTCAAATTTCGAAAAAAGCGTAACATAATAAATACGATATTTTACGAAAATTCGCTCATACGATCATGCTGCATGGCTGGATCTTGTTTGTTTTCTTTCTTCTTATTCTAAAGTTATTTTCAAATTTTATTTCTATTTTATTTGTGGCAACAGGGTTTACGAGTTTTTCGTCTGGACTCGTAAGTTGTATTGACACTATTGTCCTGCACCATCATGTTTTGACAAATAGGTAAATGATTTTGATTTGAGTACGCCGTTTGTGCAACTGTCTGCATTTTATGCGTCAAGTTTATCAAAATTGCTTTTAGGTAATTAAAGCCAACCAGATTTTTAGTTTTAAATTATTTAACAAAATGACTCAAAATAAATCCCAAATCATTCTCATTATTTTAGTAAATCCTATGAAAAACGAGAGGTAATTTTCCGTTTTCCTTAAAGGTTCGCCATACTTGATGTCCGACCAGCGATGGACTCTTTCGATAACATCTGGGACAGAATGAAAGTCTTCTACATGAGGTGGCGCTACGAATGGGAGGACAGGTTTGCAGCATCCCAGCAAAAGGAAACCTAACTTTCCCTCCCCAAGTCAATAGATTGACGTTAGAAACCACTCCACCAGTCGATGACCCACGCCGGCACAAGATTAATGGAGGACCGAGGGCTCATCACCTTCATGTGTATATTGTTTGTAATTTATTTATGATTTTAAGGTAAAATTCATTGATATTATTAATCACTTTCTTTGAGTCTGAAAAGTAATCCTAAAATATAGAATTCCTAGAAATAACACTGAGTTTTTGTTTTGTCATAAACCTGCACATAGCCAAGATAGATTTCTACTAATGAGATTTACTGTAATAGTAACTACTACGATGGCTTTTGCTGGCCTGGCGATGGATACTGGCACAGTTGGATATGCAGATCCAGACCCAAGCTGGTTCAAGGTGCCTGCAAAGAATACCAAAAGAAAGTCCCTGATTTTCTTCTAATTTCTTCCTAGGGCATATTTTATAAAACAACAAGTTAACAAGTACAGGTACAGTGAAACTTGGATAATTCGAACCTCAAGGGACCAGTCAAAAACTTTGAATTAGCCAAAAATTCGAATTAAAGAAGTTTTTAATAAATTATATCTTAACAAACTACAGCACGAAGTAAAGTACATACAGTAACATTGAATACTGTATTGACCAACAGTCAGTGGCGTAGTTTGAGGAGGGGCAGGGTGGGCAAAGCCCCTCCATTAATTACAGAGGACGCAGAAGTTTGAGGTATGAGGATACAATCAAAATTAATAATTTTACGCTTCCAACTTCAGTATCCAACACCTTCAATTAAAGAATGTGATTAGTAAAACACAACTACTATTATTATTATATGCTCCTGGTTGCCTAGCGCCTAGATACACTCTTAGAAATACTGAAATTTTTATTAGGTTCGTTGGCGTAAGGCAAAATGGCATGGCTATTGTACAGCCCCACGGAGCGTAGTAAAATCACCTAGTCAATGAAACGGAAATGTGGATACTACAAACTGAAATCAAGTCGTTCCCCACTACCTCCTGGGGCTAGCCCATAGGCGATTTTCCCCTAGAAAAATATCCATTGTTCAGTATCCACCAAATTCTCCTACGAACTTCCCCTACTTTTCACTGCCTACTTGATCTAGCTTGGTTGTTTTCCGTATTCTTTTATTAAATTTTTGATTGTTGGTATATCGTTTGTATTATACAATTTACGAATTAAATCACAGTTGAAATACTCGTAAAGAAAAAAAATCGAAGTTTTCTGTGGTGATTGAATTAGTTCATTAGGAAAGATTAAAACAATCTATTGTAGCAGTAGGTATTTCTATTCTAACCTAGCATAATGCTGGTTTGAGTTTGTTTTGTTGTTCGTCGTTCTCGGTTTCATGCCCCAATTTTTATTCCGCGTACCTACTTACTTATTTAATACAATTTATTGTGTGGTATTGTCCAGATCAACAAGTAGGTAACAATTTATTGTGGATAATAATAAATTTACAGAACAAATAACACTTTATTCTGTAAGTGAGAAACAACCACGTACATAAATAAATGATTTTGCAGGCATTGAGTATATTTACATAAATCTAGTGGTCCTCAGTTCATCCGTAGGTATTCGTATTTATCGCAGTTTTCAACGTTCTGATTATTAGTTAATTGGATAATATGTTTTCTAAATAGTATTAGGTATGCTTTAATAATCCATAGGTAGGTTTGTGAGCATGAAAGCGAACGTGATTTCAAATCATTACGAAAAACCATTGAATATCTACTTAAATATGAACGTTTGACAGTTTATAGAAATGAATACTAAAACTATAAAATAAAATGTAGTCCTTGACTGTTGCCCCTCCATGAGAAATGACTTAGCTACGCCACTGCCAACAGTATACTGAACAATAAATATAAAGACACCTGGAATGGTACTGTATTTAACTGCAACTGCAACCATAAAAAACAATCTATTGTTTTTCAAAAAAGGACATTTTGGCCTGTTTCTTTGAATTAAGTCTCTCGTGCATTATAAAAGATTTCAACGCATTCAAAGAGTTGAAGTATGAATCACTTACATTAATTTGGATTTCCGAAAAAACGTCTAAGTTCTTGTACGTGATTGATGGCGTCAGCTGCACTCGACACTTGTTGTTTTCAGACGGTCGGCGGGCGGGAGGGGAGTTATCAGACTGTACGATGGCACTGACTTGCATGCATTTGGTCTAACGCAAACCTTTTGCCGAACATCGTTACTAAAACGTATTTCCCGATAAATTTACAATTATTTTGAGTCGCAGCTTTAAATTTATACCTTAATTAGCACGCCGAAAATTCGAATTATCCACGATTTTTTAGCATCGTTTAAATACAAAATGCTAGGGACCAAGAGAAATATTCGAATTGAAGAAGATTTCGAATCAAAGAAGTTCGAATTATCCAGGTTCCACTGTACTTGTAATGCACGGTAAACTGGAACAAGTGTTTCACCAAAACAAAGAGTACAAGCGTAGAAAAGTTACACTTGTAGAAGCTAAGTTTACAAGTGTATCAGAACAGAGAAAAAAAAGTCCAGTCATGCAGTCCCCATCAGCGAATTTTTAAAGAAATCTTCGACATTTCTGTCGCTATTGATTGTATAGAGAAATGTTAGTTTATGATTTTGATAGACAAACATGAAATCAAATTATTAAAAATAATTAGGAGGTACTCATACTTTATTATTATTAAACTAATCTTGTAGATTTAAAGACAAATGTAGGTAAATATTCATAGATTTCGATGTCCAATGTGGTGGTAGGACTTGAGATTAACGTTACTGAGGGCCGAGCGGAGGGAGGCCTTGGGTCTGCGTGCTAGTACGTACATAAATAAAACTTCTTCACAATTTCATGGCTGATATTTTCTAAGCCACACTGTCAGTATTAAAGCTACATCAAGTCCTAAAACAGTTTAGCGTAAAACATTAAAGAGAGCGACCGAGAGAATCGGAGGACGGAATATTTCACAGAGTAAACTCATCAGTTGTGATTACATTTTTTTTTTTTTTTTTATTTTTTTTTAACAAGCACCTACTACCTACGTTTTAAACAGCATGGTTCTAGGATTGGTTATACAGGGATACTTCCATAAGAGTAGTTTAATCTGAATTTGGACAATGTTTCATGCAAATATTACCGATTTTTACAACTAGCGAACGGCATTATTTCGATTTTTGACTGATTTTTCAACTTTGAAATTTTTAAAAACTTGATACATATTCTTATAGGAAATGTTACGCTGATTCCGAATATACCACATGTAAGTATGCTGAAAAAACTATTTCGCATAACAAATCGCAAAAAACAGGCTATTTTGAAATTATTGAAAATTTCAACCCGAAGATGTAATCCGATCATGCTGGCCAACGAACTTGAACTTTCGTTTTGTGTCCTTAACATTTTAAAATTTTTTTGAAGTTTCTAGCACAATTCTACGGACAGTTATCGTCTGGAATGACACATACATATATACATACATAAAAAAATGCGTTAAACTTCAGAATATGATTCAGAATAGCCTGAAACGGATTTCTGCATACAATTTTTTCAAGAATTCATATTCTACAAATTTTGAGGCGAGAGCAATAGCTTAATTTTCTTCAAAAATTCGCTAAAATTGCGTGTGGGGACGAACGAGATGAACAACGTCGTGGGATGCCGAAATTGAAGTTTTGTCAGCGAATCATATTATAAAAACGGTGTTGAGCACACGATAGGATGTTTATCCTACATGACAAGGTGTAATGATTGGAAGAAGGACAAATTATAAACTGAAAAGTGGAGAAAGTGTGTACTTGATTTCAACTTATTCTGATGGCTGGCATAATCGGATTTTTCTCATTCATTCAGTGTAAATGATTAATCAGTTTATCAAGTCCTAATGCTGCTGGGTTAGGAATGTCATCTGTAACTTCGAGATGATCTTCACACTTCACTTTGTTCTTCAAATGATGGGGAGATCCTCAGTACCCGATCAGGGAAATAAATCTCTCGTTAAACTCAAAAATTACTTTTGTCCTGAAAAACGCCTATCTGAGTCACTATGAAGCATGCTTTTCTCTGAAATTCGCGTGTCTTGAAACAAACAGCTTTTTGTGTGCACTATAAATCGGTCAAATTTTGAAAACTGTGCCCAAAACGCTTGCATACGAGTCTGCAACGCATTGGGACATTTTCATGTGTTTACCTATGAATGGTCAACGTCATTTCTGATGGTCATAATCATCGTTGTGGCCACTTGGGACAATTTTTTTCGTGACGATTTTTTTGTTATGTGCCATATGAAAGACATGAAAATGTCAAAATACCTACGAAATGAGCGTTTGTTCGTGGCCAAAAAAATCGTTGGCGTCCTACGCTGAATGCTTCGTTTTTGTCTGTATTCTTCAGCAGAAGATGATTCCCACATATTAAACACCGAAAAATTATCAACTCACAATGCTGGAAAATAACAAGTTTACAGGTGAACGGACGTAGGTTAAAAATCGGCCATTTTTTACAACTGTAAAACAGTGACTTGTTCAAAATGATGGGGAAACACTAGTAACTTGTCCAAATTTCGCCTGTACACTTGTTAAGCTTCGTTCTCAATGCGCGTTCTGCGAGTTCGGAACGGTTCTGGGAAAGCGCAGAAGAGTTTTGTCGTTCGCAGTGCCAGAACGCCCAGTTCCGGAACGCCGAGTTCTGCATTCGCAGTGTTTTGCAAACGGTTCTGACAGTTCCCGTTTTTTTTCGGAACTGTGAGAACTCGAACGCAAGGAAGTAGTTAACGCATGCGCATTTCACTATTTTTCGGATCTCGTGGAGTAAACAACTTCCTTCTTCATCGACTTTATTCATTAAACAACTTTATTCTCGTTTTATTTCGCTTTATCGATCATAATAACCTAATTTCAGCTTCATTGATTCTAACTAGTCTCTATACGTTAGCAAACTATTCTAAATAATTCGAAATGTCAACTAGCTCGTCAAGTTCAGATAGTGATAATTTAGACGATGGTGTTCCGTGGTTTGTAGACGATGAGGACGAGATCGAAGTTATAGTTGGATCTCGTCTACATCCAAGAAACTCAATTTTTTTTGAGAAAATTGTGCCAAGGTTTGACGACGAAGAGTTCGTTTACCATTTTCAAATAAGCCGTGGGCTCGCGGAAGAGTTAGCCCACCGTTTTCAGGCCAGCACCCTCTACCATTACCACTTCGGTCCTTATGGCAAGGTATTTCAAAAAAAGTTCCAGTCATGAAGCATGATCGTACGAGCGAATTCTCGTAAATTATCTTAGTACCTATATTACGTTAGGTACATAGTTTTGAAATTAGAACACTTTGAAATCGTAATAACCAACTTTATGGCAACAAAATTCGATCTAAATAATAATCTGCGACTCAAAAAAGATTTGGAAATTTTAGCTTTTTTGGGGAGCTTTTATCGATTTTCAGCAAATAATAATAATGAAATTTCAGTAATAAAGGGATTTTTATCTTCTAGAAATCATACAATTTCCGAACTGTGTTCCAACAAACAGCAATGTTGGATTCCGACATTCATAAAAAGTAGAAAGAACATCGAGTTGGCATGAAGATATGAGAAACAAAGTTAGCATCGGCTGAAAAACGTCTCTGTGGGTTTGACGCGTGTCTGACGAAAATTTTCCGGCTTTAACACCATTTTTAACAGACATTACCAGACTTTCCAGGTTTCCATGGGTGGGTGATTCCATTGATTATAAGAACATATTAACGATACCAAATCACATTAATTTAATTAAAATATTATGTACATCGGACGGGTTCTTCAGACGAAAATATTCAAAACTCCATTGGATCTGCAACATAGTAAAACAAGATGAACGATTAAATTGATCTTGAAATCAGCTATATACAAAATTTGATCAATCTCAATTAGCTGGTGTATATTGTATAACTTATTACGTTAGAAAAGTAACGTTATCTGCAACAAATGATATATCGAGGTGTTTAACCGTGATCTATCCTTTCATCAACATAATGCGATCCACAATTTTATAAAATTGTCATTGATGATTACGAAATCATTTCATTTATTCATTGTAAATCAATCAAACTATACGAGGTAAGACTTGAACATTTCAAGAACTAATATATATCCCCTAAAAAGAAAAAAACCAACTTACCAGCTTTCGTGTTTTTACAAGAGGCTTCAAGGTTCCGCAGAAACTCTTCAAAAACTTGCATGCTCTTGTACATGCTTGTTTTCTTGTAGTTTTTGACTTTCCGTTTCAGTTCATCGCCTTCTTGTGCTTCTTTCCTATCGAACTCTTGGAGCTCATCAATTAGGTCACTGAAAATAAGGTACTAAAATTATTGGAAGCATTAGTATTTCTGATGTCGTGTTGTGAGACATCATGCTTTACAAAATAAAATTTCATTCCAGTTATGCCATGTCCTATGTGGACGAACAAAGAGTGCGAGCGAGCGACCGGCGCGTTCGAGCGACCTCAAGTCGCGTGCACGCCGCTATAGTGTCCACAGACGCGTCTAGAATCCTTGCGAGGTTCGTTCGTGTTAAGTGTAAAATGTTTTGAAGTATGGGAGAAGGGAATTAAAAAAACTTGTATCTTCGTCTTCTTGTCTCGCTGTCCCAGCTATTTCCAGGGGAAAAAATAAGAGGAATACGGGAACAGAAACAAATACTTGTACACAAAAATGTAACCTCCCGGCAGAGCGACCAGGCGAGCGAGCGACCAAAATCAAACTGGTTTGAAAATCAAACCCGAGCGCGTGACCTCAGCCCGAATCGCAGGTCGCTCGCTCACACTGTTTGGTCATTCACGTAGGACAAGGCCTTATGCTGTTAAGGGTTATCAACTTCATCATATTTTGAGATTGATTGTTTAGTGCAAACTGGCGATAAGTTTTGGATGGAGCAGAATGAATAAGTTGAAGTGATGAAAACACAGACAGTTCATAGAGATAACTACTGTAGTACGGTGTTATTAACCTTAAAAAAGGCCTAACCTTGACATCCAAAGTAAAAGTTTTATTCCAACTCCAAATTGTTCTATATAACCCTCTTATTGTTTGGTAAAAAGTTACACCATTTTGAGCGTCGGGTTTGGCGGGGGGGGGGGGGGGGGGGGGGGGGGGGGGGGGGAATTTGAAAAATCACTAGTTTTTTTAGTTTTTCGTAAATATTTCAAAAACTAAGCGGTTTATCCTAAACATTGTTATACAAAAATGTTCTACGTTAAATTTTAAATAAGAATGGTCCTTTTCATAATCACTCTAAATTGTACGGTTCAAGAGTTACAGACGGTGTAAATGTTAACTTTTTCGTAATTTTGATAATTTTTTAAAAAAATAAGCTTCGTAAAAGAATGTTGCTATTTCAGTGGCCAGTGGTATGTTAGTGATAAGCCCTTGAAGGAACGACAACCTCACCGCCTTATCAAGGGGCACTCTTTTTTAAGGGAAAAGAGGCTTCCACAAGCCTAGGCCATATAAACCTGTGGTACGTAGAAACCCACCCTGAACTTTCTACGAACATTGCAACATAAATTCACTTCTTAAGCATAAATATCTTTCAAATTTGGAATGTTCAATGTCTTTATTAACTTCACTCATCCTCCAGCACATTATCCTCCTCCTCTAGCTTGTCGTCTAAGATGTTATTATTGTCCATGTTATCACATGCTTGGCCTGAGCAATTGCTGCATATGCTAGTGCAGTTTAGACCACTCCTTCTGCATTCACAATTACGAACGCATTCATCTTTGCAAGTACACATTATAAGGGACAGTAATTCCTGGGGGGCTGCAGGACGTGCTGTTGTAATTGGTGTCAGGTGGTCGCCAATCTTCTTTCAACCCCACTCGAGTGGATCCTTATCTTCATTCAGCCACTGTTGTACCTGGTGGTAGGTCCTAACTGGTGATGACACGGACTTATTAGTACTGTTGACTGTCCACGCACCTTCAGGGAATAAACTGAAAATGGTCGTACCTAAAAAAGGAAATCACCAGGAAAAAGTGTACATTATTTCTGACATTCAGCAAGGCATTGGGGATATGAAAGATGTACTTCTGGTTACATACGCCTTCACAGGATGTGACACTGTGTCTGCTGTCTATAAGAAGGGAAAAATTGCACCTTATAGGAAAGTTCAAGCCAACACCGTTCTTCGTGAAAAACTTCTGGTCTTCAACAACCCCAAAGCCGACCCCAGTGCAGTGGCTGATGCAGGACATTACTTCCTACTTGCAATGTTTGGAGCCAAGAACACTGAAGATCTAGATTGTCTCCGCTACCAGTCCTACTTGAAAACGATTGCAAAGCAGCCTATACATGCATTACTGAAGTTGGATGCACTACCCCCCACTTCAGGAGCGTCCAGACAGCATTCATTTAGGACCTACCACCAGGTACAACAGTGGCTGAATGAAGATAAGGATCCACTCGAGTGGGGTTGGAAGAAGATTGGCGACCACCTGGCACCAATTACAACAGCACGTCCTGCAGCCCCCCAGGAATTACTGTCCCTTATAATGTGTACTTGCAAAGATGAATGCGTTCGTAATTGTGAATGCAGAAGGAGTGGTCTAAACTGCACTAGCATATGCAGCAATTGCTCAGGCCAAGCATGTGATAACATGGACAATAATAACATCTTAGACGACGAGCTAGAGGAGGAGGATAATGTGCTGGAGGATGAGTGAAGTTAATAAAGACATTGAACATTCCAAATTTGAAAGATATTTATGCTTAAGAAGTGAATTTATGTTGCAATGTTCGTAGAAAGTTCAGGGTGGGTTTCTACGTACCACAGGTTTATATGGCCTAGGCTTGTGGAAGCCTCTTTTCCCTTGAAAAAGAGTGCCCCTTGATAAGGTGGTGAGGTTGTCGTTCCTTCAAGGGCTTATCACTAACATACCACCGGCCACTGAAATAGCAACATTCTTTTACGAAGCTTATTTTTTTAAAAAATTATCAAAATTACGAAAAAGTTAACATTTACACCGTCTGTAACTCTTGAACCGTACAATTTAGAGTGATTATGAAAAGGACCATTCTTATTTAAAATTTAACGTAGAACATTTTTGTATATAGCAATGTTTAGGATAAACCGCTTAGTTTTTAAAATATTTACGAAAAACTAAAAAAACTAGTGATTTTTCAAACCCCCCCCCCCCCCCTCACCATTAAACCCGACGCTCAAAATGGTGTAACTTTTTACCATAGAATAAGGGGACTATGTAGAGCAATTTGGTATTGGAGGAAAACTTTTACTTTGGATGTTGAGGTTTAGGTCTAATTACACCGTACTACTGCTTAAAATTAGGCTTACAATTTACTTCACAAGAATCGTCACGCCTCTCTAGTTTTTTTGTAAATAGCACCGCCCCTGTGAATTGGTTTTCAGTTAGCAATAACAGCAAGGTTGCCAACAATACGGTAATTGCCATAAAAATCTGTTAATTTGGATGAAGTAATCTCATTACTTGCGAAAGTGGATATTCTAGGTAAATACATGACTATAAATGTATTTATCATTTTAGCCTGAGTTCATCTAAAGGTTACAATAGGATTTTAAAAAGAATTAAAATCCTATTGTCCTCGGTACCTACTATCTAGGGTGACAAAGAAATGCAACTACTACCAAAATTTGTATTGAACTTTTTATTCTCCCTCAATCAAATGCACAATGCGAGACTATTTTTAGAAAAGTTAATCTTATAAAATCAAAACCTAGAAATAAGTGAGCGCAAGTCTGTTGCTGGAGTAAACTTACAATTTCACCGATTTACAATCCAAGCTCTGACAACCAGTAACACTGAAGCCTTGAGAAAACCCTTTCAGTCTTTTTGTGCAGTCCACTGTACATGACCTTCTCACTTTGTTTTCCATAACCAGAGCCGTTTTAGGGCCATAATTTGTGTTCAACAGCAACTACAACCCCCTAACAACGACGGTAGCGTGACTTTAAGTTCCACATAATGTAAACTAAAGCCTTTTTTGCTGATTCATTCCGTCCTCCACCCGCCCATCATGAAAGATACAGATAAGCACCACAATTTTTGGTTTTTTATGCAATATAAATACGATCCATCAGCTCTTTTATGCTTGGTATTGATTGTAGACGTCCTTTAGTTACTATAGAAGCAAAAATCGAGTTGGTTATTTGCGAAATGAAGTTGTGCCAAGTGTTCAAACGTAGTGTACAGTAGGTTGTACAATAGCACCAGAGCGATGTGGATCGCGTGATGTTCTGAATCCAAAAATATGAGAAGACCGTCGAAACTTCGGCGGGGAAAATGCCGATTTCGGCAACTAGACATTATTGGGAATGATTACGGGTGTAGATTTTGTCAAGCAGCACCCCTGTGGATGTTCGAGAACGTTGGTTGGAAACAATTTTGCCACGATAATACCAAGAATCGACATCATAGGAGAGCTTTTTCGATTTTCATGTACCTACCTAGGTACTACCAGCCAGTTTTTGGTGCTGTTTATAATTTGCCGCATGCATGTGAAGCCATAAATTTTACTTTTGCTAATTTACTGAAATAATTTTGTGATACAGTGTGTTTCTGTGATTTCCAAGTACAAAAGAGTCTTTACTTTACTCACCCTGCCTTATTTCTTAATCAAGGGTATTATTTTTAGTTTTATAATTTCATTGTTCAATACAATTGTTCAATAAATATGTTCGAATTTGAAACAGCTGTGAATTTTTGTTTGAATCCAGGTTGGGTAGCTAGCATCGCTTGAATCTCATTGTGCAGTACACTGTACCTTCAAAATTGTGCACAGCACCGCTTGAGTCTCATTGTGCACTATACTGTACATGGTACATCTTTTGAACAGATGGTACTAGGGTCATAAAATGTTTACCAGAGCTTACTTAGACCAATAGTAGATCGCCTGCAAAATTTGAAAATTTTCTGTTCACTGCAAATAATTCGGGACTGAAAGGGTTAAGCAAAGATAGATTTTTCTTGGCCGTACAGGTTAGGCGTTGCAATAAACCGTTTCCCATATGATTAGCGAACTTAAGCAATGTCGAGCGTGGTGAGTACTCGGATGGGTGACTGCCCAGGTAAAAATCTTCTGTCCAAGTAGTTATCACGCTTCTGTACCGTGAACCCCTCTCCACTCAAGGGGGCGAGGCAATGTAGCTTTAAGCAAGATCATCAGAACGAATTCTGATCCTCCGTTTGGAGGACAGCTGATGACGTCCGTGGCGCCCGAGGCAGTCAGACGAAAAGCCCCAACCTGGAATGGTTGTTTATTTTACTTTTTTATTTTTTCTAGTAACTTTTTGTCTCTCGCTCTCTTTTTTCATCTTTTTTTTATGAAGCAATTTGGTTTGGTACGTTGATTACAAAATATACTGTTTTGTTATTTTCGACTAAATTCTTTTTATGAACTTCTAAATTTTGTTGAAATATGTGTACTGTGAAGATACGGTAGGTTTTACATAAGGATTGATTACGAGAATGTACGATAATTTGGAAGAGATTGGTACGGTAATGGATGACGATGAGTCGGCAACTCTTGTAACAGCAGGAAAGGCAGGATGCAGTGTCGGCATTCACACATTCAGTAAAACAAAATCGTTAAGATTAAGTTTTTAAAGATTCCTTTCTCAAGTTATTAGAAATGAAAATAAGAAAGAAATTGGAAAGAAAAAGAAAGTTCCTGCTCCTTACGGTCACTGTAGATACGGATTTGGCCTGACACATAAGGAGGCTAAACTGATCCATTCCAGTCGTATTTCAGTCAACCACATTGTAATGTAACCTGCCATTTGTCTAACAGTTTTTCTTCTGTCGAGCGTTTACATAGCTGCCAAGTTTTCAACCACCTGTTCCTATGTTTACAAACAAAAAGTCTTAGGAGAAATAACTTGGGTACTTACATATGAGTAGGCAGCCAATTTTTCAACAAGCCAAAGTCGGTTTCTCAGGTTTGTTATCAGATACAGAGAATACAGAGATGTACAGCTCGGGGACCGGTGATTCCTTCCCGACCTCCAAAAAGCATGGCAATTCCTTCCCGTTACTCAATTGCTTCCCGCCCAGGTTTTGGTTAGTTTTGAAGTAAAAATTAACTCTTTATAGGACTAAATCCTTTATTGCACAATTAAGTAGGTACTTACAACCCAAATCAAAGTATTACAATCACCAAGCATTAAAATCACAATAACCATAAAATAAAAAATCCGTCGTAAAGTTCACGTCTCAATTTCATTGCTCATAAATCCCCCCGAATTTAACACTGACCCTTTTAGCAAATTGGTAAAGGTCATCGTCACGAGTTTGCAAGCAATGAGTTGCCGGATCCATTATTTTTTTGTAAAAATCTTTTTTTTCCAAATTACTCTTGGGATTATGTTGGTCGTTGTCATAGGTCTTAATGTAGATTTCGGTTTGATTTCAACCAGATCTTTATGAAAAGTAAATTTAAAACTATATCTCAAAATAACGGTGCGATTTTTCTTGCTATACCTTCCGTGACAAAAATAGTGACGGCAGCTCCAGGATCCATCATCGATCATCTATTATAACCTAACTAAACTTGCAACTTGTTGTTTCACGACTCTTCCTGACGGGCCTTATCACTTTGAGATTGGAGGGGAAGGAATCGCCGAACCTCGGCTCACTGGCCGGCCTTACACCGGTAGGAATCGCCATCTCCCTCGGGTCGCAAGGTCCAACTTTCACTTTGATGGGAAGGAATCACCGGTTCCCCGTACAGCTTCACTGATGAAGGAGGTGGAAAAAGTTACACGGGAAATAGCAAATTTGCGTCATTTTAAGGTAAGGAAAGAGAATGACGTTACTATAATACGAGGGCGAATCAAATATATACGGGACTTTTGGGCCAGTGAGCGCAATAGTGATGGAATAATGTTCCCCTGTTGTGGGGTGTTGGGTTGGTTTGTCAGGAGTGGGTGAAGCACCTGAGCCAGCCTCCTTGACCCTCTCAGTATCCATCGTGACGATGTCTGAGCAGGAAGTACACCCCATGGTTGCGCAACCATTGTGATTAAGTTTCTAGCTGCAGAAGGTGTAAAACCAGCAGAAATCTTGAGGAGATTGACTGCACAGTTCGGGGAAAAGACGCTGTCGCGAGCTAGAGTGTTTGCTTGGCATAAACATTTCGTGGAGGGTCGTGATCGTGTTGAAAATGAGAGCCATGACCGCAGACCCCACACCAGCGTTACAGCGGGCAACATCAACAGTGTCCGCCAGCTTGTTGATGGTGATAGGCATCTAACAACTTCGGATATTGCAATTGAGGTTGGAATAAGTTATGGGAGCACATTTTGACAGAGGTCAGACTTGCATATCGCCGCAAAAGACGAGACCTTCCGATGAGAAAAGTGATTCTTCTCCATGACAATGCTCGCCCCCATACAGCAGCCCTGACCAGAGAAAAATAGGAGCAACTGGGTTGGGAGACACTGGAAAACCCTCCATACAGTCCAGATCTGTCTCTCTGCGACTTCCAGGTGTTTGGTCCTCTCAAGGAAGCTTGGGGGGGGGGGGGGGGGGAAAAAAAGATTCAGGAGCGATGATGAGGTGGAAGCACATGTGCGCAATTGGCTACAAACACGACCTGACTCTTTTTACGTGGATGAAATTAAAAAATTACCTGTACGCTGGGAAAAATGTGTTTCCAAATCAGGAGATGATGTAGAAAAATAAACTATGTTTGTTTGTGTGTTTAAAATCAAAATAAATTTTTAAAAAAATAAGTCCCGTTTATATTTGATTCACCCTCGTATTTGGTGATCCCGGTCCGCTTTGGTTAGTGTCAGCTGTGGCTCCCCCTAGAACAGCCGTATTTTTTGGCCGTATCAGAGTGACCTTATCGCGCAGAAACTATCTAATAACTATATGATACTTACCTAATGGAAGGAACGGCATCAGGATCAAAGCTGAAGGCAGTGGACGGATTGAATGGAATGCACAACTTTCCAGTTTTGGGGTGTATGCAGAAAGGACTCTTCAGCAAATGGTTAGCCCCTTTTGTGACAGCTATATCCAGTCGGGGGTAGGCCCACTGAAGCATGATTTCGTCTACCAGGTACTTATTCTTCCATTTGAGCTCACTCTGGAGAGAGAACAAACGTTCAAATCAACAAATATCAAGATTCAATGGATGTTCCTTTATAAAACGCTACAAATTATTGTGCAAAGATTTATTATTTCAGAATCAGATAGATTTTCTGAGCGAATCAGTGATGTTAAATCGATTTCGACGGTTGGCTCATCATCAGTAACAAACAATAACTTATTACGTTACTATTTGTTACTGATGACGATCTAACAGTCGAAATCGATTTAACATTGTAGGTATCACTCAATTTTTCATGAAAATAGACAACGTTCTTCATCAACTAACATTTTCTACGTTACAATGAGAAAGTAACGTAGTCTATCAATTAAATTTTCCAGGATTTAAACAGGCCCCATTTCTCAAGGAGAATATTATGATTATTTAACATTAATCAATACGATAAAATATCATTGTGAAATTTTAATTTGGGGGGGGGAAAATTAAATCATGCAAGTGGCACAGAAATGTAATATAATATAATAATGAACAAATGGAACACAAGAATTTCTCATGATTACTATAGTATGAAATTTTATTATTACTTACTATGGAACTAGCTTTTGAAACGTTTAAATCGGAAAAGGTTTAAATCTAAGGGAAATGGTTTAATCTAAATGGATGCTACAAATAACAAAATGAAATACGTGCAGATAATAAATATATCCTATGAAGCTTTGTTACCTACCCTCATTCGCTCGAATATCCCAACGAAAGCATTCCAACGGTCTACTGAGGTACTAAGCCGCTCCCACGCAGGCTCAACTTCTTTCCTCAAGTTCTCTTCCATCATCTGCAGCATTTGGGACATTCCTTGAGTCGTCCCCAGTATGTTCTGCCCCTCCACGCAAACCTCAACAAACACTTTACCAATAATCTCTAGGGCTCGCCTGAAACAATAATATTTTGCAATGGGATATACAGGGCCAAGAAAAGTACAGTATACAAAAATTATACATCCGTAAAAAGGTAACTATCCAACACCGAGAATGAGGATACCAACTTCTCCATAACTTTCTGCGATAATTGAAAAATGTCTGTGATTCTTTTCAAAACAGTGTGTAAAATCATTAACTACATAGATTCTTATTTGGCAAAATGTGACAATACAGGTTCCACTAACTTAGAACTGAATTGTTTATTTTCGAAGAATCATAGGAACATCAATGTTTACTTTCACTTAAAAATATAAACTAAACAGAATCCCTCATGAACACATAAATTTTTACATTAGTTGGCTAAGATAGCAATAGAACTAACTGTTGAACTATTGAGTAATTAGCGATAAATTACTCATTATTATCATGCTTGTTAGACAGTTATTTGTACGATTTTTGGTTTATTATTTCCAATAATAAGCCTATGTGATCGTATAGCAAAAAATTTTTATAACCCCCCCTCAAACTTTGTCACTTTACGTTTCAAGGTGCGTAGAATCCAAATTTGAAATGTCCGTCCGCCGTCCGGGCCATAAAAGGCCTTAGAATTGACTTAAAAAATCTGTTCTTTCGCACATAGACTCCACTTGGGGTCTAGTTGGTCCTAACTTCTCGCCAGCTCGATCGCTCCACACCCATGGGTGCTATGAGCCAAAAATAGGTGAAAAATTGTCTTTTTGGTTTATTATTTCCAATAATAAGCCTATGTGATCGTGTAGCAAAAAATTTTTATAACCCCCCCTCAAACTTTGTCACTTTACGTTTCAAGGTGCGTAGAATCCAAATTTGAAATGTCCGTCCGCCGTTCACTGTCCGGTCCATCCAAGAATTGACTTAAAAAACCCGTTCTTTCGCACATAGACTCCATTTGGGGTCTAGTTGGTCCTAACGTTTAACCATCCCGATCGCTTTACTCGCATAGATGCTATGGGCCAAAAACGGGCGAAAAAGTGTCTTTTTCGACGCGCGCACGCCTGGCACGCTTGGCAGGGGGTCACGGTGGGTGGAGAGGGGGGGGGGGGGGGGGGGGGGGGGGGGGGGGGGGAGTGAGAGGAGGCGCCGGCGCCGCGGCTTGTGGTGGGTACGGCGCCGGCGTTCCTTCGAGGCATGAATATGTTTTTTTCAAGGTCATATTTGTGTGTTAATACCAAAGCTTTTCCTACGCATATTTAATAACATATCCTCTTGACTTTTCGTACGTACTTAGATAATGATATTATTAAGGCAATAACTATTTGAATAGATAGGAGCTCAAATCGAGAAATATAAACATGCGTATATAATTATAGAAGTATAGGTTGTGGCAACTCGAAGTAGGACACGCCGAGGAGTCTGGACGGGCCTTATGACGTACGCTAGCCAACTAAAACTACGATCATACTCAATTGAAAAAATAATAAACCTTTGTGAAATAATTTGCAGCGTTTTTTTGTATATTTCAAGTTGTATAGAAATTGGAGATTTATGAGTGAAAAGAAAATGTTAGCTATTAATTTTATGAAAAAAAAGTATTTTAAATGATACTCTTCTATTCAAAAAGAGATTTTGGATTTTAGGCTATTTTTTGCAATTTTATAGATTTTTTAAAACAAAATTAATGGAGTTCAAGTTTGTAGCATAATTTCGTACATAAATTGTTGAATGTTCTATTTCATAGTTGATAAACTTTATTTGACCAATCTTATGCTAAAAAATATCAATTTAACGATTCTTAGCCATTTTCAGTGATTTTGTCATCACATTTTTTGAAATTTGACCAATTAAATGATATCAATATACAGTATAGGTAACACTTTTATGTGTTGGAAAGATGACTTGGTAATAAATTGTTTTGTTTATCAACTATATTAAAAAGCGAAAAAATTGTGAGATTCCGCTGCTGTAATGGATTGAACCCATTTGTGAGGTCCGAAGCTCCGAGTTCCGATACTAAATATAGGTACTATAAGCGGCGTTTAATAATTATGGACCAGAGATCTACGTAGAAGGGCTGTCTAATACATAAATAATAAACCTTTGTGTAATAATTTGCAGCGTTTTTTAAACGTAGAATACGTTTTTACGGAGACCTTCTTGCCAAAGTAGTCATCTAACAAAGACACGAAAAAAAACGCTGCAAATTATTTCACAAAGGTTTATTATTTTTTCAATTGAGTATGATCGTAGTTTTAGTTGGCTAGCGTACTTCATAAGGCCCGTCCAGACTCCTCGGCGTGTCCTACTTCGAGTTGCCACAACCTATACTTCTATAATTATATACGCATGTTTATATTTCTCGATTTGAGCTCCTATCTATTCAAATAGTTATTGCCCTAATAATATCATTATCTAAGTACGTAGGAAAATTCGAGAGGATATGTTATTAAATATGCGTAGGAAAAGCTTTGGTATTAACACACATATATGACCTTGAAAAAAAAACATATTCATGCCTCGAACGAACGGCGGCGCCGTACCCACCTCAAGCCGCGGCGCCGGCGCCTCCTCTCACTCCACCCCCCCGCTCACCCCCCCCCCTCTGGACCCACCGTGACCCCCTGCCAAGCGTGCCAGGCGTGCGCGCGTCGAAAAAGACACTTTTTTGCCCGTTTTGGCCCATAGCATCTATGCGAGTAAAGCGATCGGGATGGTTAAACGTTAGGACCAACTAGACCCCAAATGGAGTCTATGTGCGAAAGAACGGGTTTTTCAAGTCAATTCTTAGGCCTTTTATGGCCCGGACGGCGGACGGACATTTCAAATTTGGATTCTACGCACCTTGAAACGTAAAGTGACAAAGTTTGAGGGGGGGGGGGTTATAAAAATTTTTTGCTACACGATCACATAGGCTTATTATTGGAAATAATAAACCATTATGTGTAACAACGACACATACAAAAAGGATATGTTACCTTTTCCTTGAGATCTCAGGAGCTAATTTCTTTGCTAGTCAACCTATGAAGATGAAATTTTAAATGGAGGTGAAAAACGCATTCAACGCTCATCGCTCTTTAGGTATTCACTCAGTGCTCGGAGTTTCCATTGGAAAAGAGTTTCAGGCACCATAATCGGCTTATACTCTCCTTCAAGAAGAGGCCCCTTCAATTTAATCTTTTAAATTGAATCCTCTTGGATTCCGCCGGTTACCCCAAGTTGGAGTCGTCACAGGCAAATCTTTTGCTTAAATCAGCGATTTTTTAAATTCTTTTCC
The DNA here is from genome assembly GCA_030762985.1 of Adelphocoris suturalis. Taxonomy (NCBI): domain Eukaryota; kingdom Metazoa; phylum Arthropoda; class Insecta; order Hemiptera; family Miridae; genus Adelphocoris; species Adelphocoris suturalis. Next base: position 12,938,359 of record CM061048.1, on the reverse strand, counting down.
ACTTAATATCTCTGAGGGAAGCACGTTCAATTATATGATGCACAAATGCCTCCATTCTGGATCTCCAGCACCGGTTGCATCTGCAAAGAAAGTGCTCTGCGGAAATCATAATGTCCGGTAAGGATGCCGATCATGGTTCTAATTAAATTTATATTTCTACTTAGAAGCCAATATGCTCGTTCAGGATTGGAAGACGTAACGAGCATTCTGGTATGTCTATATTAAGCTGTTTCTCTACTCCACAGAATGTTGAGGTCCTGTGTGACCCAGTTTTTAATTTTAGTTTTACAGGCATTTTTGTAAATGCAGATGGCAGAAGGGCCCAGAAACTGTTGTCCTGAGCCAGCTCGTGCCAAGCCGTCCGCATTAACATTGCCTTCGTGATTCTCATGACCAGGAATCCATTTTATGGTTATTTTGTTGTTGTTCAGAAACAAATTGTTTAGCTCTTTAGGTACATGGTGTTTTATTCCGATTGATCAGTCAGTGATAATATGTTTCCGAATTGATTGCAAATTGTTTTAGCAGCCATACAGTTTCCAGCAACATTGCACTCATAGTTGCTGGCTTCAAGACACCTTCATATTCTTATCTTCAACAAAAAGTGGACAGCAAAATGGAGAATCAAGATAAATGAAACTAAGTTGGTACATGTCGATTTCACCAACAAGAGAATCGAGTATATTCCGGTACATTTCATGGGAAAAGTTATTCCGAATGCTAATGAAGCCAAATACCTAGGCATGACACTGGACGCCAAACTTAGATGGAAAGCCCATGTCAAGAAAAAGAAGGAAGAACTCCTTCTAAAATTCAGAAAAATGCATTGGCTAATGGGGAGACGGTCGAAGTTGTCAATCCAGAACAAGCTAACATTGTATAACCAAGTCCTTAAACCAGTCTGGACTTATGGAGCTCAGCTTTGGGGCTGTACGGCTCAGTCAAATCGAGACATCATCCAAAAATTCCAGAACAATGTGCTAAGAACGGTGGTCAATGCACCATGGTACTTTCGAAACGAACGTCTCCATCAAGAGCTTCGGATCGAAACAATCAAAGATGCTATAAAGCGACAAGCTGTGAGACACCTACAGCGGTTAAGATGTCACATCAACGAGGAAGCTGTCCAACTCCTTGATACAAGTGATATCATCAGAAGATTGAAGCGTACCAAACCACTCGACCTTGCTTACTTGTGAAGCAGTGAAGTGAAACATCCACCATAATCAACAAAACTCAGTGATGTATCTTAGTTTTGAATTAAAGTCCATGTTTTCAAAATAATATTGTTAATAAGTAATACTTGGTGCAATAAAGAATATTGAAAAAAAAAAAAAAAATCTTCAACAAGAACATCTGTGGGGTGTCCACTAAACACCAGGGCGGTGAAAACTATTTGGATATAAAGGGAAGATTGCAGGATTATAATATTTGTTCAGATAGAAGTAATAAATTAATGGCACAGTCGAAGTAGGAAAATCCCGGGTCAAGGAAGCCTGTAGCTACAGCCAGGCCCATTAGCATGAATCGCTTTCTAGCTAATTTCTTGATAGAGAAAAATATACTCGGATACAACGGGAAAATAATATAGGTATGATTTGAACATAATATTAAAAAAAAAAAAACATATTTTCCCACAGACTAATCAGCATGGGGCTCCAATATCATGTCCTATCATGTCCTCCATGATGTACTTTGGCAATAAACGGATATTATTATTATTATTATTATTATATCAAAACCTTTTAGATTAACTGTTTAACTGGAAATGTATAAGTTCAATATAGTTCTCATTTTTCAATCACTGAGTGACCTAGGACTGAGAGTCCTATAATATTGTCCTCTATTAATGCAACCTTAATCCAGTTAGGGCCACTTTCACCAAAAACTTATGTAACAGAGTTTAGCCAAACTCCGTTGAAAATAACCTAGAGGATTAAACCTTGGCGTCTTTCACCAATCCAAAACTCAGTTAAGCCCAGTTTGGAATAATGGAGTTTCAGCAAACTGTCGAATGAAAAGTTGGACAATTTGAAGCACAGGACGTTAAATCTGACAGTGCCCTACTTATCAAATTTGTATTATACATCAATTTGATTGTAAAAGCCATTTTCAACTCCAGATGAGTGTCAATGCCGAAACTCGACGTTGTTCAACTCGTTGAAGTGGAAATTCCACCATCGGATTGTCCTCAGGAGTCTTTGAGGGTCATCGTCCTCATCCGTGGAATCAAATACTAATCCAAGCGCCGAATCGCATGAATTTATTGGGGGAAAGTAGAAGTAGAAGTAAAAGTTTAAAAAAACGAATCAGCTTCAATAGTGAATCATGATAGCTCGATATCATTGGTATCATGGCTAACGGGGATCAGCAAGTGCAATTGGCTGGAGTTTGGGAGCTCTAACTCGAGCTGTCTCAGTAGGAGTTTAAACTCGTGAAGCGCTCAGCTTAAAGATGATGAGTTAGAATCTCTTGGTGAAAGTGGCCCTTAGGGATTAAACAATAATTAAACCATTCCAAGAAGACACAACTCAATTCAAGTCATCCAGGTCAACTCATACGGTTGAGGATTCTGTTAATAAATTAATTACTGTACTGATTCTCACTTGATTGAAGGGTGTGTCTTGTCTGATAAGCTGACCATTTTTCCTGTACTGTCTTCCCTGATGAGAATCTGCAGGTATTCTGCTACAGCTGAGCGCACATTTGGCTCAAGTTTTCGAGCCATTTCGTCACAGACCCAGCAATGGATGCCTCTCCTCCCAGAAAACACCCATAAGAGATGTTTGAATCCAAAATCGTCTGAAAACAAAATTTAATATGTACATAGATAAAAGACCTATGCCGGAGGGAAAGTCATTGGGAATATTCCCGGCTAGGAAGGAATTTCTTGGGAATCTCAAACAAGTCTGCCAAAACAATATAAACATAAATACCATTAAAATGATCGTTAAATCGTTGAAAAAAAAAAGAAAAAAAAAAAAAAAAAAATAGATACACGTGCATTGAATAATGAAGATAAACTCAAATTTAAACCAAGCAAAAGAAACTTTCTCTTTCTCCTAACGGGCCAAACACTGTTCGATGTATACGCCAGTGATTAACACACTTACAGACACGAAATCAAAATTGTTCAGGAAGGTCAAAAACACGAAAATATGACAGAATAATTCGATTTCGGAGGACTTCCTCGTTTACCTTCCGAAAGTGACACAATATACTTCTGTTACTCTGGTAGGCTCAGAAGAAAATATTTGTTGTTCAGCCAAGCATATAAAAAGAAGAAAAAACGCTGCAAATTATTTCACAAAGGTTTATTATTTTTTCAATTGAGTACCTATGATCGTAGTTTTAGTTGGCTTGCGTACGTCATAAGGCCCGTCCAGACTCCTCGGCGTGTCCTATTTCGAGTTGCCACAACCTATACTTCTATAATTATATACGTATGTTTATATTTCTCGATTTGAGCTCCTATCTATTCAAATAATCATTGCCTTAATAATATCATTATCTAAGTACGTACGAAAATTCGAGAGGATTTGTTATTAAATATGCGTAGGCAAAGCATTGGTATTAACACACAAATATGACCTAGAAAAAACGTATATTCATGCCTCGAAGGAACATGAAATTCGAAAGCAATACAAGCGTAGGAAGTTTTCCACGCCACCCTGGAGGTACTCCCTAGGTCTCGTTACCTCACAACCGGAGATTCACCGCCCTATTACGCTTACACTATCATATCACTCATATTTTTCCATCAACATTCATTTGAAAGTTGTGCATTTTGAGATGAGTGAATTTTGTCCTAACATGAGAATAATAATTATTAGGTCGTGCAGTTGTGGTTGTGCATGATCTGGTCCTAAAGTGTTCTGTTGCGAAGTCCTACTGCCCATTGTTATCCTAACCGTGGAATATTAGCTTGCGCAGTTGTGGTTGAGCAGGTTGGAGTTTTAACACGTCAGTCTAACACTCAAAGCCTCGAAAAAGACACTTTTTCGCCCGTTTTTGGCCCATAGCATCTATGCGAGTAAAGCGATCGGGATGGTTAAACGTTAGGACCAACAACTAGACCCTAAATGGAGTCTATGTGCAAAAGAACGGGTTTTTTAATTCAATTCTTAGGCTTTTCATGGCCCGGACGGCGGACGGACATTTCAAATTTAGATTCTATGCACCTTGTGCACCTTGAAACGTAAAGTGACAAAGTTTGAGGGGGGGTTATAAAAATTTTAACATGTATCATGTTTTAGCCCTGGGGTCCTAGCGAATTTTGCGAGTCAATTTTTTTCCGCGCACGAAATTAATTACAGTGATTTCCGCCTACAACCGAGTCGTTGCTAGGGAAATGGTACTTCGTCGTTTTTCATCCCACAAAATTCGTTGACCATTCGTTCGAAAGCTCTCGATTTATCCAACAATATTATGTTAACTACGGCGAAGTGCGTGTCCAACAAACTGAGTTATGAGCATGGTTATATAAATAATTGTTTACACACAGGTGATCATTCTCAATAATTGATATTGTGAACATGATTGCAACCGCTTGTTAATTTCTGATGTTTTCATAGAATTTCGAATCAATATCGAGGAGAAAACATGATACATGGTTGAAATTTTTGGTTCTAGAACAGAAATAAGTTTAAATTTGTCTTGATAAGGCAAACATGATTAGAGATAGCTGGTTTTTGTGCACAAACATTTCAGGATTTCTCATTGGACACACTTCCAGATCAAATGCCTTCCAAAGGTGCCTTACTTATGTAAAATGTGTATCGCTGATTCAGAATATCATCACTTCGCGATTCCAAATATGGATGCGAGCCTAGCGGCAGCAAAATGAACTAAAGTAGATCCTCACTCCGATTCTCCTGTCATTGAAAATCGTATCTGTATTTTCCTATATGACCACATAGGCTTATTATTGGAAATAATAAACCAAAACGTCTGCCAAGTTGGGTGTGGCACTTTGCTTCCTCGTTTACCTATCATCTTCTTCCAACTATCATCCAAATTTAAGCGAATTCGAACGACTAGAGAGTAAAAAGATGGAATTCACGTTTGACATGCGCAGAATGAAGTATTGATTAGGCAATCATGAAACTGATAGGGGACCATCTAAAACCTAACCCGCCCATCCCCTGACAATGTCATCAATATCGGATGAAAACAGTTAAGGTCGTTACAAGGATTTCACATAGGCGCAGTAGCTATTAATGACACAATCATGTTGAAATTGATATGGTATGATCAAATCGTCATCCCCCAACTATCATCCAAATTTGAGCGAGATCAGACGACTAGAGCGTGAAAAATGGAGCATAATGGAATTTACGTTTGCGCATGCGCAGAGTGAGATATTGATCAAGAATGATGAAACTGATAGGGAACCGTCTACCCCCTAGCCCGCAAATTCCCTAAAAATTTCATCCAAATCGGATCAAAACTGTGGAAAATAAGCACAACACACAGACAGACAGACACGGAACCAAAGTTGTTCAGAATGGTCTAAAACGTAAAATGCGAGTGGAAATTTTGATTTAGGGAGACCAAAAAAAATGTTTTCCCCCGAAAGGTAGGACTCAGAAGCAAAAAGTTTGGAAGGCAGAGCACTCAAATGCTCTCTATTTAGTTATCGGAAGTTACATCCAGGACAAAGTACCAACAAATGCAACTTCTCACCTCTCAAGGCAGTGTCCAGAATCTTTGTGGCGATCGACATCAGTTTCCAACATTTAGAGCAGACATCAGCTTCTTTACAACAAGTTCGCACACTATCGTAATCTGTTATGTCAATATCAAAAATCAATTCCCGTTCGATGACTTCCAAATCAGAACCAAGCTTTTTTGATTTTGGCCTGAAAACAAAAATCTCATTAAAGATATCACATGTATTGAGCAGGTACTTCCTGAGACAGCTGCATAAACCCATTTTGTAATTACAATTATTGAGCACAGACTGGGAGGTGAACTATTTAATGTTCTTTTATGATCATAACTATTTGTTAGCTATTTCTTATTGCTAATGCTAATTATTTTCTAAGGGACTAGACTTATGTTAGACTGTAATCGATTTGGTTCTTTTTGTTCACTTAGCAGAAATAAAGAAAATTAACAAACTACACGCATCAATATCTGTGTGAATGTGTGTGCTGCGTCTTCAAGTTTATAAAGCGTGAACTGGTGGTCACTTTGTAGGGGCACTTCCTTTCATCCCTTTCTTCTTCCTCCTCCTGCAACTTCCTTCATCCCTAGAGCTGGCGTTGGGTAAACCCCACTCCCCACTTTATTTTATTTATTTATTTTTATTTGTTTAATTTAATGGTGTGCCCCCTCCGCTTTTGAGGAGAGATTTGAAAAAAAAAAAAAAAAGTGTGTGTATACGTGACAAATTTTGTCGACTATACCCAGGCCACAATTCTCAACCAATTTTCGAGATTCTTTCTTTGTTCGATCCAAATTTTAAACTAAATGTGCAACGAAACCCGGAAATTTTGAATTCCGTGATGGAAGAGGAGGAATGGCCCTCCCACGCTTATAACCGGGGGTAAAACCGAAAGAACGTGTTTTTTAAAACTAATTTCGTCGATACCACCCAGGCTACAATTCTCAACAGATTTTCGTGATTCTTATTTGGTTCGATTCTAATTTTAGTCTAGTTTTGCAACAAACCTTGGGAATTTCGGATTTGCTGGAGTGGTGGCGGGTCGAGGGGATAGCACTGCCCAAGATACAAATCTCGACCGATTTTCGTGATTCTTATTTTGTCCAACTAAGACTTTGGTTTTGTTTCAGAAGGTATATCAGGAGTTTCAAATTTCACTATGGAAAGGGCGAATGGAGGGGGTAATAGTAATAAATCATGATATTCTAACTATTCTCGTCAGATTTTCGTGATCTTTTTTGTTCAATTATGAATTTGGTCTAGTTTTAGAAAATATGTCAGGAGTTTCAAATTTCATACTGGATTTTATTATGGAAATTTACTGTCGATGGAGGGGGCTAATGGGGGAAGGATAATTCCAAGAAGCTATGATAGTTTTGATTTTACTCTTAGTTTAATCTCACCAAAATTATACACAATCCATTGATAGGACGTCCCTGCAATACATGCATTACTTACCAATATGTTTTTCCAGGGTGTTCAGAAACGAATTTATAAGTGGTTGTCGAAAATTGGCAAAGCGCGAGCGAGCATGACTAAACAACGAATAGAAGATGCCAACACACATTCCATTCAGCTCTTGGCAGCGTGGAATGTGAACTAAACCCAAGCAGGTGAAGTTTATCGTGCTAAACATAAATAATAATAATGCGACAATAGTGCAAATAGAGCTATCACTTTAAAAGGTGTTCTTCAGTTTTCGCTAAATTGCGAGTCTGTTATTTGGCATTCTGAAATTTTTTTAGCCACTGGGGAACCGTGTTTTTCTACCTGCACCGAATAGGGTACTCACTTGATATTATAAACTGCGCCAATGTCGATTTTTTCAGGGCATTTCTTCTGAAGCTCAATCTCAAAATCCCCGGGTTTGTCAAAGCTCTGATACCTGATGTAGATGTCACCGGCCAGAGTGAAGGACATCTCTCTGTTCGAGAATGTTTCAGGGCTCACTGCAAAATCACAGATATGAAACATGTAATCTACATTAATAACATTGTACATAATGTACGTACATTAAACATTGATGCAGTACCTACGCATTCACCCAGGAGAAGATCTCAACCTCTCTGACCTCAACCCTTTGTGGACCGTGCGAGGGCACAGCATGCCCAAAGCCAGTTCTTTGCTCGAATTCAACATAGAGGGCAAAGACCCCATGATATGCCTTCCCCACCTCTTCCCGTGCTTTGTGCACTCATCACCTTCTCATGTAAGCAATAAGTCACCCACAAGAGTGTTTGTGCTTGTTTTCGTTCAACAGTTCTTTATTTGGGCAGTTCAAATTATTACAAAACTTTCAAAAAAGAGTCTTTTCTGTCCTTAAAAGTTTTAGCGAATTTTTGAAGAAAATTAAGCTATTGCTCTCGCCTCAAAATTTGTAGAATGTGATTTTTTGAAAAAATTTTATGCAGAAATCCGTTTCAGGCTATTCTGAATCATATTCTGAAGTTTAACGCATTTTTTTATGTATGACTGTATGTATATATATGTATTTTGTATATATGTATGTATGTGTCATTCCAGACGATAACTGTCCGTAGAATTGTGCTAGAAACTTCAAACAAATTTTAAAATGTTGAGGCACAAAACGAAAGTTCAAGTTCGTTGGCCAGCATGATCGGATTACATCTTCGGTTTGAAATTTTCAAAAATGTAGTCAAAAATTTCAAAATAGCCTGTTTTTTGCGATTTGTTGAGCGAAATAATTTTTTCAGTATACTAACATGGGTTATATTCGGAATCAGCGTAAAATTTCCTATAAGAATATGTATCAAGTTTTCGAAAATTTCAAAGTTGAAAAATCAGTCAAAAATCGAAATAATGCCGTTCGCTAGTTGTAAAAATCGGTAATATTTGCATGAAACATTGTCCAAATTCAGATTGAACTACTCTTATAGAAGTATCTCTGTATAACCAATCCTAGAACCATGCTGTTTAAAACGTAGGTAACTAAAATTTCTCAACACGATCAATAGCGACTGAAATGTCGAAGATTTCTTCAAAAATTCGCTCATGGGGTCATGCCGCATGACTGGACTTTTATTTTTTTTATTGTTCTCCCAAGTTTTCTCCTAAGATTCCAAGTAGTTTTTACGCAGCCATTTATAAACTGTTAGTGCCTCCCAGCTGTAAGCCTGATAAATACTAGCCTCTTGATTAGCTTTGGCTTTGATACCTAACTATGAAGGAAGTACAGGGTGGCGCCCAAATGGAAATTTTCAATTTCCCTGACTTTTCCTTGACCGAACTTCAGATTCTCTGACAAAAAATATCGTATTCAAAAGTTTGTTTTTGTTTTTTCGTAATTTTATTGCACCTTTAATGCTTCTAAAACGAAAATCGTATAATTTAAAGAAAAAACAGACTACTTATATGTAGTCTATTTATGTTTAACAATGTCATTGCCTTCGAAGTGCTCAAATATCCCATGGACCAATTTCCCCTCCTTAACCCTCCTGAGAAGTCCTACCTTATGTATCTATATCTATAAAAGAGGATGTATGTATATATATATGTATGTATGTATGTTGCCTATAGACTCCGAAACCGCTCGACAGATTGTAATGAAACTTTCAGGTATTATTAGGCATGATTCAAGGATTGTTCCTGTAAAGTTTGGTGCAAATCCGTTCAAAGGGCTCTGACCCAGAGGGCATAAAAGGGTGCAGTGTCAGGAGAGCGTCGCCGTTGGAATGCCGCGGGTGGATCTTCGCCTAAGGGCGGGCTGCCGCCCGCGCTAGGATCCTCCTCCCCGGTTCCGGCGGGAAAAGATGGGCCTCGCTCCATCGGCCGAAACGAATTATAGAATTCGTGTGAATACCTTTTTTGGTTCTGAAAAAGGATTTTTGAAATATAGATGAGGGACTCGCTTCGCAGATATCTCTCCTATATCATGCGAGGGTCCTCTCACGAGCTCTGACAAGAACTCCCTTAGGAAATATATATTAATAAATGAATATTAAATAAACTAGCTTATTCTTCCATTATTTCCACCATGTTTGATAAATGAATATTTATGAAAATCTATGTCACATCAAGTTTTAGTAGGTCAAAAAAATTCTGAAGATTTTCAAATCTCAACTGCGTCAAGTAAATAGGCTTTTGAACGGTTTGGTCAACATTTTTTTTTCGTTTCAATTTGGTAGATACATTTTAGATGGATTTTGAAAAAACGTAGTCTCAGGTAATTAACAGTTAATTAACAAATTTAATTTGGGCGCAGCAACGCGCGCGGGGGGAACGCTAGTCTATATCTATAAAAGAGGATGTATGTATGTATATATGTATATTGCCTATAGACTCCGAAACCGCTCGACAGATTTTAATGAAACTTTCAGGTATTATTAGGCATGATTCAAGGATTGTTCCTGTAAAGTTTGGTGCAAATCCGTTCAAAGGGCTCTGACCCAGAGGGCATAAAAGGGTGCAGTGTCAGGTTTTAGAAATTTTAGTGGTTGTAGAAATAGTTGAACAGAAAGTACTGGTACCTTCTTGACGGCCTACTACATTTTTTTTTACATTTTATGTCTTTACTATGGGCACATAAATGAAAAAGCGTCACGCGGGGAGCGTCACGCGGTGAGCGTTACGCGGAGATTCCCTAATGATCCCACGATTCTGAGATTTTTTATGTAGCCCCTTGAGGGACTTCTGAACACAACTGACCGATCCCAGCTCAGCTGAGTGGCTCTAGAATCCAGTTTTTTCCCTAATGATTCCACGATTCTGAGATTTGGTATGTGGGCCCTTGAGGGACTTCTGAACACAACTGACCGATCCCAGATCAGCTGAGTGGCTCTAGAATCCAGTTTTTTCCCTAATGATCCCACGATTCTGAGATTTGGTATGTAGCCCCTTGAGGGACTTCTGAACACAACTGACCGATCCCAGATCAGCTGAGTGGATCTAGAATCAAGTTTTTTCCCTAATGATCCCCCGATTCTGAGATTTGGTATGTGGGCCCTTGAGGGACTTCTGAACACAACTGACCGATCCCAGATCAGCTGAGTGGCTCTAGAATCCAGTTTTTTCCCTAATGATCCCACGATTCTGAGATTTGGTATGTGGGCCCTTGAGGGACTTCTGAACACAACTGACCGATCCCAGATCGGCTGAGTGGCTCTAGAATCCAGTTTTTTCCATAATGATCCCACGATTCTGAGATTTGGTATGTGGGCCCTTGAGGGACTTCTGAACACAACTGACCGATCCCAGATCAGCTGAGTGGATCTAGAATCCAGTTTTTTCCCTAATGATCCCACGATTCTGAGATTTGGTATGTGGGCCCTTGAGGGACTTCTGAACACAACTGACAGATCCCAGATCAGCTGAGTGGATCTAGAATCCAGTTTTTTCCCTAATGATCCCACGATTGACTTAATAACAGTTTAAAATTACGATCAATAAACAAATTTAATTTGGGCGCAGCAACGCGCGCGGGGGGAACGCTAGTACAAACTAGTTTTGGGGCTCTTACTGGATCAATCCACTACTCTGCTGGGTTTTTTCTCCCTAGTTCAATACTCAGTTGATTTTTCTCACAAATGGTTTACTCTAGGTGATGCAGTTACCAGGGAAGCCAATGGCATATCCAATCACTTTTTATGTGCATCTAGCGTTGCTACTTTTGAGTAGTTAACCACAACTCTTGATAATTATTTTTGTCATTCGCATAACTCACCTATGAAATAATATGTACCTAATACGATAAAGTACGCTATTGAAGTTTGATTGTTTAGGAGTTTTAATATACCTAAAAACGTTTTAAATTATTCCACCAAGTTTTCATTTTTTCAAAATTCTCGGACATTTGGTGGTTTTTTCAAAATTTCCTGACATTTCCCGATGGAATGAATTCCCTGACAATTCCAGGTTTTCCCTGACTGTTCCAGTTGGGGGCCACCCTGAAGTACAGTTCCAACTGAGGCTTTAGTGGATCCCTGGTAATTACGAGCAAGTGCTCCATTAAGCAAGGGTGGCCACCAACGCCATGAAACAGACTAATGGAGTAAGAAGTCGACTCAACCGGTCTTCAAAACCTCCAGCATGTATTGGCGATTGTCATATGAAAAAACTCAACACTTTCACCTAGGGCCATCGACCTGAATGGGACCAAGGAGACGACCCCCACCTGAAGGTTAACCACCAAACCACGCCTGGCAACGAACTAAATCACTCGCGACGAAGTTGTGGAAACCCATTACAAAACGGAATTTAGTGGAAAAAAGTCCAGTCATGCAGCATGACCCCATGAGCGAATTTTTGAAGAAATCTTCGACATTTCAGTCGCTATTGATCTTGTTGAGAAATTTTAGTTTATGATTTTGATAGGCAAACATGGAATCAAATTATTAACACATGCACAGAGTAAACTCATCAGTTGTGATTACATTTTTTTTTTTTTTTTTTTAAAGCACCTACTACTTACGTTTTAAACAGCATGGTTCTAGGATTGGTTATACAGGGATACTTCCATAAGAGTAGTTCAATCTGAATTTGGACAATGTTTCATGCAAATATTACCGATTTTTACAACTAGCGAACGGCATTATTTCGATTTTTGACTGATTTTTCAACTTTGAAATTTTTGAAAACTTGATACATATTCCTATAGGAAATTTTACGCTGATTCCGAATATACCACATGTTAGTATGCTGAAAAAATTATTTCGCACAACAAATCGCAAAAAACAGGCTATTTTGAAATTGTTGACTACATTTTTGAAAATTTCAACCCGAAGATGTAATCCGATCATGCTGGCCAACGAACTTGAACTTTCGTTTTGTGTCCTTAACATTTTAAAATTTGTTTGAAGTTTCTAGCACAATTCTACGGACAGTTATCGTCTGGAATGACACATACATACATATATACATACATACATACATAAAATAAAGTTCCAGTCATGCAGCATGATCGTATGAGCGAATTTTCGTAGATTATCGAAACATTATATTATATTACTGTTTTGAAATTTGTTCATTCCGAGTACAAAGAAATTTTTAACCACCAATTTTATGGCAAATAAACTCGTTCCAAATCATATTCTACGAATAAAAAGAGATTTCGGATGTTTAGCAATTTTTTCAGTTTTTCAGTCGATTTTTGAGCAAATATTGATGAAATTCAAGTACATTTTTCACCATAATTTTGTGAATACATTTTTGAATGTTTTAGTTCAACGTCAATAAACCTCTTTCGACTACGATTCTGATAAAAATATAAATTTAACAGTTTTTAGACGTTTTCAGTCATTTTTAGTGATTTTTTGAGCACATTTTTTGAAATTTGACCAATTTATTGTGCTCAAAAAGTGTTGTCCAACGAACTCATCCTTTCTTTTGAAATGCTTGATTTTTTGGCGAAAGAACGAAGTTTTTATCTCAATTCTATCGAGAGTTATCGTCTGGAATGACACATACATATATATATACATATATATATACATATATACATACATATATACAGGGTGTCTCAACTTAAGTAGGCAAGACTTCAGGGATCAATTCTACAAGTAATTTGCAACAAAAAGTGTCTCTTAAAGTGTTATTTTTTAGAGGCTTCGTTTTCGAGTTATTGACGATCTAAGATTTTTTTCATGTTATCGACCTTATCTCCTAAAAATGGCTGTGAACCCATCATTCTTTGAGTATTCTCAAACCTGAGGATACCGTTGGAAAGAAAGTTAAATTTCCTATCTTTTTGATGCCAAATCATAATTATTCAAGAGAGTTAAGATACCGAAAAAAGAGGTCAAAGTACAAACTTTGTAAAATTCTAAAAATTTGGGTTTTTTCAATCTGATTCCTCCCTCCATAAAAAAATGAACAGTCGTTTGCAAGTACAGTAAAAACTTTAAAATCTTATCAGCTTTCTAACGGTATAGCCAAAAAATTGATAAAAGTAACAACAAGGAGAAAAAACGGCTTTTGAATGCGAAAAAACGTGGAATTTTTAACGAAAATCGATGGATTTCAGGAAAAAACGATCTCCCACAACTTTATGATTTAAATGTCGAATTCTACGTAATTTTTCACGCTGAATCGAATGGTGACACTTGCAGACCTCTACGACTAACGAATAAGGGCGAAAGTGCCCTTTGACCCTCGAACCTCAGAGAAGGGTCCTTTAAAAACAATTTTCGCCCTTATTCGTTAGTCGTAGAGATCTGCAAGTGTCACCATTCGATTCAGCGTGAAAAATTACGTAGAATTCGACATTTAAATCATAAAGTTGTAGGAGATCGTTTTTTCCTGAAATCCATCGATTTTCGTTAAAAATACCACCTTTCTTCGCATTCAAAAGCCGTTTTTTCTCCTTGTTGTTACTTTTATCAATTTTTTAGCTATACCGTTAGAAAGCTGATAAAATTTTGAAGTTTTTACTGTACTTGCGAACGACTGTTCATTTTTTTTATGGAGGGAGGAATCAGATTGAAAAAACCCAAATTTTTAGAATTTTACAAAGTTTGTACTTTGACCTCTTTTTTCGGTGTTTTACCTCTCTTGAATAATTATGATTTGGCATCAAAAAGATAGGAAATTTAACGTTCTTTCCAACGGTATCCTCAGGTTTGAGAATACTCAAAGAATGATGGGGTCACAGCCATTTTTAGGAGATAAGGTCGAAAACACGAAAAAAATCTTAGATCGTCAATAACTCGAAAACGAAGCCTCTAAAAAATAAAACTTTAGGAGACACTTTTTGTTGCAAATCACTTGTAGAATTGATCCCTGAAGTCTTGCCTACTTAAGTTGAGACACCCTGTATATATACATATAAAAAAGCGTTAAAATCCAGGAATCATTTCAGAATGCCTCAAAACAGATTTCGATGAAGAAAATTTTTGAAAATTTTTGGAGCCATTGCAATAGCTTTATTTTCTAAGAAAATTCGCTAAAAATGCGTTAAACTTCAGAATATGATTCAGAATAGCCTGAAACGGATTTCTGCATAAAATTTTTTCAAAAATTCACATTCTACAAATTTTGAGGCGAGAGCAATAGCTTAATTTTCTTCAAAAATTCGCTAAAACGTTGTCTATTTCCACGAAAAATAAAGAGTTACAATGTTAAATCGATTTCGACGGTTAGGCCATCATCAGTAACAAACAATTGTTTGTAACAACAACTTGTTTGTTACTGATGATGGCCTAACCGTCGAAATCGATTTAACATTGTAACTCTTTATTTTCGTGGAAATAGACAACGTTTTTCACTAAATTCCGTTTTTTTACGCCTGGCAATCTTCATAGACAATTTGTTGAGGGCGACCTGCAAACCCTCATGGGTATCTGAGAACAGGATGACACCACCGGCAAATGTCAATGCACCTACTGGCACTCAGGAGCGATATCTAACCATATTAATTTTAGCTAGCTTTTACCCAAGAGCAAGACACACACATCAGTTTACAATAGACAAAATCCAGAAATCTCTTCAAAATGTGTATTTTTAAAAACTTGAAAAAATAAAATTGAAAATTAAAAAATTCCGAAAAATTTAGAATTGACCCAGTTAGGTATGCACTGTTTACTTCTACCTTGATAGGATTTCCAAATTATTTGTAAAGGAGAGGGTTGCATAACATTGAAGTCATTTACTCTATCTTACAGAAAGGTTTATTAATATTTTTATGACGCTTATATACATTTAGGTGCTTCACTCTCCCTGAAGTTTTCTGAGATGAAGCGAGATTTGTTCCAGCCTTCTCTTCTTGTCTGCCATTCTTGGTCTATTGGTGGACGCATGAGAACTTGGTGACGCCCCAGTTTCTTTTCTCATGAGTCCATTCTTCTCAGCCTGCAGACGGTACAATTTAGGTACCAATACATTAGAGGGAGCCAATTTGCGAGTTCGTAGGGACCTTGTGCCTTCTTGACTTGGATGTTCCCAGTCTGGCTGAGGTATTTCATCCAGAAAGTGGGTGGATGTCTAGGATGATTGTAGCCTGGGAAGGTAGCAAGCTGAGGTCACGTTTTTTGATGATTTTCACTTACAACCAACACGTTTCTAGGGAAACGTAACTCCTGTGGTTTTCATCGCACAAGAATCGTTCTCTATTCGTTGGAAAGCTCTCGATTTACCAAACCATATTATGTTAACCACTGCACAGTGCGAGGCCAACAATCTGAGGTATGAGCGTGGTTGTGAGAATAATTGTTTACATACAGATCCTTCTCAAATAATTTTGTAAACATGATTGCAACCACTATTGGGACTTTCTAGTTTGAATCGACATATTCATGATCTAATGCTTTTCCCAGTAAGAGGAAAGTTTACGATTCTTTGGTTTCGAATGAAATCCCACTGATCAGCTAAGTTAGCACATCGATTCAAATTGTAGACAAAGAGGTGAATGTGCAAGAACAATTACTCAAGGATCAACTCTTCTTGAATTTGCAGTTCAGTCTGGAGGCTATGTCGCATGCAAGAAACAAAAGAACGAATGAACAAGAAGGAATGTATTAAAGGTCTTCGTCCATTATTTTCTCTTGAACCATCAACTATGTTATTCTATGTCAGAATCTCACACTGGTCAGTGGGAAGATAAACTTGATCTTAAGATGAATCTTTTTGTTCCAGGGAAGCGTTACTTGAAGTCCCAGTGGTCAGTAAAAAGGCATGCAATGAGACTCAGATGTATCTCCCTAATTTGTAAGCATCATTCAACATTCGGTAGCAACTATCATGGCGTGCCATGCTGCTGCTGTGGTAACCATTGTCATCTGAGGAAGTGCAGCTTTCCTTGTTGCTGAAGTATTGGCTAGGAAGGACCCATTAATTCGATCACCTAGGGGAAATTAGAGACAAGATCCTTGGGAAGAGTTGAAGCGAGGAGGGAAAGGAGAGGATCCATTCCATCCATCAGTACTGATGGACACTCTCACAGTCGAAGAGGTTTGATTCCACCGGCCTCATAGCTCAGCTTCGTTTGAGCTTACCAAAAGTGGAGGATAGCCCAATGCTCATCTAGAGAACTTTGAGCAATAATTTTAGTACATGAGGAGTCCGGTACTATGAAATTAAAGTACGGAATAGTACACAGAAAATCACGAGTTTTCATATCACGAATAAGGAAATTCATGTTAGTACCAATGAGCATCAAATCATCCATATGGATGTGCAAATCACATACAGTATTATTGTTTGGCATGACGAATTTTTCTACAACAAATAGTTCAGAGGTATTGTAAACAGTTATCTCTGACAAAGATTTTGGTGAATTCTTCCCAGCGAACAAAAGAACATTTTTAAAGACTCGCAAAGCCGTCTGCCCAAGTTGCGGTGCATCCAATGTAGCCAAAACATTTCCTTCAACCAAACCATAAAGCAAAATTTTCTTTCTGGACTCGATCCACACAACGACCATATCGTCAGTGAATGTTACAATTGGAGCAATGATTTCCTCATGTATGAGAGTGCTAGAATATCTCATCTCTTCCAAATCGAAGCAGCATATTGCGACACGTGGGGTTTTTATATCAACGTAATCCAATATCCCTATTTCCAAAGGCTCTTCAGAAAACGTTGACATATTTATTCCAACGACGTTATGATTTATTGAAAATGAAACTTTCATTACTGATTCTTGAGGTCCGATTGTTGGAAACTCAACTTCCCTGATTTTGTCCAGTGACTGGAGATCCCACACATGGAATACACTGTCTGGGCCGATCCCATCGTTAGTATCGCACAATATTCCGACAAAGTGCTTGCCGTTATGGTCACAGCAGGCCAGATGAGAGCAAAGACCGTTGCAGTAACAACCATGGTGTTCGTTATACCACGAAAACAGATCTAGGTCAGTGGGTATCGACTCAGAACGGTTATCCTTATCAAACAAAGCTACCAATTTCCTGGTGAAACCAGTGTGATCTTTGATAAATACTTGCATCAAAGTGTTTTGAACGATGACCAAAACACCGTTAGCTAGTTTAAAAAAATCTGGGTCATTGTCACAATCGTCGATATAAGCGTAGCTAAAAGAACTCTCCAAGTATGGGGTTTCAACTATATTGTGCACATTAACTGTATATTCTTCGGAAAGTTCTAGAAGAACATTATAATCAGTTTCGAAGCTATGCGGGCCAATGTCGGCCAACGCTACTTCCATATATTGGCCAGTTCGCCAGTTATTCTTAAAACTATCATTCAAATATAAGAACCGCATCCTCCAAGCACACAGAGGAACCAAATTGTTCATTTTTTCGTTATGACAGTGTTTAAATTTGTGAATCGGAGGAAATGACTTAAGTCGTTTAGCAGGGAAGTTACCCCTAGTAAGGGATTCCCACACTCTGTCACTATTTGAGGCGTTCCTCCATCCCAAACACACTAGAGAACATGAAAGCACATCGCAGAGATCTAAATTTAGCAACACAAGTTCAAAAATCTCGGGAGGTAAGCCTAGATGGTTGTCAGTGGCCATTTCGTTAACAGGTATTCACAAAACTAATCATTGTGAACAGGCGCGAATTAAGCACAGTTTTCCTCAAGTGCTACCAACTAAGACTGAATTTCCGTAGATCGATAAATTTTATATCAAGCCGTCATACATATAATTTCCCAAGAATAACCCATTTTTATCAAATGTAACCTCTAGGTGTAATATTACATTATCGAATCAGACAGAAGAATAATCTAATCTTGAGATGAAACCCATTCAAAGCAAATAACAACTTGGTTGGGAACTCGAGTTGGTGTGGTGTTGAAACTCATCAGTTGTACGCAAATCATATATTTATCCAGCGTTCGGAGCCCTTAACGCTTACATAATAAGAAAAATTAAGGTAATTAGGTACCTATAATACAAACAACTTACCATTGCCGTAGGACAGCCATCGTGTAAATGCTTCGTATGGGAACAGACGTTTGTAGTATACTGACAACAGTTCCGGGAGAGATTCCGGTGAGAACTTTCCCATTTCAGATACCTAGTCTTATCGATTTGCAGTTAAATATAAAAATATAATTAGATAACTTCAAAAAACTTGAAAACTATGAAAAATGTAATGCTAATGATAACAATATGCTTGACCTTCTTATCAAAAGTTCCCGCGCTAATAAGAGATACAGAGTAGCCAACATTCTCGCAAAAAAAAACTACGGATCATGGATCTTCCTTCATTGCTTGTGAGCAAGGCCCTACAACTGTACGTGGATCTCAGACGCCACCAAATGCAAATTGAAGAGAGCATTGGCGGACATATTGGGGTCAACTTCATGCACCCTTTTTGAATTGAAATGCTAGCTAGTTTGTGTATAAGTGTTCGTAGAAAACTAGTCTGAAATAATTAAAAACGTCAATTATTATGACGATAACACAGTTTGTAAATGAATTTTATGCAATATTTTCAACAGAGACAAACTGTGGGAGCTGCTTGTCTTTGGAATATCTAACCAAATATACGACGATTTACAAACTTATTTAGGCCACAATTCTCGTCCAATTTTCGTGATTCTTTTTTTGTTCAACTATGAATGTGGTCTAGTTTTGGATCTTATATCCGGAATTTCAAGTTTGATTATGAAAAAGGGAATTTGCTGTCGGTGGAGGGAGTTAATGGGGGGTGGGGGGTGGGGGTGGTTCGAGAAGTCATGATATGGTATTTGTTTTTTCTCTTATTTCAACTCTCACCAAATATATATAAAATCCATTTCTGAGGTCGTCCGTGTAATGTATGCATTACTTACCAATATGATTTATGTAGTTTTGCGTAGTGGCGATATTGTATTTTTCATACCTACTGTACTTATAATAGTTAGGGCATAAGTTAGTTAGGTATTTTAAAGTGAAAGATCCTTCCATTATTCAAAAGCAATTATCTCAGAACCAACCATTCTTCCAAAGTAACAGAAGAATTGCTCTGCATTTCAATATTGAGACAATATCTTGTACAAGACACAGTTTTACAAACACCATGGGTTCACCTGGATGGGGCAAGGAGTATGATCAGAGGAGCTGAACAATTGAATAAATAAATAAATAACTTCTTCATGACACTTTCTATGTAATTATATTATTTTCATTTTACATACAATTCTGTCAATACAATATACAATAGTACGATACAATGTCAATACAAAAAACAATTTCATACAATTCTCTCAATTTCTTGTTTAAAGGAAATCTGTGGAAAAAACAAAACAAAATTTAGATTAATTTGAAACTTTGTAGCTCATGCATATTAATAAGTTAGTAAAAAGAAAATTATTATCATCTACAATAGGTACTGCTTTACATATCAAGAGGCCTACAACGACCAAAATAATCTTTAGGAAATCGTGAAAATCTATACTTACTTGTGAAATGAGAGTTTGCAGTCTTCAGTTTTGCGATTTATGCAGTTAAATGCCGCACACACTTTAACCATTGTGCATTATCAAAGAAATTTTATGAGTAGATGAACTATAATACAATCTTCATTTCACATAAATAAACGATGTTGCCCCCAATATGGCCGACTACAGACCGTTCAATTTGCAACGCGACGAGTGGGTCTAGTTTACTATTACAATGTCATTGCTTGGGAGGGATCCTCCAAAGAGGAGAGGAAAGAATCGGGGGAACCATAAATCATGAGCTGTTTTCTGAAAAATTCGCTAGTAGCGCTAGCATCTTGAGACAGTTACTTGTTGAGTGACTTGTCTGGTGCGCATTTCGACAGTATCAATAAAATTTTGTAAAAATCGATGACAGCCTCAACGGATTTAGTTTCTACACGCGGAGCTGAGAATTTGGGCTCCAAGACACTCCGAAAAATCTAGGGAAAACCTTGGAAAATTCACCTTAGAAGGATCCGAATTTTGCCAATCTTCCTAAAAGAGGGCGAAAGCTAAGGAAGTCTTAGCGGATTTAGCGAAGTGAGAATTTGGATAGGTACCAAAGCATCAAGGAAAACCTAGGGGAAATTGCCCAGGAACATTTTCATTTTGCCAGGCACTCCGGATTGATGTGAAATCGGTTACAGTCTCAGTGGATTCAGATTCTACACGCCTAGCTGAGAATTTTGATAAGAAAATATCTCGTAAAATCAAGGGAAATTTGCAATGGGACATCCTGAATTAAGCCAGTCTTCCTGAACGAGAGTGAAATTCACGAAAGTCTCATATTTTAATCACCAAGCTTTGTATTATAACACCGAGAAAATCTTGGAAAATCACCCTCAAACATTTCTCATGTTGCCAGTGATTTCGAAACAATTCGAAATTGATACAGTCACAGAGGATTTGGATTCTATTAACCGATTTGAGAATTTTGATTCCGAAAAATCTGGGAAAATTACCCTGGAACATTTTGCAAGTCGCCACAAAATAATGCAAAATTGATGACATCTCGGGAAAACCAAGAGACTGTAGGTACCTACTTTTAATCGATTTCGCACTATTTTGGAGCGACTGAAAAATTCGGAATATTCCAGGGCAATTTTCCCAGAATTTTTTGTATCATCATTCTCAGCTTGACGATGATAGGCATCAATTTCGCCCTATTTTAGAGGGAACGCCAAAATCCAGGATGCTCTAGTGCGAATTTCCCCGCAGTTTTCCGGTACGTTTTGGGTATCAAAACTCAACTTACTGTGAAGAGACTGTCATCGATTTCGCCTTCATTTAGATAAACTGCAAGCTCTAGAACTTTCTAAGGCGAATTTTTCGATGTTTTCTGGGAAGTTTTGGTATCAAAATTCTCAGTTCGGCGTGTAGAATCTAATTCCTCTGAGACTCCCATCGATTTTTTTAATGATACCCCATCTTAGCGAGAATATCGTGAGCCTATATACTGTTCTTCATATAGTACACCGAATGGTGACAAGTAACTATCTCAATTCATTCTACATATAGGTAGGTACCTATATATATATATATTGAACGATAAGCCAGCGCAACCAGATTCTTCAAAATCCAGCTCTATTAATAGTTCTCCCGATCCTCTTCTAAGACTTAGTAATATTAGATCGTGATGCAAAAGAATGATGTTGATTATCGGCTATTCCATGAAAAAATCGAGACAAATTTTGCAACGACTTGGAATTCAAATTTGAAAATTTTTTTTCTGCATTAAAACTTATCGTTTTGGGGCAACAGTTAAGCATATTCAAATTTCGGTTAAAATATTAAAATTGTAGATGAATATGAAAGATATACACGGTGGCCCACACCCATTACCTGTCTATTGGATAGTTGTGGAAGGGAGTGTTAATGGTCCTTTTTACGTAGGTAGGTACCGTAGGATGGGGTTACTTCAGACCACGTTTTCAGGTTTTTTTGAGATTTCTCTGTCTGTATCTCTTCAATCGATTTGGCCTATCAATATGTCACACCTGATCTATTCACCGTCATATTCCCATTTCAAAATTTAACATTCGAGCATTAGGAACCCATGAAAAACAAAGGTAAGAGTGGTATAGTCATTACCCCGCGTGGGGGCAACTTCGGACCACTTACGTTTTTTCACTCAAATAATCAAGAAATGAAGCCCTTTCTCGATATTACCCCCGTCTTTTGCTACCAGATGGGTTCTCTCACCTATTACGACAAAAATATTTCATTTTTAAACATTTACCTATTCCATACAAAACAAAACCAGAAATGAGCTGCCTTAAGAGCTGCCTCTAAAGTGTCTTGGGTAGGTATAATATAAGTAGGTAACGGCCCCCGACTTTCTTTCGGTACTTTCGTGGCATGCCTGTAACACATGGAAAACATTGAAACATGAGTAAGCTCAATCAAAATGAGAAAAACACGAAAAAATGCGGTAAAACACAAAAAATCGGGTGGTCGAAAGTTGCACCCCAAAGTCGCGACTTTTAGTTTTTCGTTGCTGGAAAATTAACTAACAACTAGATAAAACTTCTGATTTCTCAGTTAAATTCCTCATATAATTTTGAAGAAGTATGTGAACTTACCTTTTCGGAAAATCTAGCGGAAATATGTAGCTGCAGGCACACTATAAACACAACAGGAAAATGTGCTGAAATAGCTGATCACAAAAATGTGAAGAAAACGATGATATAAGCGATGTCAAGAAACTATCTTCAGGTTTCATGTAGGTTTGAGTAATGCGCTACCTATTGGGACCTTAATGAACTTCCTAATTTCATTTCTATGGCCGGTAGAGGGCTCTGCGCCTGCAGCGCTGGTCTGAAGTTGTACCACCTGATAGGAAGTAACCCCATGTTACGGCTATCTAGATCTGAAACATGATTACATTATTGTGCAAACGCCAAACATGCCCAATGTGCACTAACTCAAGGGTGCCCACAGGGGGGGGGGGGGGGGGCACGACGCAAACTGCGTCGTTAAAATTTTGGGGGGGGGGGGGTTAGAAAAATGAGTATTTTTTTAATTTTTTATGAACAAGCAATAAGATTTATACTTACAAATTAATTAATTACATTTGTAAAATAAGAAATACAACATTCTTTATCACATCAGTGTATCATTTACATTACCTATTTAATAAATATTTTAGTTGGGGGGGGGGGGGGGGGGTCAGAGTTTGGGGGGGGGCACCCCTGACTAACTTTGTTTTTCAAATAACCCCCAATTTTTTCGGAATCCACAAGAAATTATTAAAAAAAACTCGGCGCTCCGCGCCTCGCCAGGGGGCAAGCCCCCTGGACCCCCGGTTACCTCTATTTACATACTTCGGACGAAATTATTGAAACACAGAATGTGTTTGCGTTGTCGCGCAACCAAGTGACAACCAAACAAGCGTCATTGTTTACTATTCATTTATAACATCAATTTATATAGTTATAGTATGAAACTACGAAAAAAAATACGAAATAAATTCATGATAAATCAAGAGCGATTTATCAAGTAAATGTCCTAAAGAGGCTACATACGAAATTACAG
Organism: Adelphocoris suturalis; assembly: GCA_030762985.1. Classification (NCBI taxonomy): domain Eukaryota; kingdom Metazoa; phylum Arthropoda; class Insecta; order Hemiptera; family Miridae; genus Adelphocoris; species Adelphocoris suturalis. The sequence continues at coordinate 12,914,832 of CM061048.1, read as the reverse complement.
CTTCCTAGAGTGTAAAGTATAGAAATTAGCTTTAAAAGCCACTCATCTGATCCCGACCCTGGACATCGTCAAGTAAATGTCCTAAAGAGGCTACATACGAAATTACAGCATCCTAGAGTGTAAAGCATAGAAATTAGCTTTAAGAGCCACACATCTGATCCGGACCCTGAGCATCGTCAAGTAAATGTCCTAAAGAGGCTACATACGAAATTACAGCTTCCTAGAGTGTAAAGCATAGAAATTAGCTTTAAGAGCCACACATCTGATCCGGACCCTGAGCATCGTCAAGTAAATGTCCTAAAGAGGCTACAAACGAAATTACAGCTTCCTAGAGTGTAAAGTATAGAAATTACCTATTCAAATTATTTAACCTCCGCTTCACAAATCAAACCGTTTTCGTAATACTCAGATCACCTGCTATGAATCAAATCATCGAAACACAAGCTCAATGAAATCATCAGAAATTAACAAGCGGTTGCAATCATGTTCACAATATCAATTATTGAGAATGATCACCTGTGTGTAAACAATTATTTATATAACCATGCTCATAACTCAGTTTGTTGGACACGCACTTCGCAGTAGTTAACATAATATTGTTGGATAAATCGAGAGCTTTCGAACGAATGGTTGTGGTGAAATCCACCCCCTCTTGTCAACAGCCCTTTTCAGGGCTACCAAAAAGAGGTAGGCACACCACAAAAATATTTACAAGACGTCGAGTTATAACTCCGTCAAACAAAATATTTCACCAGAGAGAAAATACGAATTTCTCTCTCAAAAGTGAAATATTAACTAATAACACACAAGGCGACCTCCCTAGACACTTACTGGGCGAGAGAGATGCGACAAGTATCTCGAACCAAGTCGCCTTGAACGAGAAAACTCAAACAGAAAATCAAACGTCCTCTAAAACTAGCAAGGACAATTCAAACAAGCCTACTCGCCAATCAGAAACACTGATTACACGAGAGACAATAGGCGAACCAACCAAGAGGCGGCAAGCAACCACCTCTGGTCCAGCAGCCTCCCCGGGGACCCCGTCTGAACAACTGACGCAGAGAAAGCACCCGAGGTCCCCGGCTAAACTCAAGGTCGTCGGCTCCGCGACGGACGCTCGTAAGCACCCCGGAGGACCAGCTCAGCTATCATACTCGCAGATACTGAGAAAACAATGTGCGAGCCAATGAGATTACACAGTCGAATTAATGAAATTAAGCGGACCAATCAGGAGGCGGCAGGGGGCGGCCACCTCCCTATAAATACCCCGCTCGGAGCCTCCGAAATTCATTCTACTCTCCGCTCTCGACGACGACACCTCGAAGTACGAAGATTTCTACACGCTCTACGCTGACGAACCTTCTGCATCCCGAGTTCATCTCAAGAACGGCTTCCTACTGCTTTCTACAAGGCCTACCTTCTCTCCACACAGATCTCGCATTGGCATCTACGAGTCCAGTGATTATTCATCCTGCTCATTGCCCAACGTAGTTCATCTGTCAGGACGCCACCCGGTACATCTATCGATATTCTCTTTAGATCGTACGCCCGAGGGACGTTCCGAGCCGTATCACCCGGGTTTCGTAGCATTAGGCTCGTCACCGACCGCCGGGATACGCCGGTAAATTACTCTGCTCATCCGCTCTAATTTACCGTCCAAGGAAGTCTTTTTCAAGACTACAAGGTAGGACCCTGACATACGAGCAAAGGAAAGACGCTCTGTCAAGCGAGTCCACCTTCCTAAACCCTCTATTTCTGTACATAGAGGCATCGAAACGAGCTAATAACTCGACTATTTCGATGGAACGTCGGCCGTCTTATTTCCTCATGCAAGGGGAGGCAGACGACGGCGAAGCCGGGCCTCTTAGCCCCCGTAGCGCTCCCTACAGGCTACCCGGCCAATCCGCCGGTCCAAGCGACGGCGCAAGGCTCGATCCTCACGACGAGATCGCCTTCTCACCTAACGTATTCGTTAAAGAAACGTTCGATCAAGCCTCGCCTATACAAAAGATCGAGGATACCTTTCAGACCCGCTCTGAAGTCAATCATTACGATTCGACCAAGCTGTCCGAATACCCACGATATTCGACGCAAGCCTACCCGGCCGATCCGAGTGTCAAATACACTCCAAATGTGCAAAAAACGAAGGATACTTTTCAGTACCTCAACCAAGCTCAACATATTCCTCCTACAGATATAAATCTTAGGCCGGAATATTACAAAACGGCTCAGTACCAAACTGATCGAACCCAGCACCCACTATGCGAGCCCAGTGCTCCACGCGGCTGCGACACGAACTATCTCTCAGTTCATCCCGCCGAGCAAGCTGACCTTGACGGATCCGCCCACATTCCTTACAGGAATAACACGGGGACTAACCCGCATAATCAGAATATAAATGTCCCACTTGGTCTACCGACGCCAAGTAAAACATATATAAATCCACTACAAATGGTGACCCCGCCTTTGAACAGGCTTAACACGGAGCATTTCGTTCCCTCTTATGAAGCTAGTGGATTTCAGGGAACCACTGCGGGCGTGCGACCCCCGCCGGGCCTCTACGCCCCACATCTCATGCAACAACCCTCTGCACAAAGTGGCTTTCGAGCACTTTTAGAGGAGATGGGAGATTATCAAAAACCAATCTTCCAAAAGAAGAATATCGATCGTGCACTCGCCGAGTTCGATCAATACTGCGTGCGAAAACACCTGAGAACGCAGAACGAATGCTTCTCAGCTATATACAAGTGGGTACCAGAAGAAATGAGGGAAGCTATCGACTCAGCTTACCTCACGGCACCCCACGCACCCTACGAAGAGGCCAAACAGCGCCTACAGCGAGAATATGGGTTGTCCTTACAGGACAGGCTCCTCGCACTCGAGGACCCCGCATCTCTCGCCAAAAAACCCAGCACCAAGTACCACGAAATGTACTCTAAAGCTGTTGGGTACTTTTCAGAGGCTCTGATCACTCAAAAGTGGATCGAGACTCTACCCATCGAAGCACGAGGTATGGTCGCAGCTCAGCCTACCACGACCGCCCGGCTCGACCTAGCTGATACGCTACACGCGTACAAAACAGAGAATACCTCTCTAAACATACGAGGAGTAGAATCTACTCCGAAACCCATGAAAACTGGTTTCAAAAAGGCCCTCTCACAACAAGCTGAGTTCAAACCCCAACCAGTAGAGAGTAGGCCTCACAAACCGACGGCCTATGTCTGTCGAAACCACGCACGTTTCGGTAACGAAACTCGCAAATGTGCAGACCCAGAACACTGCACTTGGAAGGCAAACACTGCTTCCAAAACTAGCAAAAAGGCAGCGACTATAAGCCAGCCTAAAACCTGGGTTTCAAACGAAAATACTCAGAGATCGGTACAAGAAAGTACCGTTCCAACCTCCGACGTAGAGAGTTCGGAAAACGAATAACTGCCAGTGTATCTGAGCCTATACACCGGCAGTCTACTGAGTATAAAAGGCTTTTTTTCAAGTGCAAACTAAATGGCACTGAATTTCTCATCGACACGGGAGCAGAAGTGAACATTCTGCCCCACAATGTCACAAAAAAATTGGGCTTAAAAATTCGTAAGTCCAACGTTAAGCTCACAGCAGCTAACGGAGCCCCTATAGACACACTAGGGCGAGCTGACACGACAATTAACATCGGCCTCGGAGACATGACCACCGATTTTATGATCACGAAAGTTGATCTAGCGATCCTAGGTATACCATTCCTCGAGTCTTGGGATATCGGAATACGGGTCAAACACAAGTACATTTATAAAGATAAAATAAAGAGCTATGCCGATCAAAAAATAGCTGCAGTCATGAACAAAAAATTCACTGACGAACAAATAGCAGCTACTATCCCTCATCGTGACAATAACCCTCAACCAGAGGACGTGCAAATCACGGAGGACGAAAACATTCGCTCTATCATTGACAAATACAATGATAAAATGAGCAAACTTCAAGGAAAGTGGAAAAACAACGGGGTTTACCACCGTATAACCACGGAAGGAACACCAGTACACTTCCGAGCAAGACCCATGGCGGGCGAAAAACGGGCTCAAGTCAAAAGTACTTTTGAAAAAATGCTTTCAGAAGGCATAATTGCACCATCAGATTCCGAATGGGCATCCCCGTTACACTGTGTGCCAAAAAAAGACGGGTCATGGAGAATCACCGGCGACTACCGTTTCCTAAACGCGAAAACGAAGAAAGACGCCTACCCTCCTCCTCACATTCGCTCTTTCCAAGCGAATTTACATGATACACGAATCTATTCGACAATAGATCTAAAATCGGCATATTATCATATTCCGATGCACCCAGATGACGCTCATAAAACTGCAATTATTACACCTTTCGGTCTTTATGAGTTTAAGAAAATGAGCATGGGTTTGGCCGGAGCGGCTCAAACATGGCAAAGATACATGGACAGCATCATGCGAAAATTTGATTTCGCATTTGTATACCTAGATGACATCCTGGTGGCTTCTAAAAATTATAAAGAACACATGAACCACCTCAAACAAATTTTTGACAAGCTAGGGGAACACGGACTTCGAGTAGGTTTTGATAAATGCATTTTTTCAAAACCTACCGTCGATTTCCTAGGTTTCACTATCTCGAAAGAAGGGATAATTCCTAAACGAGATAAAATAGAAGCCATAGAACAATTTCCTAGGCCAATAGACGTACGAAGTCTACGCAGATTCCTAGGTATGTGTGGTTTCTACCGAGCATGCTCAAGTAAATTCGCTCACACGGCACAACCTCTGTATGACTCCATTCAGTCAAACAAAAAAAATGACAAAACACCTATCGAATGGACATCAGAGAGAGAAAAAGCTTTCAACAGCTTAAAACAAGCAATGATTAAAGCTACATTACATAATATCGCTCATCCACACCCTACAGCAGAGTGGAGATTAGTCTGCGACGCATCCGACACACACATCGGAGCAGCACTAGAGCAGGAAATTACAGACAAACACGGCTCGAAATCTTACCAACCATTGGGATTTTTCAGTAAAGAAATTCCGGAACAATGGAAGAATAAAGCATCATTCGACAAAGAGATGTTCGCCGTTTACCAAGCTTGCATTCATTGGCACAATGACTTGGACGGCCGATCTTTTCATATTTGTTCAGATCACAAGCCTCTGCTAGGCACGATGCTTAAGAAAAATGCACATTTTTCTAAAATGAGATTAAGATGGCTAACATACATCTCTCAAATGACGAGTGACATTCGTCATATACCCGGAGAGAACAACGTCGTCGCCGACGCACTCTCCAGACCCTTCGATCCAGTTGAAATTCAAACAAAATCGATTTCAACCCAAACTGACGAGGGTCCACCCATAGCCGAAATTTCGCAAATTACGGCTGCAATAGAGTGCAATCTTCTACTGCACATTTCAAATGCACAAATTCGTTCTCCTCCTAACGCAGAGGACAAATTGAAACTCACACGAGTCGAATTTCCGCAAGGAGAAATTTGGTGTAACCTAGACCTAGGACACCCAAGACCTTATATTCCAAACGAAATAAGGCAAGAAATAATCAGCCAAATTCACAATTTGGGACACCCAGGTATACACTCTACAGTGTATAAAGTTAAACAAAGATATTTTTGGCACGGACTCCGTGCAGATGTCTCCAACTGGGTCCGAGCGTGCGAGACTTGCCAACGAGCAAAAATCACTCGCTCCGTGAAGCTCCCTTACTCCGAATTTGAAACGGCTAACAAATTCTCACATGTACACGTTGACATTACCGGACCTTTACCTTTAGCTAAAGGAGGGAAACGTTACATTCTAATGATGGTCGATAGAGCAACGGGTTGGCTAGAGGCAGTCCCTCTTAACAACATCGAAACAGCCACGATCACAAACGCCTTTATCAATATTTGGGTAGCTTCAAAAGGCGTACCTAAATACATCACAAGTGATCAAGGCACACAATTCGAATCAGATCTATTTAATTCCATTATGGAACGTCTCGGAGTAAAACATACCCACACGTTACCATACAAACCGTCAACAAACGGAATGGTAGAACGCAGAAATAGATCTCTGAAAGAGGCTCTCAAAGCACAAAACGAAAATTGGCTCGACGCCCTACCAAAAGTACTACTCGCCATGCGTACGGCAGTAGACCCAGCAACGGAAACTACACCGTTCCAAAAAGTTTACGGAATTGACGTACCACTCCCAGGAGACATTTTCGTAACTTCTACAAACCTTTCGGAGCCTCTCTTCTTCCGGCCTACGCATATTAAACATAATAATACGAAATATGCCGTAAACATGCCCAAAAATTTGGATACATGTACACATGTCTATATCAGAGTGCCCACACAGCTCACCTCTCTGCAATGTCCTTACACGGGACCATTCAAAGTGGTTAAAAGAGATAAGTTTTCGGTTACAGTGCAAATTGGCGAACATACAAAAAAAGTTCCCAAACAGCAAATAAAACCAGCTTACACTCTAAAAACAGACGAAGCTGTGTCACTAAACAAAAATCAGGCAGAAAATAAGGAGGAGACTCCCCGAAAATCTGCCAGAAGGCACGTCCCCTCTACCAAATTCGACGAGAGATGGGTGACGGCGCTCGAAACACCCCAGCCGGCGTCGTCGTTAATAACACGACGTCTTAGGGGGGCGCCTGTGGTGAAAACCACCCCCTCTTGTCAACAGCCCTTTTCAGGGCTACCAAAAAGAGGTAGACACAACACAAAAATATTTACAAGACGTCGAGTTATAACTCCGTCAAACAAAATATTTCACCAGAGAGAAAATACGAATTTCTCTCTCAAAAGTGAAATATTAACTAATAACACACAAGGCGACCTCCCTAGACACTTACTGGGCGAGAGAGATGCGACAAGTATCTCGAACCAAGTCGCCTTGAACGAGAAAACTCAAACAGAAAATCAAACGTCCTCTAAAACTAGCAAGGACAATTCAAACAAGCCTACTCGCCAATCAGAAACACTGATTACACGAGAGACAATAGGCGAACCAACCAAGAGGCGGCAAGCAACCACCTCTGGTCCAGCAGCCTCCCCGGGGACCCCGTCTGAACAACTGACGCAGAGAAAGCACCCGAGGTCCCCGGCTAAACTCAAGGTCGTCGGCTCCGCGACGGACGCTCGTAAGCACCCCGGAGGACCAGCTCAGCTATCATACTCGCAGATACTGAGAAAACAATGTGCGAGCCAATGAGATTACACAGTCGAATTAATGAAATTAAGCGGACCAATCAGGAGGCGGCAGGGGGCGGCCACCTCCCTATAAATACCCCGCTCGGAGCCTCCGAAATTCATTCTACTCTCCGCTCTCGACGACGACACCTCGAAGTACGAAGATTTCTACACGCTCTACGCTGACGAACCTTCTGCATCCCGAGTTCATCTCAAGAACGGCTTCCTACTGCTTTCTACAAGGCCTACCTTCTCTCCACACAGATCTCGCATTGGCATCTACGAGTCCAGTGATTATTCATCCTGCTCATTGCCCAACGTAGTTCATCTGTCAGGACGCCACCCGGTACATCTATCGATATTCTCTTTAGATCGTACGCCCGAGGGACGTTCCGAGCCGTATCACCCGGGTTTCGTAGCATTAGGCTCGTCACCGACCGCCGGGATACGCCGGTAAATTACTCTGCTCATCCGCTCTAATTTACCGTCCAAGGAAGTCTTTTTCAAGACTACAAGGTAGGACCCTGACATACGAGCAAAGGAAAGACGCTCTGTCAAGCGAGTCCACCTTCCTAAACCCTCTATTTCTGTACATAGAGGCATCGAAACGAGCTAATAACTCGACTATTTCGATGGAACGTCGGCCGTCTTATTTCCTCATGCAAGGGGAGGCAGACGACGGCGAAGCCGGGCCTCTTAGCCCCCGTAGCGCTCCCTACAGGCTACCCGGCCAATCCGCCGGTCCAAGCGACGGCGCAAGGCTCGATCCTCACGACGAGATCGCCTTCTCACCTAACGTATTCGTTAAAGAAACGTTCGATCAAGCCTCGCCTATACAAAAGATCGAGGATACCTTTCAGACCCGCTCTGAAGTCAATCATTACGATTCGACCAAGCTGTCCGAATACCCACGATATTCGACGCAAGCCTACCCGGCCGATCCGAGTGTCAAATACACTCCAAATGTGCAAAAAACGAAGGATACTTTTCAGTACCTCAACCAAGCTCAACATATTCCTCCTACAGATATAAATCTTAGGCCGGAATATTACAAAACGGCTCAGTACCAAACTGATCGAACCCAGCACCCACTATGCGAGCCCAGTGCTCCACGCGGCTGCGACACGAACTATCTCTCAGTTCATCCCGCCGAGCAAGCTGACCTTGACGGATCCGCCCACATTCCTTACAGGAATAACACGGGGACTAACCCGCATAATCAGAATATAAATGTCCCACTTGGTCTACCGACGCCAAGTAAAACATATATAAATCCACTACAGTGTATAAATTCAAAGTTTTCTATATGCTTTCCCTAGGGAATATATGAAATAACTAGGTATTATGTAAAGTAACGAAACACCGATCGTTAAAGTGTAGAATCGACTGCTTTTCTTGGAAAGTCACTACTAGAATGATATTATTCAGGGGAAATGAAAGGATTGAAGAATTGGCATGCATTTTCATTACTAATATGTAATTCGTCGAAATAATAGAGTAAGGTAGGTAAGTAATATACACGTCAGAAATCAAAAATTGTGAAATCACTTATTTGAACATGGGTTGCTTTGATGGCATTTTGAGTTGCATCTGTTTGAGGTGCATTTTGTGGTGCAGTGGCACCGGAAAAATCCTTGCCAGTCCCCAAGAGCTTGGGCGGTCGCCACCGATCAAACGGATGCTTCAGTTTGAGGTATTTCACTGGCATCCAAGAATCTTTCTTCGCAAACGCTGAATGACCCTCAACCTCCGACTCCTCAACGAAATCCCATTCATACTTGAACCCAATAATATTATTATACACTTTCACGGCTGGCCTCCTGTTATTTTATATAATAACTAGTTAAAGTGTCTAATTCGAGAAATTGCACACTTTAACTGGTCTCCGTAGTTATTCTATATACTAACTAGTTATTTTATATACTAACTGATTTCACACTTTAACGGTAACATATATACGCGCAAAATGTGAAATAGGTTTCAAGTTTTTGGACATTCATTTGCCACATGTGATTCTTGAATGAGGGATACTTTTCACGTTGAATCACATTCCTTTCTAAAGGGGCATGAGAAGCTCGAGTTGGAGCCCAGCACGTAAACAAGGACCTTACTGATTTGCTTTTCTTTTGTTGCGTATAGAGGCAGCCATGACAGAGACGTGTTTTTTAAATTTGTTTTATTGAAATAATTGTTTATTAATAATATAATTCTCATTTTTTATCAGTATTGACGAGGTTGATGGTGTGAGGAACGAATTGTATGGCGAAAAAGGGTGACACAAGGTATTAAACAAGGGGAAAGTTATGTCCTTCGCCCCCTAGAACTCCTAGGCGGACCTTGTTAGTTCGGAGCCCCATTGTGACAGTAAGAGTTCCAGTCATGCAACATGACCATGAGTGCAAATTTCCATAGGGTTTTTCTATCATATTTGTGTCTAGAAATTCATAACTTTTGTAACATGATGGCGAAAAACCGTTTCTAAATATTTTTGGCTAGTCCATAAGTAATAATGGCAGTCCATAACACTCTAAACACGCTGGTGGCATCTAACAATTATCGTTACTAACGAGATTTTCAACCATCTGATGTTAAATCGGGTAATAAGGGTCACCTCTCAACTTTAACGTGGATTTTCAACCTGAACGAGAAGTGTTAAAGTTTTTCCTTTTCGCCATTTTATGGGTCTTGGGGCCATAGTACGGGTATATTGTATCGGCCTGTCCTCATTCACCAACATGGGAGAGTATATATTTGTTGTTATCGGGTGACCCTAATTTCACACAGAGTTGTGATACTAGGGTCACTCATGTTATTTCAGTCTATGACACTTATAACACAATGTGTGGCATACAAGAGTCTCTAGTTGGGCTTTTAAAAAAGGAAACGCAAAAAAAAAAAAAAAAAAAAAAAAAAAAAAAAAAAAAAAAAAAAAAAATTCAATAAAATAATGCCTTGAACTCAAATAATTTGAAAAAATTCTTTATTCGGCAAAAATCGCACTTCAAATCGAAGTAGTTGTTTGAACTATTTCTTTCAACTAGTTGTTACAGAGGTAGATAGGTAAATTATTACAGCTTTATTACAAAACGCCAATTTTCATTTTTTATAACAAAATCTCATCTCAAAAGTCATGAAAAAATTGCAAGTAAAAGTCAACTAGGTAAGTAAATTAATCTCAACAGAATATTCAACTAAATAAACCACAAAGAAAAGAAAAAACCGCCAAGCCGCACTCATCGGTTTAAAACAAAAGCAAGTGTTGCAGATTAAATGTGGGTAAAGTAAAAAATAGCCATTTTTCAAATTCGAAGACACCTCGAATGCAGTATGAGGGCTAAATGACTCTCTCAATTCTCACAAATGGAACATTGTCAAAATCTTTTACAGCTGGAAACACGAATTTATTAAGGGATCCTTTCTATTTGCGCATGAACAAACAGCGAACAGGCTTTGTCATGTTTTTGTCGAATCCGACAGCCTGGCAGATGAAGTGACCCTAGTTATACAGATTTTGGAAAATTGCGTTTTTCTTATAAAAAATGGGCTTCGCTATTCACTACGGCACTTTTTGGGGGGAATCTTCTTGTGGTTTGTTGTAGATGGTACGAACATGAACGACAGGCCCCTGAACCACTCGGACCACCACGAACCAAACAAAGTTTTTTTGGTAGCGAAATTGCCGCCAAGTCCGTGATAAGAGACAAACTGTCACTAAGGAAACAATATCACTATTTCGGTCGCCAATTTGCTTAGGATCGTTTCCTATAAAGCTGGATTCACATGGAGCGGAACGAGCGTGGAAAGCGGAAGGACGGAACGCAATGTGATTGGCTATTGGGACAAAGTTGGGGAGCCATGTTGTCGGAAGGCGCGGACGGCGGTAGAAATTTGCATACTGTTTCCGTGTTCCGTCGAGCTCCGTGCAAGTGCAGTGGACAGGAATGTTGATAACAGCAAGTAGAGGTTGCAGATCAGAGAGGCTTTCAGTGTGAAAACTCTTCTTCCCGACTCCGCTGCCCCCTCCACTGTTTTTTCTACCCCGTCCTTCCGCGATCGTTCCACTCCATGTGAATCCAGCTTTACTGTCAGAATCATCTGCCACAAGTCACAAAAACAAACCGGGACGCTACCAGAAGCCAAAAATGAGAGTAGGTAAGTTTTGACCCTAATTAGACCTACGACCCTTATTACCCGATTTTACGGTACCTACCTAATTTTGTACAGGTAACGTATTTTGAAGAATATGTACCCAATACCTACGTAAAACGTAAATTTACATGATTTTTTTAAACCATGATGCCACATGGCATCAACCGTCAGTGGCAATAATCTAGGGCATCAAGCCTACACTAACGAGTAATTATCAGCACCAACTGTTTCTGAAAAGTCAATTGTTTTCCGTTTCTCGTCATCAAAGGTTATTTTGTTTTTTTTTCTCGGCCAATGAGTTTTTGTTGGGGACATGAAGGATAGAAGTTGACGTGTCAAGTTCCAGGAGACGGCTCAAATAACCCACAAAATATTACAGCCGGAAATTACCCTCACCGCTCATCAGGCCATACTAAAGTCATTTATACCTGATGGAACCCTTTTGCACGAATATATCCATCACCTTCACAAGCGATAGAACGGAAAGGGAGATTGTTTTCTAGCATGATACCACATGGCATAATTCTAGTTAAAGTGTTAATATCCAAAGTCTGAAATTCAGCTTTGGTGTGAACAGAAAATAGAGCTCACAGATCAGCAAAGTCTAAATCAAGCCCTTTGATTACCTTTTCGTCTTTGCGAGCATTGAGTGATTTGTATCACACTTTGAACAGTTCTGGATTCCTTAAACATGAAAACAAGACTGAGTGCTTTGTCAGTGCTTTCCAGCATCCAATTTCAGTAAGGGTCTGAAGATGGTGATGGACTAAAAAAGGACTGGAGAAGTAGAAGTAGGTCTTGTAACAATTTGCTAATCATATTTAACTACTCCGAGAAGAACAGCCTCTATTATCTACTGGGCTTATTTACATTTGCAAATATTAGACGATAACTGAAAACTGCAAAGCCTCGTGGATTCTATTCGTTGAACAGAATCGTTGAAGATTTGATGAATCTTGCCAATATTTTAAAATTATCGCATTATAAAAACGTGGATAAGGACAATGTGCAAAAATGTGCATTTTAGTACATGTTTTACTGTCAATATAGAGTGAACAAAAATCTAATTTCAAAACTACAATCTTTTCCAGAGAACGTTCTTGAGAAATGTCATTAAAAACAATTAAATTTGTACAGGAAAGGCAGTGAATCATTGAGGATAACTTAGTAGGTAAGCATTGGCGGCCAATATTTTGATGATTTAGGTAGGTATCTTCTCATTGAAGATATCAAGAATACACTTATTACTAGCTAAAACTGGCGGCCAATATACAATTAAGCAAAATAATGACGTATTCAATATCGAGCTGTGGAATTAGGTAAGTACCAATAAGTAACTAACTAAAAAATACTAAGTTTGTTGTCTACAAACGTTGAGCAAAATCGTTCAGGTTTTTCTACCATCATTTTAGAGACAGCTAACTATTGTCATACACCAAGTGAAATTACATATTAGAAATATATGTATTGTGATAACAATATCAAAAGTAGAATATCAATATAATGTTAAAAAATATTCTATAAGTAATCTACCAAACTTAACATTAGAAAAATATAGATTAAACCTTATCTGTGAAACGCTCAAGATCCTGCATACTGGTATCTAAACTATAAGATAGGTATCGTCTAATGGAACGGAAATACCCAATTAAGGTTATTATTTATGAAATGTTCTGTAAGGCAAGGAAGTGCAGCATCTTCTGATGATTTTGTTCACCGTGATAAGCAGATGTTGACACTAGTGTTAAGCACTTTTGGCACACAAATAAAAACAAGAGGAAGATATCACACACTGGTAACTCAAGGTTAACTTGGGGTGAATACTCAACACAACTGAGTATGAGCTATGCAGATGTTGGTATAACTCGCTTTTAGTCGACAACCAATGCTCAGGAAAATCAACCGATCAACAGCAACATTCAATCAATACAATTCACAAGTAGGTATGTATTTTTCACATTCAATTAGTTTAGCTTTAGGGGAGAGCCTTTTTCTCATTGTCGTCCTTTGGCCACATGCTAAGACAAAAGTAAGAGAGTGACATCCAAGCCACATTGGATGCTGCACCCGCAGTTTGGGGAACGGGCAGGAATATCTCCAAGAAATGCGACAATGATCGCAGCAACTACCGCGGAAATGCTGAATACCAAGCCAGAGGAGCTGATCAAATATTCAAGAACCTCATTGAACACGAGAAAACATATTAAGCAAAATGTGTTGTTGCACCACATCTTCATTAATATCCTTGAAGCATTTGACAGTGTAACAGCTATTTATCATGATGCATAACTCAAAATTGCTTATAGTTAGGAGGATGATCCTAAGGTGATTTTGTCGTTAATTCGCCAATTAATTCTAAATTCTTACAATAAGTAACGGAACTACATTGCTCAACCAACTTGACACACGTTTTTTCTACTCCTAAATGACATGATGAGATGGCAAATGATTACTCCTTGGTTCAGCTCCATATTTCTAATCCATTCACCAATTCATGACTGTTATAATGGTAACTATAGGAAAGTACTCATTATTTTGAGGTGATACTGATCGTTGTCCAAATTATGATGAAGAGACCAGGGTATAGGCTTTACTTCACACCCCGGGGTTTCCTATGGAAAAGAGTTTCAGGCACAACTGCTTATACTTACCCTCACGTTGAGGACCCTTTAATTTAAAAGAGGATTCTCCGCTTACCCTGAGTTGGAGTCATCGCATGTGAATCTTTTGCTTAAGTCATCAAATTTTTGGATTCTCTTCCACTGAATGTCTCTGAGAGAAATACATTCAATAATGCGATGGCCAAATGCCTCCATTCTGGATTTCCAGAAATGATGGCTTCTGCAAAGAAAGTGGTCAGCGGAATCCAGGGTATAGATACATCGGCATTACCTCAAGGGTGACCATTTGTATTGGCAGATTATTATCTCCGATTCGCCATGAAGTGTCACTGTGCCACTGAATGATGATGAAGAAGAGAAATGAGTGGCAACGAAAAACATCGGCAGTGGCAGTTCCCACACTCGGCACCACACTCTCCAGTCATTTCTATTTCCATTCTATTTTCATTTTTAGTCCAAGAAAAGTTCAAATCATTTATAACAGACAAAATCACAACGTTACATGCAATAGTCCATCGACGTTTCCAAGATGTCGAGAATAGACTCGATGATGAAAAAGGTGGTTTCAGGTACATTATGGGAGGCCTAAGGAAAAACACTACTATGATCAACGACAATGGGATTAAAATTTAGAAAATAAAACTTGATATAAGTCACTACCTGACACAGCATGCCAATTTTCACCATCAGTGATAATAGTTTTGAATCTGTACAGCATATGTGCATATTATGGTCTGGTGTGGTGCAGATGTAATGTCCCAAAAATAATTGATACCTCGCCAGGAGTTCAAACTTGCGTCGTTACAACTACGGGAAATTTCCCATAGTTGCAATACTCCAACGGCTGAGAGAGTTATTTTCCTGGAGTGTAACACAGTAGACACTCATGATTTGTGATTATTGAAAAAGCAAGAAGATAGTCAAGTAAGACAGGTTGGACACATGAATAGTGGAGACTGACCAAGAAAAGTCCGCCACATCACAGAGCATTCAATGAAATGGAGTTTGATGATGAGATGTTGATGTTAATCAAACAGGTGAAGTTGAGGAGCCAAACAACATATGGCATCATGGGTAAGGTATTACATTCAGTGGCAACTAGGGTCTTCCTCAAAAGCAGCTGGAATCGTAGCCATCTCTATTTTTGGCCATATCTGCAAGTTGCTGCAAGCCACTGGAAGGGGTAGAAGAAAAAGAGGATGTGCCAGGTGCAAGGAAGAAAGCACTTTTATCGGCATCTCCTCCATTCCTCTTCATTCTCCAGAGGCCTACTAGCTCTGGTGTAATGACGACTTGATTTATAATTATTAAATGCCATAAAGGTAAAGTTTTCCATAACTTGAAATTAGTGTTTTATAGGTTACCGATGTAAACTATTCGTAATCCAACGAAGGTTTACATGATGCAAAAAATATTGAGTACGAACCAAAGAACATAGAACCCTCCAATGCCACAACACCTCACTATAAATTATCTAAGGAAACATATCGATCTGAAGTGGGTGAGAAAAAACAGTTGTATACCAAGTGAGGCTCCTCTCTTCTATTAAACGACTATTTTGAATAATATTGTACACAACCAATTTAATCTTTAATTTTTTTTGGGTAAGTTTTGAATTGTCGGACGATCCGTGACAAGGTCAACCTCCTTGTCACTGAAACCCTAAAAGCTTATGGAATAAGTTTGGACTGACTACTCGTGAGATGTCTGTTTATCTGAAAGAATAACAACAAATCTGAATGTGAGCTATAGCATCCAAGAACACTAATCATTTTTTCAGAGAGCGTAGACATATATTATAAAATGTAATTAAGCCGACCCATATTTACCTTTCAATCACCCAAACCAATGCTACAGAGACAGCCATGAATCTTAAAATAGTATCAACATTAATATATCACCAATATCGACTATCTAAATAAGATACCTACTTAAAATAAAACATTATAATTATGTACTTAAAATAATACATCCAAGTTACAACCTTTTCAGAGTAAGATCGTAACTACAAAATGTTTAAGGCACACATTACAGTTCAACATGACAACGAGAAAAAAAATCAACGAACGATCAAGTCCGATCATGTATGAGTTATATAAAAGAATTTGATGTGCACTTTGAAATTGGTTTAAAAATGCATTAAAAAAGAAGATATTAAAAAGAGATCAGATAGCATTTCGTTTAGATTGCTTGACCATCATTCAAGCAGAATAAATGTTTGGTCTTTTTGTGTAACTAGTAAAATTAAAAATCAATCTGCAACGAGGAAAATGGCGGGCCTGATTTGAAAGACGAAGTTCGTGCTAAACTCGTAGCATCAGGAAGGCACTAGTGGTTGAAAGTGGGCTCGTTCACTGAAACTGTAAACATAGCGGTAAGTAGGGGGACAAGAACTCTAGTAGAGGTTTTTTATCCATGAGGTTGGCCCTCCACTGAAAGCGTATTCAAGCGACAAAGCGATTACAGGCGACTTCCGCGAGGCGACTGGGATGCGACTGAGCTCCTCCATTGGAGGCGACTTAGTATTCAAGGAAAGATGTGACGGAGAAAGCATGGAAAGAGGTGTCTGTTGAAGTGGGTTTGCCAGGTAAACTATGATATTATAATTTAATTTTGCTATAACTGAGGTGTTACCCTTTTTAGGTCCCCAGATGCCACAATACAGAACAATTAGGTCTTACAAAAGGGGCAAAAGGGTTTAAAATGTTATAAAAAAAACTTTTTTTGAATGTTTAACAATTTGATGTATTACATATCGTTTATTGAATTCCAGGTGTGACGGGATTAAAATTTATAAAAATTAATTACAATAGACTAAAAAAATTGAAAATTATAATAAAATATTTAATTTTAAATGGCAAATCAATAACTTTTATCACAAATCTATATCGCGCGAAGTCTCTGGTGGTGTGTAGTGGACTGCATTTATTTTTGGTGAAGTACTACACAATGGACGACATAGATAGCTATTTTTTGCTGGATAATGCTCTTGTAAATTTCCTTCGGATGAGAAGGAAACGACGAATGTTCTGGATGAACCCAATATTGACAAGGAGGCAAAGTTTGGGTGAATTCAACCACCTCCACGACGAGCTGGAGGAAGATTCGAAGAAGTTTTGAAATTATTATAGGATGGACCTACAAACGTAAGATTACAGCTTCGATCACCAAATCGTCCAACTTCAAGCCAGGTCGCTCAAAGACAGGCGACCGATCCCATCCGGATGGGATCAGTCGCTCATCGCCTCAAAACACGCGAGTTGTGTCGCTCATGTAGCTTGCAGTGGAGGACCTCTAATACGATTCAAGGACGCAAACGCTTAGTCGCTCGAAAACGCTTCCAGTGGAGGACCACCCTGAAAAGATTATCAAAACAAATCAAGGTTGCTACAGATATATAGACAAAGTTTTTTTCTAGAAAAAACAGCGGGTAGTTCACAACACAAAACTAATTTTCAATAATTTTACTACCCATTAAGAACCTTAGTAGTCGACCAATAAAAAAAGATCCAGTCATGCAGCATGATCGTTATATTTCATATTTTAATCATGTAAAATTGTTTTGAAATTCGAGCACGACATGTGCAAATAAATCGCAAAAATCAGCTCTAAGTACAAATAAATTTTCGGATTTTTTATCGATATGTTTAGCCTACATTAAGGCAATTTCAGTACATTTTCCAGCATAATTTTGGGCATAAATTATTGAATGTTCTAGTTTACAGTTTAAATACTTCTTAAGAGTAAACTTTTGTAACTGAATATAACGATTTCCACAGTTTTTCGAAGTGATGTTCCAAGCACATTTTTTGAAATTCGAACAATGCTCTATGCTCGAAAAGTTCTGTCAAACGAACTCATCTTTTCTTTTGGAATGCTTGATTTTTTGAGGAAGAACGTATTTTCCTTCTTAATGTTGAAGAGAGTTGGTGACACACAAACACCCGCGCGCGCGCGCCAAACAGCGTTAAATCCAAGAATCATTTCAGAATGCCTCAAATGGTAATCCTCAAAATGGATTTCTATGAAGCAAATTCGGGACATTTTTATTTCACAAATTTTGGAGCCATTGAAAATAGATCAATTTTCTTCAAAAACTTGCTTCAAGTATCAATATATTTAGGTTCTAAAAATTGAATTAAACCCTTGCCAAAAGTCCCTGCCGCTTAACCCCACCCCGTCCTGCATGATTGCACCACATGTAGGGAGACCACAGTTGCCCCTGGGCCTGGGTCCGCACGTATGCCACACGCGTACTGGTACAGTAATTATGTAAATTTGTACAGAGAGATTTGTCAAATGAAAGGAGAAATAATGTGGTTACTCCATTAATGTTTAGCCCTTGAGGTTCGTACACACCCCATTGCCATCTCAAAATTATTGTTCCTTTTTGTTAGGCATTTATATATAAGCCGAAATATAAAAATTCCAACACATAAAAGTGTTACCTATACTGTATATTGATATCATTTAATTGGTCAAATTTCAAAAAATGTGCTGACAAAATCACTGAAAAGGGCTAAGAATTGTTAAATTGATATTTTGGTTTATTATTTCCAATAATAAGCCTATGTGATCGTGTAGCAAAAAATGTTTATAACCCCCCTCAAACTTTGTCACTTTACGTTTCAAGGTGCGTAGAATCCAAATTTGAAATGTCCGTCCGCCGTTCGCCGTCCGGGCCATAAAAGGCCTAAGAATTGACTTAAAAAACCCGTCCTTTCGCACATAGACTCCATTTGGGGTCTAGTTGGTCCTAACGTTTAACCATCCCGATCGCTTTACTCGCATAGATGCTATGGGCCAAAAACGGGCGAAAAAGTGTCATTTCAAGGCTTTGTTAGACTTACGCACGCACGCACGCCTGGCACGCTTGGCAGGGGGTCACGGTGGGTGGTGAGGGGGGGTGAGCGAGGGGTGGAGTGAGAGGAGGCGCCGCGCGCACCTTGTGGTGGGTACGGCGTTCCTTCGAGGCATGAATATATGTTTTTTTCTAGGTCATATTTGTGTGTTAATACCAATGCTTTTCCTACGCATATTTAATAAGATATCCTCTCGACTTTTCGTACGTGGTTAGATAATGATATTATTAAGGCAATAACTATTTGAATAGATAGGAGCTCAAATCGAGAAATATAAACATGCGTATATAATTATAGAAGTATAGGTTGTGGCAACTCGAAATGGGACACGCCGAGGAGTCTGGACGGGCGTTATTACGTACGCAAGCCAACTAAAACTACGATCATACTCAATTGAAAAAATAATAAACCTTTGTGAAATAATTTGCAGCGTTTTTTAGCATAAGATTGGTCAAATAAAGTTTATCAACTATGAAATAGAACATTCAACAATTTATGTACGAAATTATGCTAAAAACTTGAACTCCATTAAATTTTGTTTTAAAAAATCTATAAAATTGCAAATTAGTTTTGGTTCACTCAGTTTCAAATTAAGAGTAGGTACTGTTTTTACTTAACAAAAATAAATAAATAAGATTAGATAACGTCTTTTAAATTAAAAATCCTTCGTCTTTGTAGACTGTGCCAGAGTATGATTGTAAACCGTTGTCCACACAGAAAGGGCGGCAAACAAATATTGAGGCCTTCACTTCATGATACATCACGACTAAAACGAAAATTCAGCCCCTTCTAGTCTTGAGTGCCATTTCGTCACATTCACTCCAATGAAATGGGAATAGTTCATACGAATTACACCACGTAAAAATAAATAGAGTAATCATGGTAGGTGGTAGAAGAATGAATCAAATGGAAACAGTGATGCATTATTGGATGAACTTACAGTAGGCACATCATTATTTAAACCAACAGCGAGGAAATTAGCAAGGAGAAGTTTTAAAGAACATTTGTGGAATTACAAGAAGTTACCCACGATGCTTTATACAAAGAAGGCATTGTGACAAGCCTACACCGCAGTTACATGATGGTGAAGGAAATGCAAGGCCCAAGGGGACTGTACCTGATTAGGCGTTCAGGTATATACGTATTTACATATATAGGTATATATACATTATTACTTCTCAACATAATCCCCGCCATTTTCTAGGGGTACCTGGGTGCAAGTTTTTTCAACCCAAATTCATAACTCCCCCCCCGCCAAACTGCTCAGCCACTGCTCCACTTCAGCCTTCAGTTCGTCTTCATTGCTGAAGCCCCTTCCTCCAAGATGTTGCTTAAGCTGCGGGAATAGGTGAAAATCACTGGGATTTCGTCCAACGTGAAACGCCTATCCACCTCAATTGCATTCTGGACAGCCTCAACAATGTCAAGGTTGTGTGATGGCCGGCCACTTCGGTCTTCATCATGGAGACATAGGCGCCCTTCAAGAAACATTTTGCGCCATCTACGCACATTTTGAACGTTCATAACTTGTTCTCCATACACTGCTACAAGTTTAGGACGGATTTCAGTTGCGTTTTTATTTTTTAGGGTGTAGTACAATTTTCAACCGCATCTCTACCAAAATATTGGAGGCTGTCCCTGTAGAACAAGCCGGGTTCCGCCCTGCGCGCAGCTGCGCAGATCAGGTTATGTCACTAACAACATACATAGAGGCTGGGTACGAAAGGGAATTAAAAACGACAGCGGTTTTCATAGATCTCTCTGCTGCCTACGATACTGTCTGGAGACATGGCCTACTTCGCAAACTGATACAAACAATCCCTTGCCTCAGAACTACCCGACTTATAGACACCATGCTTGCTGATAGAACATTCCAGGTAGTATCAGGAGAACAAACAAGTGCCCAGAGAACCCTAAACAACGGCTTACCACAAGGTTCTGTCTTAGCCCCACTTTTATTCAACGTATACATCGCTGATATGCCTTACACGTCCTCCAGAAAATTTGGATATGCAGATGACTGGGTTCTAACGACACAACACAAGAACTATGAGGTAATGGAAACTACCCTAACATCTGACTTGGCGACCCTAAGTTCATATTTCCGCAAGTGGAGACTACAACCAAACCCCACAAAAACTGAGACTACATGTTTCCATCTCTGCAATAAATCAGCAAACAGACAACTTGTCGTTCGTTTCGAAGGAAATCGTCTGCGGCACAATGCGTATCCAAAGTATCTTGGAGTCACTCTGGACAGAACCCTTACCTATAAAAGACATCTGGAAAACACTGCAGCCAAATTAAAGACAAGGAATAATATATTGCACAAGCTGTGTGGTACTACTTGGGGCTCATCGGCTGACACGCTACATACATCAGCACTTGGGCTAGTGTACTCAGCCGCAGAATACTGCGCCCCGGTCTGGATGAATAGTGCTCACACAAAGAAAATAGACGCGCAACTGAACAACACGATGCGAATTGTAAGTGGAACCATCAAATCAACCCCAACGTACTGGCTGCCTATTCTAAGCCACATACCACCTGCAGACTTGCGACGGAAAAATGGCCTCCTTCGAGAATATAGGAAGGCAATCAACAACCCAAAACTTCCTATACATCGTGATACTCCCGACTTGGAGGAAAAAAGACTTCGATCCAGACATCCAACAATGGTAACAGCCAAGGAACTTCATAATGCAAACTTTAACATGATAGAGACATGGAAGGAACAATGGCAAGAAGTATGCCCTGAACACTGTCAAGCCCTGCCCTGCATCACCGAGAGACCGCCCGGATATGAACTTCCCCGTAAAATCTGGTCATCCCTTAACAGAATACGCACAAACCATGGAAGATCTGCGGACTCTCTTCACAAATGGGGTAAAGTACCTTCTGCCAGATGTGACTGCGGAGCCGATAAACAAAATATCCGACACATAGTAGAGGAGTGCGAGATAAGGGCTTATGGCGGGAACTTCTCAGACTTCCTGACGGCTACGGACGCCGTAAAAGACTATATATGTAATCTTGATGTTTGTCTATGACTGTGGTTTTTCTGTATGTTTGCCATGTAGTACCATTTTAAATATTTAAATTTTTAAATTGTAAATTATCTACATATTCATTGACTATTATTCTGTAAATGTTTTTTTTTTTTTTTTTTCTATAAATGATGTGCAATGCCATACGATAAATAAATAAATAAATAAGGGTGTAGTACCGAATTATGGAACGAATTTCGCAATCGGCGGCAACAACAACAGGAGTATCCATCATTACAAAGCGTGCTGACGAGAAAAGTGTTCGGAAAGGGATAGGAATGGTTGGGCGAGGCCTCAGACCCCTTCTCCTTCACATACCACAGCTCCATCGCTCACGCATCTCCTCACAAGATGAACTAACATAGGGATCGTTACTTTTGAGACACCCCTCGTACATGCTTTCTCTACACTCCTATTATTTTCATCCTCGTGACACTATTGTTTCCCCAAGTCACAATCTCACACTTCTCAGACGAATGAGATTTCGACATGGGCGAAGAAATGTTCACCTCAACAGTTACCAATAATAATGATGCTCACCTTGTCCACTTTGTAGCTGACAGTCGAACTTTTGGTGATTGCAGTCTTCAGCATACCAGGATTGATTTCAATATATCTGGAAGAATGTACAAATTGGGTTTATAAACATAGCAACAGAATTCTTGAAAATTCAAAGTTTAACCATTAGTACCTACTTAACAGCGCAAACTTGACAAATTCTTAAAAACTGAAAAAAGTGTTGATAGAAAGAAATCAACATAATTCAAAAGCATAGAAACGGGAAAAAAGAAGAAACGATTGTGATACGCTAGTCAGAAAACCAAGAAAGTTCGTTATAACCGAACGTTCGTGGGTTCCGAACGAAGTTGGTAGTTATCATTTCGGTTTATTATTTTCAATAATAAATCTTTGTAATCGACCAAGAAAAATTGTTTAACCTCCTCAAAATTAGTTGGTTTACGTTTCAAAATGCTTTAAAATAATCCGTCTGCCTGCTGTAGGCCGTCCAAAGCTATTCTCCTAAAACTACTGGACCAAACTTCATTAAATTTGGCTCAAAAATCATGCATCAGCTGTAAGGGCTGAGAGTCGCTGTAAGTTTATCTGTTTGTTCGCCCTAAGGGCTAGAACTTTGACAGGGAGGGGAAAAAACATCAACATGTGAGTGAGTCGTAACTGGAAAACAGTGTAAAAATTGCCTAATAAACTATGTACTCTCGGTATCTATCAGCTGGTATAATTCAAAAGGAATTTTCACTTCATGGAATCGAGTTTATCACCTTTGTCAAATATAGATGATTTTCGATGCGTAGGTAGGTGATTTATTTATTATAACTGATTTTCAATTGGTGGATAGTGTTAAATACAGTACTAGTAAGAGAAGGTAAGTTACTTATTTACTTTAATTAATTTCTACTTGATAGGCATAGTTAAATTATTATAGACAAGTGGTCTGCGTAGAAGGGCCATCCGATATAGAAATTATAAACCTTTGGCAATGATTTTCAGCTTTTTACTTAAATTTAAGATAAATCCTATGAAGGGGTTAAGAGGGATGAGTCTGATTTGTACCTATTTCGATTTGTTTGCACATCACTGATATCACATCACATATCACTGATATTGACAAAAATGGCTTCATGTTTTTGGATACGTGATCGGGGGGGGGGGGGGGGGGGGGGGGGGGGGGGGGGGGGGGGACTGTTCTGTAACTTTATTTTGATGTGAAACATTTTTCACAGTGGAGATCCTGCATGGAGAATTGGAAGTTCTCCAGTGAGTTTCTTTGCACGGGAGAACTTCTCCGGGTGTAAAAAAAAGGCCGCCATGTTTTGCCGTTGAAAACTTCTCCAGGTCTTCTGTAAAACGCTGGGAGCTCAGGAAAACGTTTCACCACCTCCATAGGTTGTCATAAGATTTACAAGATGAGGTTAAATTTATTTACATTGAGGTATTGGTGTTTCCTAGTCCTATACCACTTTGTAATTCACTGATTTATATTTTTTCAAAGTTTTCAAAGCATTCAATGAAATATTAGGAGTATGTATTCAGGGTCCACTAGTTTTGACGTCGAATTATTGAAACGAGTTTCGATGGGTACAATGCACGAACTAAATCACTCGCGACGAAGTTGGGGAAACCCATTTCAAAACGGAAGTTAGTGAAAAACGTTGTCTATAATAGACAACGTTTTTCACTAACTTCCGTTTTGGGTACAATGCACATATCTTTTATGACGATTTACCATCGGCTGAAACCTACAAAATTCAAGTTTTAACGTCGAATCATCGAAAAGTAGCAACGATCCTATTGGCTGCTTTACGAAACACGCTTTTTGGTAAGACACGATTGTTATTCTCGTAATTCAGATCTACTGTCGAAAAAGTTCGATGTGCACTCTGCAATCGCTCGTGAGTTCTACTCGCCGTAGTTCAATGTGCACTTCTCAATCGCTCCTGAGTTCTACTCGCCATCGCTGTAGTTCAGGGTGCGCTCAGCAAACCTTTTCCTAGCGGACAACTGTCTAAGACATGATTTCACAAGCCTAAAAAACTAATACGAGCGCTCAGTTAACACAAGTACTGGTAAAAATATGATGTATAGGGAGGTGTGTTCGTCAGTTATTTCAAAGAAAGTAAAATGGTTAGATCCTCTGAAACCCCCAAATTGACAAAGCCCGTTTAGTCATACGCCGCAAGGAGCTAAAGTGAAGAAGTGAATGGTTGAAGTCACGAATAATCGAAATCAAAGGCGTGTGGGTCCTTGCGTTTTCAGCCTAAACCAGAGAACTGACTGCCGTTATTTATGTGTTTCAACGAGGCAGGGATTCGTTGTTGCCCATAATTCAAAGATAGTGTCAAGCTTGTGATTGCTTGTTGTAAAAACCTGGATCAATACAGCGCACAGTGAACCGGCACCAAAAGTTGTCCAAATTCCCTTGTTTTAAGTTTATATATAGTTAGGTTTTACAAATAATTTTATTGTTTATAACCTTATGAGGAGAACCTGCTCTGATTTAGGTTTCACCAACTACCGCTGGAGGAGCTACTTACATTTTGATTTTTGATGCGCCAACGCAGGAGCCTCGCCTCATGACACCACCACTTTTCCATGAATTCGATTTTCAAAATGAACCATGAATCACCACCACCATGCACCATGAACTCTTATATCTGTTAAATAACATACTATCGGTTAAAGTGACAGAACTAACTTGAGACCCCTTTGTTTCAATCTTTGCTTGACAGCAGGTTTGATTTTCGATTTGCCCTCAGCACTGTGAAGTCCCCGCCCTGTAATTATGAAAACTTCTCGTTTTCGCGAGCTGAGGGAGCGGATGCCTTCGTCCAAGAAAAGATCCAAAACGTGGACTGCGTCAGACACCCCAAGGAAGTGGAGGTCAACGGTTGAGGCGTCCTCGTTTCCACATAACATGGTTTTTGCAGCCTTTGAATTTGATTCTTTTATCTGGGTCGTGTACCAATGAACCTGCAATGAGTGAAGAGATGATTAATCATCATTCATCGTTCACAATAAAA